>OU896717.1:38625657-39157266 GCA_918026855.4 Phaedon cochleariae | reverse complement strand
TGCAATTTTCAGGAATTTTTGCAATTTTTGCAATTTTCAGGAATTTTTGCAATTTTTGCAATTTTCAGTCATTTTTGCGATTTTTGCATTTTTCAGGAATTTTTGCAATTTTTGCAATTTTCAGTCATTTTTGCGATTTTTGCAATTTTCAGGAATTTTTGCAATTTTTGCAATTTTCAGGAATTTTTGCAATTTTTGCAATTTTTGCAATTTTTGCAATTTTTGCAATTTTCAGTCATTATTGCGATTTTTGCAATTTTTGCAATTTTCAGAAATTTTTGCAATTTTGCAATTTTCAGGAATTTGTGCAATTTTTGCAATTTTTAGTCATTTTTGCGATTTTTGCAATTTTCAGTCATTTTTGCGATTTTTGCAATTTTCAGTCATTTTTGCGATTTTTGCAATTTTTGCAAATTTTCAGGAATTTTTGCAATTTTCAGGAATTTTCGCAATTTTCAGTCATTTTTGCGATTTTTGCAATTTTTGCAATTTTCTGGAATTTTTGCAATATTTGCAATTTTCAGTCATTTTTGCGATTTTTGCAATTTTTGCAATTTTTGCAATTTTTGCAATTTTTGCAATTTTTGCAATTTTTGCAATTTTTGCAATTTTTGCAATTTTTGCAATTTTTGCAATTTTTGCAATTTTTGCAATTTTTGCAATTTTTGCAATTTTTGCAATTTTTGCAATTTTTGCAATTTTTGCAATTTTTGCAATTTTTTGCAATTTTTGCAATTTTTGCAATTTTTGCAATTTTTGCAATTTTTGCAATTTTTGCAATTTTTGCAATTTTTGCAATTTTTGCAATTTTTGCAGTTTTTGCAATTTTTGCAATTTTTGCAATTTTTGCAATTTTTGCAATTTTTGCAATCTTTGCAATTTTTGCAATTTTTGCAAGTTTTTGCAATTTTTGCAATTTTTGCAATTTTTGCAATTTTCAGGAATTTTTGCAATTTTTGCAATTTCCAGTCAATTTTGCAATTTTTGCAATTTTCAGTCATTTTTGCGATTTTTCCAATTTTTGCTATTTTTGCAATTTTTGCAATTTTCAGAAATTTTTGCAATTTTCAGGAATTTTTGCAATTTTTGCAATTTTTGCAATTTTCAGGAATTTTCGCAATTTTCAGGAATTTTTGCGATTTTCGCAATTTCTGCAATTTTTGCAATTTTCAGGAATTTTTGCAATTTTTTCAATTTTCAGGAATTTTTGCAATTTCTGCAATTTTTGCAATTTTTGCAATTTTCAGGAATTTTTGCAATTTCTGCAATTTTCGCAATTTCCAGGAATTTTAGCAATTTTTTGCAGTTTTCAGAAATATCTGCAAATTTTGCAATTTTCAGTCATTTTTGCGATTTTTGCCATTTATGCAATTTTCACAATTTTCGGGAATTTTTGCGATTTTCGCAATTTTCAGAAATTCTTGCAATTTTCAGGAATTTTCGCAATTTTCAGTAATTTTTGCGATTTCTGCAACTTTTGCAATTTTCAGTCATTTTTGCAATTTTTGTAATTTTCAGTCATTTTTGCGATTTTTGCATTTTTCAGGAATTTTTGCAATTTTGCAATTTTCAGTCATTTTTGCGATTTTTGCAATTTTCAGGAATTTTTGCAATTTTTGCAATTATCAGGAATTTTTGCAATTTTTGCAATTTTCAGTCATTATTGAGATTTTTGCAATTGTTGCAATTTCTGCAATTTTTGCAATTTCCAGGAATTTTAGCAATTTTTGCAATTTTCAGAAATTTCTGCAATTTTTGCAATTTTCTGTCATTTTTGCGATTTTTGCAATTTTTGCAATTTTTGCAATTTTCAGTCATTTTTGCGATTTTTGCAATTTTTGCAATTTTTGCAATTTTTGCAATTTTTGCAATTTTTGCAATTTTTGCAATTTTTGCAATTTTTGCAATTTTTGCAATTTTTGCAATTTTTGCAATTTTTGCAATTTTTGCAATTTTCAGGAATTTTTGCAATTTTTGCAATTTTCAGGAATTCTAGCAATTTCTGCAATTTTCAGGAATTTTTTCAATTTTTGCAATTTTCAGTCATTTTTGCGATTTTTAGTAATTTTTGCGATTTTTGCTATTTCCAGTCATTTTTGCGATTTTTGCAATTTCTGCAATTTTTTACAATTTTCAGGAATTTTTGCGATCTTCGCAATTTTCAGGAATTTTTGCAATTTTTGCAATTTTTGCAATTTTCAGTCATTTTTGCGATTTTGTCAATTTTTGCAATTTTTGCAATATTCAGGAATTTTTGCAATTTTCAGGAGTTTTTGCAAATTTCAGTCATTTTTGCGATCTTTGCATTTTCTGCAATTTTTGCAATTTTTGCAATTTTCAGGAATTTTTGCAATTTTCGCAATTTTCAGGAATTTTTGCAATTTTTGCTATTCCTGCAATTTTTGCAATTTTTGCAATTTTTGCAATTTTTGCAATTTTTGCAATTTTTGCAATTTTTGCAATTTTTGCAATTTTTGCAATTTTTGCAATTTTTGCAATTTTTGCAATTTTCAGGAATTTTAGCAATTTTTGCAATTTTCAGAAATTTCTGCAATTTTTACAATTTTCAGGAATTTTTGCGATTTTCGCAATTTTCAGGAATTCTTGCAATTTTCAGGAATTTTTGCAATTTTCAGTAATTTTTGCGATTTCTGCAATATTTGCAATTTTTGCAATATTCAGGAATTTCTGCAATTTTTGCAATCTTTGCAATTTTCAGGAATTTTTGCAATTTCTGGAATTTTCAGAAATTTTTGCAATTTTTGCAATTTTCAGGAATTTTTGCAATTCTTGCAATTTCTGCAATTTTCAGGAATTTCTGCAATTTTTACAATTTTCAGGAATTTTTGCAATTTTCAGAATTTTTTTTAATTCTCAGGAATTTTTTCATTTCAACTATCTCTGCAATTTTCAGGAATTCTTGCGGTTTTTGCAATTCAGCAAAACAAAAAGCATCAAATACGATTGAGTTTTTCGTCCTCCTCACGATTCCTTTGATGAAATATGTAAATTATCACATACAGTGTGTTATTTTAATATTTTGAATAAATGTAAATTTTTCCTGAAGCCGAACCTGAATTTTCACTTCGCCCAATAGGTGAATGAATTCAACGTCCCAAGTATAAGCTCCATAAAAAAATTTTAGAAATATATACTGGGTATGTCAATACTTACAAACAGTTTCAGGGTATGTTTGGGTGCTGCACTCCAAATATGGGAACAGTATTCCAGGACAGGTCGGATATGTGCCTTATAGATCATAAGCAGCTGACTGGAAGTGAAATATCTCCTGGCCCGAAACAGATACCCAAGTTTTTGGGATGCACTTTTAGGATGGATGTCTTCAAAGGTATGGTTACTCCTGACAAGCTTATGTTGGGCACAACTTTTTCCAGCGAAAAATCAGTACAGAAATAAATCGCAACGGCTGAAAATGTGCCGTTTTCACGACAATGGAAAGCGGATTCCACTAAGGAATTCGATTATAGCGACCCATCGAACGCTAGAACTGAGTCTGCGAGAAGGGGTAAACAGCCATATTGGTCTGGATGAGCCCCAAAGGAGAATCTCCATGTAACGAGCTCAAAAACGTTAGCAGTCTCATGAAAAAAAAAAGCGAACGAGAAATTTAAACCATTCAACATCTGAATGAAAGAAAAACCATCGAGGATTTATTTCGATGAAAAGAAGGGGAGGGGTGGTTAATGCTTTCAGAAATCTTGGATTAGATTCGATATTTCCTTCGAAAATGAATTATGAGAAATACTGTCATTATAAAATGTAAATAGGGAATAGATGTTGTTATAGATAGTAAACACAAAAATAATCAAATTAAGCCCAATATGCCTGATGGGAATGTTGCTAGTTTTGGGTATACAGGGTGTTCTAAGAGAAGATTATATTTCGAAATTTCACAATAAAGCTGTTAGTTTCAGCAGCATGAACATGTTATCTTGTATTTCTAGATTTTCTGACATGAGGAATATGAATTTGCAACTCATCTTGTAATTGCTCCTAGAGGGCACTAGTGGCACTCTGTTACTCCGATAATTTACTTCATATATTCTATGTCAATTCATTGATGATCGAAATGAGTGGAAAATCTGAAAGCTCGTTCAATTTCACATGAAAAATGTACTCTTTATCAAACTGTCTAGCTCCAACGGTTTTTGTGTTATACGCTCTTGAAGAGATTCATTTTCCACTTGTGACATTATAATAATTTTATTTATTGAATTAAGAATGATCAATCCCTGAACTATAGATAGTGGACACCCAAATATTAAGATTTAGCCCAACATGCCTTATAAAAATACTGCTGGTTTATGAAATACAGGGTAGTTAAGGAGAAGATGCTATCTCAGAATATCTTCTCCTCAAGTGAGAAAGAGCCCTTTAGTGAGCATATTCGATGTTCCAAATCTCAGAAATATAGCTAGAAGCTAAGAAGAAAAAGGGGGTATACCACCCCGGTATATTATACTATTATTATATAATAATAGATTCAAAAATGACGGAAGTAAGATATGGTGCGCGCATTCAGCCATTATTACGTATTGAAAATTTCAGAAAAATCACTCGACCGCCTACTATGATTTCTGTTCGTCACAAGAGACGTTAACTCTACATTTTCCCGCTAGATGGTGATGCTTCTATTGCTACTGAGACGGGTGGAAATAAAATGGCAAATGGCATTTTAGGTACGCGGAACATATAAAATGTATGTAACAGTGGGATAATTCAACTCTCAATTCGAAAAATCTGCGACAATTTCAAAACTGACAAATGTTATAATTGTGCAATGTCGCCATCTATTAGAAGATCGACAGAACCATTGCTCTCGCTGTTCTCGAGAGGTCGAGTAAAATTTCTGAAACAAAAGCGCATCAGTAATTACACCATATCTTACTTCCATCATCCATTCAAAATACATCACTACAACAAACAAAACCCAACAACAACTAAACATTTGATGGATAATGACCACACTACTTCTTTTAACAACGTCAAAATCCTTGATTATAAAAAAATTATTACAAAAGATGCATAAAAGAAATGATTTACACTAAGATAGACACAAACACCATGAATTACAGAACAGATATCAACAACCTAAGCAGTATATATCAAACTATTTTATGACTCAATTTTTGAATCCTTCCCAATTTTCGAAAATGAATCTCACAATAATTGCCAAAAGAAGACAACCTGACCTGACATACGTTTCTAAACCATTATTGGTCCATGTCATTTTTATCATAATTCATTCCCTGTCGAATGTCAAATTCACTGTCAAACAAGTTTCCAATTTCAACCTAACAAAATTGCAGTTTGCCCTCGTTTTTCGATACCAAGAATTTAATGAGAGCACTGCTAAAATGTTACCGCTTTTTCAAATGAAAAAAATAAAAAATAAAAATGTGTGTTTTTTAAACAAAACGAAGAGAATTAATTGGATAAAATATGATTTTGGTTGAGGTACGTATCTCTCTATCTAAGTTCATGCTACAATGTCTCAATGTTAACCATTTACAGATGATTTTCTATTGAATTGACAAAGCCCATGGCTATGGGCGGAACGTTTTCACCACTCAGTACCTTGTAATTTATCACCTCTGAATCCAAACCCTAAGAGGAAGCCATTTAATCAAAAATATATACAGGATACAAGAAAAAAACCCTCATAAAAAAAACAATTATTATGGTACTTGTGTTTCAGGTGCACAATGTAGAATCACGTTTTGTTTTCGTACAATATTAATGGCCTTGGTCGTTGATTTCTGGTAGCATGTTCGCCATCAGTCAGCAAAAATTCTTTCTGCGTCTAGCCGAATGTTACATGATTGATTTTTCGCATTTTCTCCACTAATGGCTCGGAGAATACGTGCCCGGAGTAATCCGGCAAATCCCGGTTAAACGGTGGCCTGCAAGATGAATAAAGGCGGCTTACCGGATAACCAATAGAAATAATGGGAGACATTAGCGCCAGAAGACAAATATTCTCGAACATACAGGGCTGCATTCATGAACGACAACAGTGAAACCACACTGCTCACTATTTTCGATTCAGATGATTCCGTCGATCTTCTGAAAAGTTATCTTTTGTAATCGCAGACAATGATTCATTCTTGGAAGAGATATGTAAAATTTGGTGTACCTCAAGGTTCAATGTTCGGACCTCTTTTGTTCTCTATTTATATTTCTGACATATACAAAATCACTAGACATTGCAAAATATTCCAGCTGCATTAATGCGGACTTGGAATCACTGTTCAATATTTCCAAGGCGCAAAATTTGAACTTGAACGCCAATAAATCCTTCGTAACTTTTTTGGCTCCAAGGATAAGAGAACGCTAGCTTCACAAAGGTTTGACATTTATATGTTTTATACGACATCAATTTTCTTCCATCTGGTTCGAGATAGGACTTTCTCTTAGAAAGTGTCTAATTTAGCACACCCTGTACAGTTCACCTTTCCCATAAAAGCCTCGAGGCGGAGGTTCAATGGTTAGTATACATATCTCTATTCCTTTTTTTCTGACGCATTTGATGACAAAAATTAGCATAACACCTAAATTCTTGAACGGAATTTCGGGTCAGGTCTCAGCAATCAGAGTAAAGAGAACGAGCAGAATTTGAAAATAACGTATAAAATCTCCCGTGAGCACCCATAAAAACTTTAACCGTTTCAGACTTTCAAATAAATGGGAGTTACGATCGTTTCCTACAAAATGGCCACCGTTAAACAACAAAATTTGCCAAGTTTAATATTGACAGATTGATTTACGATGCGACAAAATATAGCGAAAGAGATTCACTTAATGGTATTGACTTACCAATGCGGATGAGAAATCACATACCTGGAACAAAAAATTTGTAAATACATTATACTATGATAGCTAGAAGCGATTGGAAATACACAGGATGAGAAAATTAACCATGAACATGTCGTAACTTGGTTCCTTTTTGAGATACAAAACACTACACTATTTAACCACTTACCAAACCGATTTTTTGAACGCCTCGACAATTGTTTCGCTAACTACGTTAGCATCTTCAGGAGAAGATCAAAACACACTGGAATAGGATGTTTAGTTTTAATCATCTCCTGAAGATGCTAACATAGTTAGTCAAACACGTGTTGAGGCGTTTAAAAAATCGGTTTGGTTAATGGTAAAACAATGTAGTGTATTCAGTTTCAGGTTTCAGTCTTCGACATATCGAGAAAGAAGATGTTGACATTCGAAGTATTAATTGTGTTTCATGGTCCCCCTGTATAAACTAGCGTTGTGCCCTAATTCAGCAGCAAAGTTGCTGATATATCACGTAATATCAAAAATGTTTTGGAAATCTTATCGTTTGTGAATTGTGTATTTGAGGAAAACAGATGTCTATTCCACATGCAACTTTACACAACGCGTAAAATTAATCATAACCAACCCGCTCATTTACAATTACAAGTCGGTAATTTCAATTCGAGGTTCAACTTCCCTAGGGTATTTTAAACTATCACGCATTACCATAAAACCGTCTCTAATTGCTGAATAAGACGGCAACAAGAATTCACGTCACACCAATCCCTAATTGCTTGAAGTGACGACTTAGCAGTTGCACAAAGTACGTGACATTGTGGAATCCACTACACAGGGTTAACACATTATAAGATGATATGGTTCGTTCTTTCACAAACACTCAGTAGAAAACAAAATGAAATATTCAAATTCAAATACTACAATTTACAATACATAATACTGAATCTCAATGATTACGTATCTTTCTGATAAAACACCTTTAACTAATTCAAAAATTCACTACGGCTCTATATCTCAGGCTCTATATACAATACTACTCATGTCACGCTACCTGCCGATATTTATATCTGACCAAACATATTCTGGCGTGTTCATAGCCTTTAGAGAACCTTCGCCAAAATCTTCGAACAGATTCTACTTTTCTTCACAAAGGTACGCCAGACCAGCGTCGATGTGGCTTTTTCCAAGAAGTCTGTTCCGAAAAACTTAGTCTCGTAATAATAGCAAACCCTGGAATAAACATATTGAAAATACTGACAACAACAATGTTTCTTACTTTTCATAAAATGCTCATCAAATTTTGATTCAAGCATTGAGGAGAGCAAAATATTTCGAAAACGATCATGCAATGCAATGACATTTACATTCCCATTGGCCCGTTGAAGGGACTGAGATATACACCGACATTCATCAACTGGTATACATATATACTGTCCCTCTGGCGATGGTTTTTCTTAATGTATCATCACTCAGAAGAAATATGAGAATTAAAAGGCACCTCATGAATAATGGATTCTCCAGAAATGTATTTTCGATTGAGGTTCACGACTCTGATGTGGAATTGAACATCAAAGTGATCATCATACATGTGATCCAGAATAATTTCCGTATATACAGTGTCATTCATACAGTTTTCGGGATACAAGAGAAACTTTCAATAATGATTTATTTTTAAATTCGACTTGGGCGTTTGGTTTTGCTTCGAAAAAGTTGAAGAATGGCCTGCTCGTTCAGAGTCACGTGACTCTTGCTACATGTCGAAAACTACGTTTTCTCAAATTAATCGCTAAAAATAGCGTTATTTGTTTTTCTTTCATGAAAATTTACTGAGTGAATTTGTTTCCATTCCAATTTGAATGATATATTCTAATTTTTAGTTCTTGATATTTTTCAATTTCTTCTTATTGTTCCTTCGACAAAACTGTCCTAAACTGTGATTGGATTGGTAAAGTAGTTTGATGATATTTTGATTGATGACTTTGGCATCATTTCAGTACTGAAAAAAACATATTCCCCCGAACCGTATAAAATACCAGAATTCGGTAAAGAATGATTGAAAATGAGTGATCAAATGTCAATTTTCCCACTCAATCAGAGAATCCAGGATTTCCTTCAAGATGAGATGAAGAAAAACTACAGCTTTGTGAACCAATTCATCACAAGACTGAGCTGCAAAAAAGAATGGAACAGTGCCATGGATATTGAGCTCAGAGAAGGAGCCATGAAGTGTTACACAGATGGCATCAACACTGAAATCTGCGGACTTCGTATCAAGTACTTCGAAAGCTTTGCCAAATTCCAGGCAGAATGGGCGTGTACACCTTAGTAGAACTTTGAACTCTAACCATGTTTATAATGATCCTTTTATACATAAATAATGATTGACGACATAATTCGATCGAAAAATTAACTGGAATGTTTTATTTTTGGACATAAATAATAGTACCTTCTGAAAACGCACCGTCTTATGACGTAGAAACCTCATCTCGCCATAGTTGAAAGAAGATACCAAAAGCCCGACGGAGACTGAGGCAACTGATATATTAATTCATTCAACTGTGATCTCGCGCTAATTCACTCTGTCAAAAATCTTGTATCATTCATCTCTGTCTGGAATAGTTTTGTTTCAGTATTAGGGTTTTGACGTCACATCATCGCCTCATTTTCAGAGGTCCGAAAAATCGGGGATTTCAATAATTTTTTATAAAACGTAGGGAGCTCACAGGAAGAAACGGTTTGCGGTGGTGAGCTAGTTTGGGTGAGTTCTATCGAATTATGAAATAAATTTTTTTTGTGATATAAGCCCATTTCACGCTATAGGGAAATTGAACAATTCAAAATAGAAAAAAAGCTATATGGAAGACGAGCTAGCAGCCATTACAGCGCTGAGCTCAATGGTGATCAGCTCTAAATTGGTTTGTGAGTGCCGAAAAGAACTGAACGAGCTAGCCAACAGATATACAACCAACCTTCCATGGGTTTCGGGACAATTTGGAGTAGAGGAAAATGAAGGAGCAGTCAAAATCGCTATGGAAAAGGAACACCCTTCGTAGGGTTAGAACCTTTCTGCGGGACCAGCAGCAGTACTGTATCAAATGAAATCAGATGAGAAAAGACAGATATAAGAAATCTTCGGAATGCGTTATAATAATCTATAACCGTTGAGGTCATTTCCAGTAAAACCAGAAAAATTTCCTTAGATATGAGAAAGTGTCCGCTAGTGGACATGTTCCAAATTTCGGAAATAGAGCTCGAAAAACAAAGGAGGAAAGGACTTGATTTGTTATGATGGAAGACTGATTGCTGCTTACAAAAGTACGCTGATCAAAACACGTTTGGAAAGCTGAAAATTAGGTCGTGGAATTCCGCCCATATTAGTCAAGTCTCAAATTAACCACCATAGTCATTGATTTTCCTGTGAAAGAGTAGATACTACGTACGAAAACAACCACCACAAAAAATAGTCGGGGTATAAGAGACCCATAATAACTACCTTACCCTGTAATTTAGCCCGAGGCTAAACACATAGTCAGAATTCTCCGGCGAGGGAAGAAAAACAAAAGAAGACGTCGACGTCTCGACGATAGGGCTGTACGCGTCATCTAGCATTCGCTTCTATACACTTTGTGATATCCCGTTAATTATTTTTAATGAGTATAGCGATATACATAGGGACCAACTTGGGTTTTAATGAGCCAAGGATGCGATAGGGTGTAAGTCCTAAGCATTCTCCAGTTTGCGAAGAAAAACAAGGAAATTTCATGAGAACGTCGAAAATTCTACGGGAGCACATATTTGCAAGTAACAAGTTCAAAGGGGATTTTTTGTGTGATTCCCATTTCAATTCTGGATTCATAATAATTGCAAAGTTTATTCATTTGAAAATATGTATTTTATAAGTATATACCGGATGTTTCTCAATAGTGGCTCACCACTATAACTTTTCTACAGATTAACCTCGAGATAAACCAATGAAATTCGGTGTGTAGGTATAGTTCATAAATATGCATTATTATACGTATTCTATTGTTTTCTGTTACTTCCGGTTTAGCCGGAAATGACCCTCATTTTATCATGTCAATGGGACACCCGGTATATTATTACTTATTTCGATAAAGAATGACATTGTGAGTACAATGACACCCCATCGAATTCGAAATCGACCGTTTCAACTCATTCATGGCACTCTAGATTGAGAATTAAAAAATGAAAATTTCAGGATGATGAATGTCAAAATGATACAAAAGGGGGGTCATTATACATTATTATATTGTTATACTCTATCGAAATTAGTAGAAATATACCGGGTGTCCCATTTAAAATAAGAAAATAAGAGCAATTTCCGGTCAAACCGGAAGTGACAGAACACAATTGAATGAGTCAAATAATGCATATTCAAGTACTTCACTCACACAACGAATTTCATTTATTCATCTATAGAAACAAAAAAGTTATAGCGGTGAGCCACTTTTGAGAAACACCCGGTATATGTAATTTAATAACATCAACTTGAGAAACTAGTTTTTCATGGATATTTCGAGCAAAATTTGTGAATTGGCAACAATGTCATCATGAAACTGAAGTTAACCATTCAAGGAATTACTCAAGAGAAACCCCAAAAAATATCTTCCACTTATGTATTAACAATGTTGCCGATTCTCAGATTACGACTGAACTCTTCATAAAAAATGCAATGTTAAGTTTTCAGTTAAGGGTTCGACATTCAGAATGAGCTGAAAAGAATTCTGCTGCGTAGGAGATTTGGTAAGAAAATTTCATAAATTGGGGTTGCTTTTAATATGATGAGATGAACCCTATACGACCCATTCTACGTAGATGTCAAATAAAATTTGACACTAAGGTATTACTCGTTTTTATCACTAGAATGTGACAAACATTATATACCAAATTTGTTATCTGGAATCCAATGTCTTCATAGTTTCAAATTCAAATGAAACTTGAAAAAACATATTGCCGCCAAGTTGAGTTGAATATGAAACACTATATTTTTCCAATAGAAGTTGATTTTATTTGTTAGTAACCAAAGTTTATCACTAAAATTCCAGAGAAATTTAAAAATTCATTCCTTTTCAACCGTAACATATACATTATATATATAACATAAGATTATACATATTACATGTCTATACATAGTTTCAAATGAAACTAAATTATTTTCACAATAGAAGTTGATTCTACTTGTTGTTTGTTGATTCACTAAGATCCATTCCTAAATTTCAGGAATATCAAAATCATCAATTAGTTTTCAACCATAACATCTGATATTAAATGTCCACATAGTTCCAAATTAAACTTAAAAATCATATTCCCCACGAGTTAAGTTGATTATAACGCACTATATTCCTACAAAAGAAGTTGTTTTTATTTATTAGTAACTGAGATTTATTACTAAATTTTAAGGAATATTGAAAACATTGATTCGTTTTCAACCATAACATCTGATATTACATGTCTACATAGTTTCAAATGAAACTGAGTGACTTTTCAATAGATATATGGCACTTCATTCTTCACAGAATAATAATCACTTATAAATTCCATGAAGTTGGAACGAACAAAAATCGACCAAACAAAATTACCGCTATAGTCACCTGTTGCTACAAGCAACGTAATCAAAAGAGGGCCTTCTAATTTGTTCAGAAAAAAATTATGAAATTTTCAATAAAAAATTGCTAATGATCGTAAAGAATTTTTGACATGTAAAAAAATCAGAAAATACTCAGGAAATCGATTTATGAGAACGTCAACCCAGACTTTTCGATGCTCTTTCTGTTTCTAACATTCTAAATCGTCTGGAAAATGTGAATGTACTAGCACATCAAAAGTGTCAATTAGTGTACATTAATAATATAGTAGGTGAGCCGTATCATCTTTTTGCTGTGGAAAACCCTTCTACATGAACTCTCCAACTCGTTAGTGCCAAAACTCACCAACTGAATACTCAAGTCAGAGAGCTCAAGTACACCAAAGTTCCACAATGCTTGTTAAAGTCGGACTGAAGTTTACGTAAGAGTCCAGTACACTGCTTGCTTTTGACATCGCTTTTGATAACAGAAGTTGTGAAATCATTCATTTGATCGCACCAAAGAAAATATCTATTATGTTCGTGGATCATCATGTGTTCCTGAAGTGGAAAGAAAAAGAAAAGGAAGAATTGGATAGGACAGATGAAAAAAATGTGGAAAAAAAATTGTGGATTATCAATTGGGCATGCTTGAAGTACCCATGAGCGCCTTCACCAAAACTTGAAATTATAGCTCAGTCTAGTCTAGGGAATGATATTCCCCTCTAAACTGTTATTATAGTAAAAAATTTTTGAGACTAAGAACCTCACTACACGCCCTTTATCGATGTTGACAATATACCTAGTGAGTCCTAAACTTGTATACAATATAATTTACTTAACTTATTCATTAGATGTTGATAGAGAATCAAAAGCGAAATTGATCTCAAATTTTGGGTACCGCCATTGCGTGATGTGATCCATCTCTCTCAAATATTCTCAATTAGCTGTCAGTTCCGGTTGAACCGGAAGTGACATTCACTTCACTTTATCAAATAGATCACCCTGTAGAGCTGATATAGAGATATAAACCGTTCAAAATCGAGATTTTTCCAACTCTTCGATTCAATTGTGTCGAAACTATTCATTATTGGTCAAAATGGCTTCCATGTACCTATCTTACCGCCTGAATTACTACTACTGTCAACTGACATTCAATTGGAACAAATACAGGGTGGTTCAAGATTCAGAATTTTGATGATTACCCTGTATCTGTTCCAATTGAATGTCAGTAGATAGAAAATCGAAAGTTGAGATAAGGACATGTGAGCCGTTTCGACCAATAAGGCAGTTTGAAAACAAAAAAATTCCTGAAGTTGAAAATTTTCGATTTTGACCACCCTACATCTCAGTCTCGATCTCTGTAATCATTCCCGCTAGACCCCAAGTGTAATGTATTGGTGAAATAAGCTTTTCAGGTAGGATCTAAAAATGCAATAATATACAAGGCCATTTGAGAAAACGAATTCAAATTGAAAATATTTTAGAAAAATATATCACATCACGCAATGGCTGTACCCAAAATATCAGATTGATGTCTCTTCTGGTTCTTTATGAACATCTAATGAATTAGTTGGGTGAATGAACCTGTGAAAAACATGTCATCTATACTGGAATTACCGTCAAAAAGTAATCAACCGAAAACTCTATTCTGATTTTCTCCTTCAAGGGAAATCTATTAAAGAAATCGACTCAATTATCCTGAGTTCTGGCCTTGACACAAAGTTATGAAGCGTTTCCCAGATGCTGAAGAATGACGATATTTTGTATGTGTGAAAAAATACCGAGAAAAATACCGAAACTTTTTCGTCACTTCCCCCAATTCCAAATTTCTGTGGAATTTGTCTTTGTTAATTAAAAGTTGCTTGACGGTTCGTTGGTTCGGAGAGACCACAAAATTAGACTTTTTAATCAATCCCATTGTTCTACACTGGCTTAATGGAATTATTAATATTTTAACGCCTAACTTTGGCATGGAAGTAAATAACTACTAGGATTGGGTGGTTGGTATTATAGGGTTGAAGTGGAATTTCGTCACAAAATTGAGGGTGAATCAGAATAAGACCGATGAACTTCGTTTTCAGATCAGATTTTGCTCAAAGTAAATAAAGAAATTTGATTTTCATCGTAGATAGATGTGATAGATAACGGATATACGAACGAAATTTTCAATTTCAATGCGAACAAAACACAAGCATGTCTTTCCTCTAGAAAAGCCGATCTCACCGTACCCGGGAAAATCACGTGAGATCAATTGCTAGAAGTGCATCCCAAAAACTTGGTTTTTTGTTTCGGGTCAGGAGCTATTTCACTTCCAGTCAGCTGCTTATGATCTATAAGGCACAGATCCCACCTGTCCTGGAATACTGTTCCCATATTTGGAGTGCAGCACCCAAACATACTCTGAAACTGTTGGATTCTGCCAAAAAAGGGCAATTCGTCTCGTGGGTGATGCCTCACTCACAAACTCACTCACTTCTTTGGAACACCAAACAAAAGTGATGTGATGTGACACGATTTCATAGATATAATTTCATGGACGATGTTCGTCTGAAATATCAACAATTGTTCTTCTCTTGGCAGTGTCCGCGAGATTAACCCGTCGAGTTGAGGCTTCTCACCCCTTCGTGGTCACTTTGGAGACCTGCAGAAAATCTCTTTCCGAAGACTCGTTCATCCAACTAACAGCGAGGTTATGGAACACATTGCCAAGGGAGGTGTTCCCCGAGGCATATAACATTCAGAAATTCAAGAAGTGGGCGCAGGTGGAGTTTCATTTTGTATGAATACAATATGATATTTTCTATTTACAAAACCTTCTGGTGCAATAATTCAATTTAGCCTTTCTAATGAAAAAGTGTCGCACTGTTTCAGTAAACCAAATTAGGCAGATGAAACATAATAAAACAAGAGACAGAAGCGGAAAAAAAAAAAAAAAAAACGTGGATTCTTGATGATATGTTCTTCCTTTATGTTCCCTGGAAACATTTCATTTACTAGGAGAGAAAATATATACAATATGAAGGAGCAAGAAGCTACAGTCTTGATGAAAAGGATGCTTTTCATTAGGTCATGCTTTCTAACTAATGGTTTGCTGCGTATTTCAGCTCAAAGAGCGATAGCTGAAGAGGATTTATTCATACAATTTCTTCCTTTTGATGTGAAAAATAGAGTTCTCATCACAGCAAGTACTTCATATCATCATCGCTAGGTCGAACATTGGATATGAATTTTGTATCAACTCATCAGTGACATACCAAGAAGTTTTTCTTGCAAGGGAGATTATATACTGATATATATTGAATAGAAAATGGTACAACCATTTAGAGAAATACACTCAGTTCCAAAAATAGTGACGCACTTGATATTTGACCGTGGGAAAAAATTGAGTACTTTTTTCCCGGATATATATTTATTTATTGAAGGAACAGGACGTCGAGGTCCTAATTACATGATTTCTGTTTCCTAATCCTACCTAGAAACTAAATGTAAATTATTCGAATTGTATAAACTATTATACTAATATACCTTCATATGCCTGGTAGAGTCCGATATCATATATAATTTCTATTTGTAAAATTCGTATGGTATATTGAGGCACACAGGAGAGAGAAAAATTCGATTGTAAAATATGGAAGACAAGAAGGCTAGCCTGGAGGAAGAGTACCATGGTTATTCATAATGCCTTGAAACACTTTTTCATAAATGTGATTTCATCATCAGGGCTTTCAAACGACTCACGGTAATAGTGAAGACGTCTATGTCAAGCTCATTCGAATACTTGTTCAGGAGAGAGCAACAATTGTCAATTATGTTTGGCCTTCTAGGGACCGAGAATGAGATTTTTTTGTCTCAAATTTCGAGACGGGACCATCGATGTGATTTGAGAAAGTAGATATGGACTATTTATGGAATTGGCAAGCAATTGGCAAACAAACGTTGATTTGATCAGTCCAAACTCTTTTCTATGAGGTTCATAAGAGACGTAACCTGGATTCGTGTGATGTTTTTTATAATATAGACACAAGGTATGATATGAATTTGATTTGTGTTGTTTCCACTGCTTTTTTCATAGCAAGCGTCGATGGTGCCCAAATTATGGACTCAAATTCAAGCCGACTGCGGATTGGGAAATGTAGAGGGACTTTAACGTGCTTCGTGCTCGACTTGTGATATGTTCTATGTGTTTTTCAAATTTCACATATATATATATACACTGTTGATGGCTTTTATTGTACTATACCGAAAAATGAGTCAATAATACCGTCTCCGAGAAAGAACTGCAGTCCTTTTATCTTCCATTCAATTGGTATATTACTAAACAAGCACTGAATTCGCAATTTTTTGAAATCAAATCACATGATTAGACTAACAGAAGTGACATCAGATATTTGATTACTTCAAAAGAATGATAAAGATGCCTACAACGCAGGTGTACCTACTGTTAAAAACTTGAAATTTCACGTCGATAATTTTCAGATTTCAAGATAATGTAATATCTTCTCAATATTGATTCGTCCTTCCTCCTGTCACAGAACAAAATAGTGTATTATACACGGGAATATTATTAGATTTCAGCTCACGGTCACACAACCTGGAGCTAAAATCTACTACTTTTTCCACTTGTATAATAAATAACTATTTTTATGTTGAAAACGGGCGCAGATTCGTTCCTGAAATGTTCAAAGATAAGTGAAAATTTGATATTCTTTCAATATACCTTTATTTCTCTTCTCCAAACCCTGTTCAATACAAATTGTGACTGACGAGCTAGTGAATTTTTCTTTTAGGCTCTCTGATAGGAAAATTCCTTTCGCAATGACAATTTGGGGCGAATCATCTGATTTGTCCTCACTACACGTATATTGAAATAGTATTTATATTTTTATTTTATAGACACGAGGAGAGAAAATCCCAAAAAAATCTGATATAATGATATATTCTAGTTGTTTTTGTACCTTTCGATATTCGATAAAAGCAGACGGGGAAATCCAGCCTGGAATTGACTGGATATCCGACTATAATCGAAGAAGAGCCAACAAAACCTCATACCACTCCTGCCGAACGTTATGTTAACATCATACTCGCATGCACATACATTTTATATCGATTTGGTAGAAACGTGCGATGAGCAGCAGTCTGATACAAGAAAATTCACTTTGCGACATTTCCAAAACCTCTCGAAGATTTCCATTCGAGCAGCAAATCTCTACTTTAACCCTATTTATTCTTCCGATTTCATCGGAAAGCCCTAGAGGAGCTGTCTCTTAATATTTCGCTTTGTATCTCTATATGTACGGTATTTTTGAGATTATTGAAGGAGAGCTCACGTTTTCAGCTGATAAGAGTATATGAAGAGGGAATTCGTTAGAGAGGCTTATAGGAAATTATGGGATCGTCATATACAGTGTGTCCACCATTGGCGTGATTATATTAGGCAGTTTGTTAGAGAACCGTGAAATATTGTGCTTCTTGAACTTTTAGAATGCACTTGAGTGGTCGTAGATGGCCTTCACACAGCCCAATAAATTCTTAATTGTGTATTTAATTACCTACTAAAGAGAACTTTCAATATCATGATTTTTTTTTGTTTTTGTATAAATGACGATAACTCCGTTGTTATCAACACAAAACTATTACTGCGACACATCATCTGTCAGAGAAAAAAAAGTTTTTTGTAACTAAGTCATAGTGAGCTATGACCTACATTTGAAAAACTAAAGTTGGTGCTGATATCTCAAATTCTAGAAGAGATGGTATAAATTTCATATTTTTTCGAAATCACTTTGAAAAACTGCCACGAGAATGTGAAATTCCTATGTGAATATTTTCATTGAAAATTAATTACGGAGGAGACATGAAAATGATCAAAATCTGTTTTTTTCCTATAAAACAAAAACGAATAGATTTTATCAAAATATTTTTCCACATTAAAGTTGGCCTTGACAAACTCCACATTTGGTGTCATTTATCCGACCTCGTATCTCTCACCGTTAAAAAGATACCCATGGTGAGCATGGTAAGTGGGACACACTGTAGTCATCGGATCCGTTTCTTCAATTGTTTTTCTGTAAATTGTGATAAAAAACGCGCATGTTTCCAAAGGACACCGCACGTTTTATAGAAAAAATTGGCCTCCTGTCGAATGGGGAAGACCACTGAGGGAAGAAATTCGTGCAAACCTCTTTCAATCGACGAATCATGATTTACTTTTGATGTACAATCAATATTATGAGTTAAAGTTGAAGGGAGTCGAATCTATATCGTTTTGGAATCAGCATATTTCATTCGATATTTCAAACAGCCAAATATGATGGTGGAGTCGTGACGTATTAGTCCCGAACTGTAGCTATCTCTCTCTGATACCTCGTCATTCTGCAGTGATGCAGTGTGATTGGTCAGTTCAAGGACAATAGGCGTGTTGGGAATAAGACGTCGCACCAGTCACACCAATGAATTGACAAAATTTCAAATGGCGATGGAATTGTGTGTTTTGAAATAGACATATTCTAATTTATTATTTTCATCGTCTTAGCATGAATGACAAAATTCAAAATTAATTCGCTGGTAGTTTTTCAGTATAGAGTTCACGATAATGTCATTTTAAAAAATCAGTGGTCTCCCCCAATTATGTTATAGTCCAAGACATTCTGAACAAAATATCCGAATACCAAACTGTTCTAATGGATAGTTTTGACGCTAGAGGCCGCTGAAGTCTCAATGTTGTTTTTTTTTCTCCTGATAGTCCCGATGAATTTTTCAATTTGAGCTCTTATTATATTATTTTTTGATAGGATAAAGTTTTCTTCAATATTTTTGCTGTTGGTCAAGAATTATACAGTGTGTTCCAGCAATTATGGGGGAGATTGAATATGATGCTGTCCAATAATTCAATGAAAAATGATATTGTCACGTGTCGCATTTCAATTATGAAACAGTTTTTTCAATAAAAACATTTATTTTGATTATTATCATTATTACTATTATTATTATTATTATTATTTAATGTTCACCTAGTATATAAAGAGGAGATATAAAACGTCATTAACTCGTTTTATATCAGTAGCAGATATTATCAGTAATATCAGTATTCATTTGCATCCTTAGATGAATATTCCTTGTAACTTCATCAAAAAATTCTGAATATACCTAGTATATTTTTTCAAGAAATCGCCCTCAAAAATCGTACTATCTTTTCAAAAATCATCAATTGATCATCCTAAGTTGATGAGGCAGGATCACAGATATTGAATAGATTCTGAACTTTCTTACTTGTGCTGATTTATTGATGCTATGTATACGAAATGTTTTGGGAGGAAAACGCAAGATAACATTCCTTCTCAAACCTTGACAAATAGGAGATTAAAACTAGAAAAAACATCATCACATTAATATTGAATATTGAAATATTTGTTCGATTCGAATATCATTCAGCTGCTGTTATATGTGGGGCCCAGGGTATCCTGCAGACCTTACTTCGAACAATTTAAAATCATGACTTTGCCCTCACTCTATATATTTCAATCTCTCACTTATATTCGAAAAAACTTACAACAATTCACCTCTTCCAGCGATGTTCATTCTTACAATACTAGGAATTGTAGTATGATACAAAATCCTAGATTCAGATTGACAACGTCTGCCAAGAACACAGTGAATGTTAATATATTCAATAAATTACCAGAACACTGCAGGCAATTACCACTTATGCAATTCCAAAAAAAAGTGAAGAAGATGTTGATTGAGACCAGCTACTATTCAGTTGAGGAGTACCTGTCAACCCCTCTTTCTGACCTAGTGCTAGAGTGACAGCTATGATTTTAGATTTTAGATTTTAGCTTTTTAGTGATTGTGATTAATTATTCTATTTTATATATGCATGTATTTGTCTTCTGCTTTTAATCTGTATTTTTAGGTGTCACATTTATACATATAAAAATCTATTTCATCTAATTTTAGTTTTTCCAATCGTTATTTTAGTTGACATGTCACAAATATACACATTGTATGTAACGTGATCAATAAATCTATCTATCTATCTATCTATATGGAACGGATTGATATCATCGTGTATCTTCTCGTTATACAAAGGGTGAACATGGAATTCGAATGAACGTATTTTGTAATTGAAATAGGACATTTCTCGATTTCTCATTTCTCGATATCCTTTTCTATAAAATTGATGGATATCATTATTGTCTTGAACAATAATAGCTGGAACACATTGTATAACTGTTGACCTGTAGCAACAATATTGATGAATACTTCTACTAGAGAGAGAGAAAATAAAATATAATGATGGCTCAAAGAGCATTATTCATCAGGAGAAAAGAAATCAAGATTGAGACTTCAGAGGCTTCTAGTGCCAAAACTAGCCATTAAAACGGTTTGGTATTTCAGCCAATTCGACAGGAGGTCAATTTTCCCTATAAAACGTGCGGTGTCCTTTGATGCATAATTAAAATTCACATATTCAGGCATTAGAAATTCCTCACAAGATTTTTAATGAATGTTTATTTCAATATACGCGTAGTAGGACAAATCAGATGATTTGCCCCATAATGTCAATGCGTTTGATATTGATACTTTTATTTGATAGAGACGCGTAGAGAAAATCCCAAATAATCTGGAATAATAAGCATTGAGATTGTCATAAAAATGTATCCTCATGCACTGAAATGAATCTCCGGGTCTTTTTGCTCCAATGATATAACTTTTCCTCAGAAAGTTTCCAATGGGCTTATATCACAAAAAAATGTTATTTCAAAATTCGATAGAACTCATCCAAACTAGCTCACCACCGCAAACCGTTTCTTGCTGTGAGCTCCCTACGTTTCATAAAAAATTACTGAAATCCCCCCCGATTTTTCGGACCTCTGAAAACGAGGCGATGATGTGACGTCAAAACCCTAATACTGAAACAAGACTATTCCAGACAGAGATGAATGATACATGATTTCTGACAGAGAAATTTAGCGCGAGATCACAGTTGAATGAAATTTAGTGCTTCCATTTTGCAAGTAATTACTTGCATTTGCAAGTAATTACAAAGTTTTGCAGTAATCGGTAAGGATTCAACATTTTGCAAGGATTTTGCAAGGATTTTGAGTGAATAACCATGACCTAGTTTTGCGTAGCGTGTCAGTCGTGTTCCGTACTTTATTCGTTTTTCTATGTTCTGTGTTTTGATCTTCTGTGGTATTTGCGTATTTGCCATTATTGTCATTTCTGTGCTAGGCACTTCATTTTTGTGCTAGGCACTTGACTAATGGATCGAGGCTTGACTTGACACTGATGACAGTTGTCTCATCGACATTGACAATAGAAAATGGAGGCCTGCCTGCTGCCACCATTGAACAGTAATTACATTGAGTTCATTGGCAGCCGCTGCCTGAGAAGTGAGCGGAGATGTAGAGTATTTAATTATAATATAAGATCCTTATTGCAAGAAATTAGATGAACAATTATAAATTAAACGATATAATGAGAAGGTGGTTGCTCAGTAATATTCAAATGATGACACAACCAGCTCATTTTTGGTGGAATATTTCCCTTACAGAAAAAGAAGGATTCCAGGGATGGAGAAAGATCCCATCCTGATACTTGGACACCCTTGGGCTTCTGGCCGCTAGATGTCACGTGCTTTTATAGTTGTCAAATGTCAAAATGATGGATGGTAGTTCAACCGTTTCAACACCTTCAATTTTATATTATTCCATTTTCATTACGATGATACAGTGGAGCACACGAAATTGTTTTTTGTAAAACATAAAATCCATTAGCATTTTGTAGAAGAATAAGGATTTTGTCAGGATTTTCGAAATTTTGCCAGTAAAATGCAAGGATTTTGAAATCAATTTGCAAGTAATTCCACAAATGCGAGTGGCAGAAAAATGACTGTCTCCGTCGGGCGTTCGGTTTTTTCTTTTAACTATGGCGAGATGAGGTTTCTACGTCATAAGAGGGTCCGTTTTCAGAAGTTACTATCATTTATGTCCAAAAATAATACATTCCAGTTAATTTTTCGATCGGATTATTTCGTCAATCATTATTTATGTATAAAAGGATCATTATAAACATGATTTGAGTTAAAAGTTCTACTAAGGTGTACACGCCCATTCGGCGTACCCCTACGTGCTGTTTGACCGCAAAAACTCTATCCTAGCCCAGAATATTCCGCTGAGAGTACAGAATCCAAAACGATAACATCTCGAGCGGTGGAGCAAGGAGATGGAAGCTGAAAATGTTATCTTTGACACGTCATCGAGGGCTGGCGAAGTTTTAATTGATTCCGGAGCGAAATTAATGAGATTTAGTGGCGAGACGTCATGTTTCCGGGGTAGAGCTGAATTAGTCTTAAGATTCACCGGCCCTGCTATTTCACGGATTTCTTTTAGAAAGTTGCTTTTCTGCAATATTTTTCTGTCGTGGTTAATTGGTCTGCCACGAACAAGCGATCTTTTCTAATCAAACTCGATAATAAAACGAATTCCGAACGGAAATTACTTTTTTTGATGGCATCAACAAATGCGAAATATAACGAGTTTACAATATACACGGGGAAACAGTTATTTCGGATCAAATTTCCGAGAAGTTTGTTGATTATAAGACCAGAAAAAAACATCGACAATTTCCATTTCTTGAAATATCGCAACGAATTGAATGCTAGTGTAATACATATTATGAGGAAGGTACTTATGGCAATAATAATCCCATTCACCATCACTGAAAATATTAGACTGCTGATCCTGTACATTTCTCAAGAAATGTACTCCCGAACTAACACCTCTTCTCTGCAAGTTGTTTAACTACTCTTACAAATTGGGGATATTCCCGTCCAACTGGAAGATTGCAAGAGTACAACCAGTTCCTAAAAAAGGCAAAAAGACCCTACCTAGCAACTACAGACCGATCGCACTGCTATCTATCATTTCAAAGATCATGGAGAAAGCTATCAACATCGAGCTCATGTAATACCTGGAACATTCAGGTATTATCAACGATAGGCAATATGGCTTCCGTCATCAGAGATCAACTGGTGACCTGCTCGCTTACGTCTCACATATATGGCAGCAATCTATTGAAAAATATGGTGAAATCTAAGCCGTTGCACTTGATATCTCCAATGCATTCGATCGAGTCTGGCACCACGGACTCCTCGTCAAGCTTTCATTCTATGGCTTGCCTCCCCAGCTATGTTCTCTGCTAGCTATATGTTTCTCTCAAACAGGTCTCTCCATGAAGTGGTCGACGTAGTTTGCTGGTGTTCCGCAAGGATCAATTCTAGCACCAACACTATTTCTACTCCATATCAACGATCAAAAAAATGTATAACCATCTTCCAAAAGCTTACAGAAATATACCTTGCCCAAAGAAGTTCAAAAAAAAAGTGAAAGATATACTTTTACAGAGGGCTTACTATAACCTGCAGGAGTATTACAATGACATACTCTAGTTTCTATTGTAATTTCCATTTCTATAATTGTGTTATATTTTAATATATTTCAATCTGTTATGATTTTTAACAATGTGATATCGTGCGAAAAATGTGATTCTGATTCTAATTGTATTATCTATATGAGATAGTTGCAAGTTGACGACTCTCCAAAATTTCATTTTGGTGATATATATATATATTGTTTCTTTTTAACATGTCTCTTATTTTAATTGTATTCGTTTGCATCTGTTATGTTCTATATTATACTATATTATATAATTTACTGAAACATGCTTTGTCAATAAGATTGAAATCTTCGACAATAAAGTATATTTTTGATTGATTGATTGATTGATTGATTGGTTGGAAGCAACTTCATGTCCACTACACAGCTTCACGGATGATAGTAGCCTACATACCGCCTTCTCTTCCAGGGCTCCAATACCAGCCAGGCAAATCAGAAACGAACGAGGAAGAAATGTTGACAACATATTTATGGACTTGGCAACAATCCTCGAATGGGGATTCGATAACTTGGAAAATTTCAATACAAACAACACACAAGCATACCTTTTCTCATGAAAAGCTGATCTCACTGTGCCCAACATGAGCTTGTCAGGAGTAACCATACCTTTGAAGACATCCATTTCGATGCTTGGTATTACTATCAGCAATAACCTTTCTTGGAAGAATCATGTAAGATCAATTGCTGAAAGTGCATATCAAAATTTTGGTTTTCTGTTTCGGGCCAGGAGCTTTTTCACTTCCAGTCAGTTGCTTATGATCTACAAGGCACAGATCCGACCTGTCCTGGAAAACTGTTCCCATATCTGGAGTGCAGCATCCAAACATACCCTGAAACTGTTGGATTCTGTCCAAAAAAGGGCAATTCGTCTCGTGGGTGATGCCTCGCTCACAAACCCACTCACTTTTCTGGAACACCGTAGAAAAGTTGGCGATCTGATATTTATTTCTCTTCACCGAACATTCCTCGAAACAAAGTGTTGACAATCCTTTGAATTTTCGTTTTGGGCACCTAAATAGTAACATTTTCAAACGCAGCGATCGAATTTGTCCACTTTACACCTATATATTCGAATACTACACCTATTGTAATTTCCAACAAACGAGGAGAAAAAATCCCAAGAAATCTGTGAAAATGAATACACAACCTGCTCGATCAACCTACAGACAGTATTCATCCTGTATAATTGAACATAAAACGCCAGTATATGATAACATCAGACAAACAAAAGCCTTCATTCCACTTTAATTAGGGCAGTGGAAACATAACACAATCTAATTAATTCCCGCAGATGTTTTGTCCTTACCTTCTCCCCGTGGATTTACAAAACCCCCTCATATTTATTCTGTACACCCCTAAACTGTTGCCACTGTTAATTACGTCACGATATACGCAGAAGATTTCATCGAAACAGGAGAGGTACAGCATTTTCGTATGTAATACCTACAACAAGTGTATTGATGATTATCGAAATAGAAATCTCTTCGATTTTGATTTTTAATATGTAGCAACATGATTTGTTTCGAAGAAGAATAGCGAGTTGTATTTGTTAAGATTATTTCACGAATGAATGAAACGAATGAATGACGCTACTGGTTCGAAGGACCAACCCCACAAAATACTTCTATAGTTTCGCCAATACCCACTTTGAGTGTAAAAACCTCCCAAACTCGTGTTTCCTCACCGCGAATCAAGCACCCATATTTAATTCGAATTATCCCACCACCTAGCAGGCGCTACTCCTACAACTCCTCAACTTTGCTTATAAATTCGAAACAGATCGCACAAAAAGGCTCCCGTCGTGCCGAATGGGTTACAATCCGCAACAACTGTCGACAAGTTTCGTTCGGGAGTGTCTAAAAGTACGACCTTCCTTGTCCTTATCGAATTTTCCGAAAACAATAATGAAGTGACCAATAATAATAACGTTACTACATTTCAAATAAACAGATATAAATTATGGACATTCTATTGATAGAGTTCCACTTGAGTTTATTTTCAGAATCTATTGTAACATGAAAAGCCGATCTCACTCTGTGAGAAAAACCATACCTTTGAAGACATCCATTTCGATGCTTGGTATTACTATCAGTAATAACCTTTCTTGGGAAAATCACGTAAGATCAATTGCTGAAAGTGCATCCCAAAAACATGGTTTTCTGTTTCGGGCCAGCAGCTATTTCACTTCCAGTCAGCTGCTTATGATCTGTCCTGGAATACTGTTGCCATATTTGGAGTGCAGCATCCAAACATACCCTGAAACTGTTGGATTTTATCCAAAAAAGGGCAATTCGTGTCGTGGGTGATGCATCGCTCACAAACCCACTCAGTTCTCTGGAACACCGTAGAAAAGTTGGCGATCTGGCTCTATTTTATAGATATTTTCATGAACGATGCTCTTCTGAAACATCAACAATTGTTCTTCCCTTGGCAGTCCCCGCGAGATCAACCCGTCGAGTTGAGGGTACGCACCCCTTCGTGGTCACTTTGGAGACCTGCAGAACATCTCTTTCCAAAGACTCGTTCATCCAACGAAAAGCGAGGCTCTAGAATACATTGCCGAGGGAGGTGTTCCCCGAGGCATATAACCTCCATAAATTGAAGAAAAACACAAATTCCTACTTTATTTCCCTTGGTTCTCACGTTGTTCTCTGAACATTACAAGATATCCCTTTTCGTGGAAATCAGAACACAATAAAAAGTCATAATATAAGGCAGTTGTAGGTTATATTGCCTTCAACATTAACAGATTAAATCGAAGGTCAGCGTTTCCTTATGATTCCCAATGCTGCTCCTAGTTGAAATGGACTCTAGGTGAATAATTAGGAATGTACTGATTATTTTCTCCGTGGGAAAAAACTTCCTAAACAACCTAGGACTTCTCCTGAACTTTCTCAGGCTTCATCGAGAATCCCACTCTTCATCAAACTTTTTCGGAATTCCTCGAACTTCTAAAACGTCCTCGAGTTCCTCAAGGCCTTATTCGAAACATTTGAGCCAATCCTGCAAACTGACACCCTCTCTCACCAGATGCTTTTTTATAGCTTTGTTTTCCCAATGTCTGCCATTGTATATAATATGTTTATATAACGGAGATTTTTTTGATCAATTCGATACCAATTAGAAAATATTTCATCTCATCTTGAAATTTAGTTCATAATTACCTATGTGAAAGTTTTACTTTGATATAAAGAAAAACAGAGGGAAAAACTGAGAGTATAAACCCAGAAATCAAATAAGGAATACCACCTAGGTTGTTTATATCTCAAACAATATGAAAAATACCCACGTTTAGTTCAGTATGCGTATCAATTTTCTTGAAATTTGGTATGGGTTTGTATGCCATAACAAAATACCTCTGATGATTCAATTGTAATAGCTCCAATTAGTATTTTACTTCCGAAAACCTACTCAAACTTCCCCAAACTTCCGTCTAATTTTCTGGAACTTCCCGTATTTCCTCAGACCTCCTCGAAATTTCCAAGGTAAAAAACTCTTACAATGATTTTTTCATGAGGCAAAAATTCCCAAACTCCCTTAATTCCCGAAACTACCTCAATATTCCTCAAGCTTCCTTACATTTTCCCAAACTGATCGAAGTTTCCACAACTTCCTCAAGCCCGTGAACCAAACTTCCCACGTGATTACCCTTTGGATTGATAAGATACTCTCTAGAAATTAGAATGAGGTTTTAACACCACCATATGATTGAAATAAAAGCTTTATTCACCAATACAATGTCCAATTAACATTTTCTTGCATACGGTTATAGTTCACTGTACTTTACATGGAGTACACAGATTTTTGCATGCGTGTCCAGGGGATTATTTATTTGCAATTCGCTGTTGATTCATGAAAGCTCGATTCATTTCGTTCTTCTGCTCATTGTAGGTATGCCACTGATTCATTTCATGTCTGGTATCCCTAAGAGTGACTTCAGGACGTTCAGGTCAAGGCCAGACAATTTTCAGTTTTGTAGTCAGGGTTTGACACTTCCCAAAGAATATAAACTTTCTTTTTTCCTATTTAATGTCAGAAATGGATATTTCATCCACTTTCAAATCGGTTCGTCAAGGACGTAGACACTCCCGATTGTTCTCCCTTTCCGTGTTAGGGGATTATATCCTGCGACAAAAAATGAACGTTTTTCTTCAGCGCTTAGTGGGGATATGTTTTATGAAACATGTACTTAGGTATGGGAACCGAAATCTGCTATCTGGGGTTTGATTAATTCCTACAGGAACAAACGTCGATATCGCTGGAATTCCAAAATAGACAAGTTGCCAATACGATAAAACCATATACAATATAGGACTAGGAGGAATAATTTCTTATGGGTTTCAAGGTTCACACTACGTTTTGTTGAAATAATATGAGATATGCGTTTTCAAAAAAATATAAGGCGAACTCGAAATTTTACACAAAAAGGAGGAAATGGCTCGAAAAATGGATATGAACTGTTTTAAAATAATTGTAGAATTCAAGAATGTAATGAAATATGGGTTGTTCAATTTCAAATGAGAAAATTCTATATCTACTTCCAGATCAACATTTTTTTTCTACAAACGTCAAAAAATGACAAGGTTCGCGCATTGATAACAAATTGCGAAGTGACACTTTTTTTCAGTTTCCTACGTTACCATGATACCATGCACAAAACAATGCGCGAAGTAAAACAGTGCGCGAAGTACCTACTTCGCGCATTGTTATGTAAAATATATGAGATATTTATATTTCAACTTTATGGTCCTCAATCGAGCAAACATCCACGAAATCATTCATTTCTCAATGTTCAACAATAACTTTGTTTTATCTCTTGGAGCGAACGGAATGAAATTCCTATTATGTTCGTGGAACATCGTGCGTACCTAGGGAGGATGGGGGGAGGCCCTTTGAGCCAGTTCAACACTATTTTTTATATCAAGCTGAGCATATTTTTACTTTCGAACTATATGTTTTGACGTTTGTGGAAAAAATGTTGTTTGCAACTCGAGCGCGAAATACTTTGGTCATCTCGACTATTTTTTTAACTCGGCTACGCCTCGTTAAAAAAATCAGATCTCGATCACCAAAGTAGCATTTCGCGCTCTAGATACAAAAATAACTATTTCGAATTGGTTCATCGATACCAGTAAAAACCTCTATAGATATAATAAATACTTACTGCTTGATGAAATAATGTTTCTGATGATTCATTGGATTTCATGGATGGGTTTATTAGGTATATGCTATTCTTGAAGGAATAATTTCTAAAGTTGCAGAATGAGGGGGATGAGAGTCATCATATATTATACAGGGTATTTAAGAAACCAATGACAACCTGTCATTAGTGAGCGATTGTAGTTTCTTAGATTTTCGCTATATCGAAATCGAACAAATTTTATTCTTTTTCGAAGCTGTTTTTTCTTAACGTTGCAATATTTTGGTATTACAACATCCGATCAATTTCAGTGTTTTTTTTTTCAGAAAGATTCGATATCGTTCGCTAAATTACCCCCAGCAAAAACCTTAATTAACAGAAATAGACGAGCGAAAACAATTATTTCGGTGGAAACGGCAGGGTGTGAAAATACAAAGAATCCATTACCGCTTTTTGCTGATAAAATATTTATCTTTTCTTGCACGCGTTCCCTCTATATTAATCATTCTCGGTAGATGGCACCCGGCACCGATGGCCGCGGGTTTTTCATTCGATTCGCAGGACGTGAACTACACTGAAAAATTAACAAATTGAGGCGGAATTTTCAGGGATTTTCCTCAAGGAAAAAACAGTATAACACAA
Organism: Phaedon cochleariae; assembly: GCA_918026855.4. NCBI lineage: Eukaryota > Metazoa > Arthropoda > Insecta > Coleoptera > Chrysomelidae > Phaedon > Phaedon cochleariae. The sequence goes on along the minus strand of OU896717.1, from coordinate 39,127,625 downwards.
AGTCGGTCGACCACAAAAATTGTATCAACAAATCAAATTTGTGTGGCTAGTTTCGGTTCAACGTAGTGATTCACACGAGACCAACGAGACGAGACTTTATGAAAGTCTCGTCTCGTCTCGCCGATGGAATATAAAGTCTTGTCTCGAGTCTCGTCTCGCAGCTTCGAGTCTCGTCTTGTCTCGCGTCTCGTACGAGAGTCTCGCAAATGTATCGCAATTTCGTCATGCATAATCTTGTTCCAGTTTAGTACGGGATATTTACATTCACCTACTTTTTAGGTATAATCTAGAAGTAGGAAGAGAGAATTACAACAAAAATGACATTATTCATTGAAAAGTAAGTACCTGATAGGTTCATACTTACATCATACATCTAAACAAGAAAAAAAAACATTGCATTATTTATATGCGGAAGATATAAAAATGAAATAAGAAGTAACACGTATATTCTAAACAAATACACAAAACAAAAACTTTAATGCAACATTATTTTACTCATTCAAGAAATAGGTATCTAAGAAAATAGTTATTTGTTTTTTCAGAAAAGTAGTAGATTGACTGCCGTGGCTGGAAGTTCATAGCCGAGCGTAGCGAGGCTAGGAATTCAGCAAAGGCAGTCAATTTACATTTGTTGCCGTGTGAAACATTGAATTTTTTCCCCGAATTTTGTGTAATATTTTATTGAAAACTCCATCATTTTGTGTTCATTCAATGTCAGTGTCGATTTTGATTACTAATTTCATTAGACTTCCTTGGAACGTTGCATACCAATAAACTTTTTTTGCCTAGGCAGTAAAAGTACACCTTTTCTGCCTGTTAAGCGGCAGTAAGAAGCCACTATCCCTGCCGCTTGGAGAAAAAAACCTTCATCAGTCAGATCAGCCTTCACGATCGCAAATGTTTTTGTTTTCCACCCAGTCGTGTTGACATAAAGTTATTCTTTTTCTTAGACTATTTAGCACAGAATGATTTATTCATAGATTTTCAGGTAGTCATTCAATTTGCGATCTGTCGTTATTGCAGAATTGCCTTTATATTCCGCCGCCGTAAGATAGAGAATAGTCCGTTTTCGTTTCACGAATTACGTCATTTTACAACAATCATGGATTGTGTTTTTTAAGTATTTATGAATGAAATGTGTTGTCTATATATGAGCTAAAAAGTCTGAATTCTTTCTCAATATGTTGTTTTATGAGTGAAATTCTCCGGTCTACAGTCGGCACGCAGAAATATTTACCTGCGAGACTCTCGCACGAGACACGAGAAGTCTTGCACAAGACTCGAGACGAGACCAATGAAAGTCTCGTCTCGTCTTGTCCGAGTCTCGTCTCGAGTCTTGTCTCGAAAACGAGACGAGACCATGCGAGACTCTCGAAAACGAGACTCTCGCGGGGACCACTAGTTCAACGGCCACCTTCAGACACATAAAAATACCTGTCAAAATTATGGAATTACAAATAGACAATGAATTATTGAGGAAAAAAGTTGCCTGAGAAGACATGTGAAGATAAGTTCAACTAAAAACTTAGGGGAATTTCCTTGTCTCGTTTTTCGTCTACCAATCAATTCTCTATCTATAGGTACGTACGAATGCGTTCAGAGACTGATGTTGCTTGTATTTTGATTGTGAAATAAGTCTTTTAAACATTCGAAAAAAATTACCATAATACATTAATCATATACCAGATTATTTGGAATTTTCTCTCCTCATCCCTATGAAATAAAAAATATCAGTATCATCTCAATATACGTGTAGTAAAGATAAATTAGATGATTTGCCCCAAAATGTCATTGCGTTTAAAGAATTTTCCTATCAGAGAGCCTAAAAGAAAAATTTACTAGCTAGTCAGTGACAATGTGTATTCAATACTGGATGTTATTCGAGTAACTGGCCAAACTTCAAGGGGTGATTATTAGGGTGATTGATAATACGAACATAGGTACTGGAATGCATCGTTTTCAATATATAGGGTGTTGAAGTTGATAGTATTGATTATTGTTTTTCATGACTACCCTGTATGAGCTTTCATGATGGCAAAATACAGTCTGGTTGGTGACTGAAAAAGTCTCAAAATTTCGGAATAATACTCATTGTGGTTATTGGGTAAACCCAATGAGTGATTTGAGGGCGCACCTACATTGAAATTTGGAGACAAATCTATATTTCATTATTTTCTCAGAAAGTAAGTGATATACAAAAATTCAATAGGAGACAAGATAGTTGTATTTTCAAATGTCTTACCTGATGGAAATGTCGAAGTTGGAAAAAACTATGACGTAGGTACCTAATTTAAAATTAATATCAAGAATGGACCTACTGAGGCGCCACTGGAATCATTATTTCCAATCTAATTACACCAAAAGGAGATTCTTGATACTGTTAACAAAATCATCACCAAGTGTCATTGAGATTGGAGAACGTGATTTCGAATAATTATAAAAAAAATATATTTTTTATTGAAATCTTGACGCCCTGTATCTTGAAAACGAAGCCTTCATGGGACTATGTTTGATTGATTTTCTCGTCTCAGAAACACCCAGATAATCACCCCTTAAGGTCAGGCCACGTACTTAAATAACACCCTGTATAGATAAAAAAATAACAATTGCTTGACATTTCTAGTGAAACACATTTTTTTGATTACAAAAGCACCTTTTGGAGGCAATATAAAAGTTCACGATATGAAGATAAACATCGGAGAGATAAACCGACATAAACCGAAATTTCTTAACCCTTTGATGACACAAACAGCTGTTGGAGCCAAAAAAGCAATTATCTTACAAGGGCTTTGTATCTACTCAGAGAATCTCGCAGAAGGCATTAGCCTTTTCCTCGCGATAATTCAGTACATTTTTGTATCAGATTGAATATTTCACGCCTAACATTTTCGATCAATCAGAAGACTGTATTCTGTATCGTAAACATAGTAACTTGACAAATTTATAGAAACATTTTCCTCCTCCTCATTGGAGAAAAGAACACGAAATTACTCTGGAAATTTTTTGACGTTCATTGGCGAATAATAGATTTTTTTATTAGGATCAAAAGTGACACTTTTCAGTTTTGATCCGAATGAAACATGCTATTTTTTCTGCAACCGAAACAATTAACTCAAATAAACATGTGAGGTAACCACCAATGCCGTGCCATATGTATGCAATGCAACAAATATTGACAAATAATCCATTTGGTGAGAATATTCTACCTGCATTAACAGCAGGTTAGGTTTTCTAGGATGTTCGAATTGTAGTTTCAATATAAATACAACCACAGTGTGACATATTTGTGTATAGACCAGGTGCTCTAATGGCAAATACCGCGCCAGTGCCAGCTATAGTAACAAGACGTGGAAAATGTTAGGTTAGTGAGCATATCAACAATGATAATAGTGATTATTTATTCCTGTCCATACTACACTGTGTTTGACTTGATAATCAAATGAAACTAAACAATATCGTTGTTCGAGACAAAAAAACTATTGCTTGCCGTGATTATTCAAAAACAAGTTATCCATCCCGAGAATAACGAATGAAATACAGATCAAGCAAGTATTTGAATCTTGAAGGCTTCCCTGATCAAAACAAAAATACTTAACTGAAATGTCCAGCATGGGTATGAAATGCCAAATCTACTGAAATCAGAAACAAATCAGGTATGCGTCTCAACCCAAATAACCAACCGTCACAATGTTGTTTATTCTTGATGACGTCCAGTACATCCTTTTTAGTTCCTAGGAGCTAAAGTTCAACTTTTTTTTTGTACTTACGTATTTTTGCTTGAAAAACAAGAATTTCACAATGAAAATCTGAACAAACCGCTATTTATCGAGATTTTTTATGAAAACGTACGAAATTCCACCTCCTTTTGGAACCCACCTAGGATATTCATTTACAACTACTTGTCCTTCGTTTTCCATCACTGGACACTTTATATCCCCACGTTGTACCTCAATACACATTTTATTTCCCAAAATCAATAAGAAGTATGATTTATTTGTATTTTTTTCAAATTTAGTTAGGTTAACAATAGTTTCTTGCAAAATTTTTTTGGCATTTGACCTTTATTTGACATCAGGGTGTACTATTTAAAAATCAAAATTTGATATAATTTCCAATAAAAAAATCCTGAAATGTGAGAAAGTGCCCTCTAGTGAGCATGTTCCACATTTCAGAAATATATCTAGAAAAACAAAGGAGATAAGGGCAGTATATCTTGAAACAGTGCCACCCGGTATGTTTAAATACGAAAAAACATACCTTACACACAGCTATTCAAATCCCCTCTGCAAAATTAGCATTAGCCGTTTTCCTTTTCCCGTTAGAAGCCAAGTGCGGGAAGTTTGAATCACCCTGTACATGCGTAGGGGCCTTCAACATTCTCCACCGTACCCTACCGAGTCGACGATTTGCATACCACCCCCTCTGCGACCGCAAAAACAACACTAAATGCCGCCACCGACATTTTGACAAGAATATTAACACCGCATCGAAACCCCTTTTTTTGTCCCTATCTCGCTAGAAGGACCATGTAATTCACCAGAATCTGCACCACACGTTCGATTTGGAGCGTGAGTTTGCCCTATCGCCTGGAGAGCTCTAATCTAGTTTATTAATGACCCAGCGATGGGGAATCTGTTGATTTGGTCAGATTCGAAGCATGCATCAATGTCGAAAAGAGCGGCCATCGAGGACTCTGCTAACGATAACGAAGTTGTTTGATGTAATGCGAGTTTTAATTTGAGTCCGCAATAAACCCGATTTGATTGCCTCCAGGTTGGCAATATATGTATGTACTTTTTTTATTAACCTCCTACCACAAGGCAAATGAAGGCAAAAAAGAACATCCTCAGGCAACTCAAATGATAGACTATATCCAAGTAGAATGTTTACAAATCAACACTAGAGGGGTGAAGTCATAGATTAAAATAATCCGATGATGAATTTTGAGGTCATGGTGTTAATCAGATGATGTGTCTTGAGAAACATAATGTAAGGCATCCTGCTGTGGAACTACTTTCGATGAAGTTTTACTACTTTCCATATCAGACAAAACACCAATCTACCTCTCTCAGACTTAAACATCAGTGGCACACCTCTTGAACACTGTACATCCTCCAAATTCTTAGGTATCATAATTGACAATGATCTCAGCTTCAAATCACATTGCCAAAATCTAACTAGCGCTCTACACTCCAAATGTTTTCAAATCAGAATCTTGAAAAGTGTTCTAGACACACCTAGTTTACTCCTGTTTTATCATGCTCAGGTTCAATCAAGAATCTGCTACGCAATCACAATATGGGGAAACTCTCCAGCAGCGAAAGATGTATCCATCGCTCAAAAGCGAATAATACGTTCTCTTGCAAACATCTCCCAACAGACTTCATGTCGAGATATTTTCAAGAAACTTGAAATTCTTCCACTTCCTGGTCTTTATATTTTAGAAGTTTTAACATACATCCATGCGAATAAAAATATATTTTCCAAGAATAATCAACACCACAATTACAACACGAGGAGAAAAAACGACTTCCATTTACCAAATCCACATCTCACCATCTGCCAAAAATCACTAAACGTGATAGGACTGAGATTATACAATGTACTTCCCAGTGAGCTCAAAGTAATTGAACAGGTGCATATTTTCAGAAAAAAAAACCAAACGTTTTTTACTGGGTATCACTCCATACAACCTTCACGAATACTTCGAACATTTTTGATGTATGATTTTCAATTATTTTATTTTATTGTTATGAAGACTATTTTACCTGAAATTTATCATCGATAATTATTATTGTTCAGATATTTTCTCCTTTTCTTTCAATCTACATTCCTAGACTACTACTACTGCTAGTCAAGCTGATTGATGAAAAATTCAATGACTACGTTACCGAATGATCTCCTCATAGAGGTTTATGTTCCTTCCTCACAAAATATTTACAAACTAGTTTATCCTATCGCTCTTCTTATATGCTGATTTAGCCTAGGAAAACTAGTTCATCCTTAAATCGGCATCATGATAATATGCTGTGGAATTACTTTCAATGGGTGTAGTCATAGATGCTCATATGTTTCTGGACTTACCTTACAATGGGCCATAGATGTTAATATGTTGTAGGACTACCCGCAATAAGAGTAGTCATAGACTAATGGGTAATCAGATGATGAGTCTTGAGAACCATAATGTAAGGCATCCTGATGGTAATGATGTGGAACTACTGTCAATGGGTGATTCGTTTCTGGATGGATGCTGTCATAGATCAATGATCAGATGATGTGTCTTAACAAGCATCATGTAAGGCATGCTGATATACAGGGCACAGGGCTTTCATTTCAAAACTTACCACCCTGCATATCTTTTGATTTGCGTTTGCGAAGATTGCAGTTTTCGGAAAAAACAGGTCGATTTAGATATCGAGGGGGAAGTAAAATGCCAGTATCAATTGAATTCTATGTTCATCCCCTTCAGCCCCACACACCCCTACTTTGAAATCTCATATGGCACCCCCTACTTCGGAATACATGAAATTAAAGGTCTATCAATAAAGAAATCAACCAGGTGGAAAATAATGTATTTTGCATAAAGGGTGGGTCATGAGGAACTGAACATACTCCTACCAAGAACAGATGCCCCTGAGGAAAATACCGCAGGGCCATCCAAAAAGTTGTCTCCCCTTCTACAATAATATACAGTGTGATCCATAGGATTGGTCAAAAAATTATATTTTCGTCATAACTTTCCAACACCTTCTTTGATTCATTTCATTTTTTCATGGAACATTATGCACTCCAACACCAATAGACTAACGTATACAGAATTGAAAAAAATCCAGGACCGTACTTGTAAAATGTTGCCAGCTATCAAAGAGTTCACTCTGTATATATGATGTCAGTAAACAATGACATCTTTTCTGTCAATCAGAACAAAATGTGTTGGTGATTCATCCAGCTGAGAATGGTATACCCTACTAGTTCCTTTCAAAACCAACTAGAATGATTTATTTTGACGAATCGTTTCTAAGAAGAGATGCAATTTTTCAGAGTGATGGTATTCAAAGCAATTGCACAAAATGTGCTTCATCATTCTCTAGACAATAATACAGACTATTTTCGAATTATTCACGAACTTTTTGAAACGTTTTCCGATTGATTTGTCTGCATTCGCTCAATCCGATAAATCACCCTGTTCATTATTGTAGAAGAGAAGGAAAAACTCCAGATGGCCATTCGATATTGTCCTCAGGGGCATCTGTTCGTGGTAGGATTATGTACAGTACCTCATGACTCAGCCTGTATACGGAATAAATATTTTTTCACCTGGTTAATTCAATCATTGATAGACCTTCGATTGTATGTATCTCAACGTAGGGGGTGCCATTTTAGATTTCAAAGTAGGGGTGTGTGGGGGTGAAATCGAACTGTTTTTTGTTCCGAAATTTGTAATCTTCGCAGAAGATATGCAGGGTGGTAAGTTTTGAAATGAAAGCCCTGTATAATGGTTTTATATAGTCATAAATTAATAATCAGCTGATGAGTCCATAATGTAAAACATTGTGATATGTTGTAGGACTACTTTAAATGGGTCATAAATGCTGATATGTTGTGGGACTAATACTTTCAATGGGTATAGTTATAGATGCCGATATGTAGGGAAACTACCCTCAATGGGTGCAGTCATATATTAATAATCAGACGATAAGTCCTCATAACCATTATGTAAGGCATGGTATGTTATGGAATAACTCTAAATGGGCGTACTCATAGATGCTGAAATATTTTGGGACAACCCTCAATGGATGCAATCATTAGTTGATAATCAGATGAGAACCATTATGAATGTAGAAATAATGGAAATATATTGAATGTGGGCCTGATCATAATCTATTCACTAGTGCCATAGTGTAATATATTAACTGTGACATGATCAGCATCTAGTGAATGTATGTAGAGCTGTCTCTATTTGTTGACGTAGTTTCTGTTGTTTATTATTAAATAAATAATTGTCATATACCCGCTGACACTATACTGCCAAGACTGAGAGTACAACGATTATCGGGTGTCCTCAATATCGTTCATATCTCTCAGCAGTGGGGTCGTGTCGATTCCTTTCTTCGAGCTGATTTCACGACCTATTTCAATAATTTTCATCTGGTCATATCTACGACAGGATGATCTCCTGATCATCAACGAGCATAGACAGTCATTGTAAACGATAAAATGGCCATAATAACTAGGAAGGATGGTGTTACTTAAATCCTCGAATTGACTATCTGCTATATACTATTTCAATAATTTTCATCTGGTCATATCTCCGACAGGATGATCTCCTGATCATGAACGAGCATAGGCAGTCATTATCTCGGTCATTGTAAACGATGAAATGGCCATAATACCTAAGAAGGAAGGTGTTACTTAAATCCTCGAATCGAATATCTGCTGTATACTATTTCAATAATGTTTATCTGGTCATATCTCCGACAGGATGATCTCCGGATCATCAACGAGCATAGACAGTCATTGAAAACGATAAAATGGCCATAATACCTAAGAAGGAAGGTGTTACTTAAATCCTCGAATTGACTATCTGCTGTATACTATTTCAATACTTTTTATCTGGTCATATCTCAGACAGAATGATCTCCTGATCATCAACGAGTATAGACAGTCATTGAAAACGATAAAATGGCCATAATAACTAGGAAGGATGGTGTTACTTAAATCCTCGAATTGACTATCTGCTATATACTATTTCAATAATTTTCATCTGGTCATATCTCCGACAGGATGATCTCCTGATCATGAACGAGCATAGGCAGTCATTGTCTCGGTCATTGTAAACGATGAAATGGCCATAATACCTAAGAAGGAAGGTGTTACTTAAATCCTCGAATCGAATATCTGCTGTATACTATTTCAATAATGTTTATCTGGTCATATCTCCGACAGGATGATCTCCGGATCATCAACGAGCATAGACAGTCATTGTAAACGATGAAATGGCCATAATACCTAAGAAGGAAGGTGTTACTCAAATCCTCGAATTGACTATCTGCTGTATACTATTTCAATAATTTTTATCTGGTCATATCTCCGACAGGATGATCTCCGGATCATCAACGAGCATAGACAGTCATTGTAAATGATGAAATGGCCATAATACCTAAGAAGGAAGGTATTACTTAAATCCTCGAATTGACTATCTGCTGTATACTATTTCAATAATTTTTATTTGGTCATATCTCCTACAGGATGATCTCCTGATCATCAACGAGCATAGACAGTCATTGTAAACGATGAAATGGCCATAATATCTAAGAAGGAAGGTGTTACTCAAATCCTCGAATTGACTATCTGCTGTATACTATTTCAATAATGTTTATCTGGTCATATCTCCGACAGGATGATCTCCTGATTATTAACGAGCATTAACAGTCATTGTAAACGATGAAATGGCCATAATACCTGATAAAGAAGGTGTTACTTAAATCCTCGAATTGACTATCTGCTGTATACTTTTTCGATAATTTTTATCTGGTCATATCTCCGACAGGATGATCTCCTGATCATCAACGAGCATAGACAGTCATTGTAAACGATAAAATGGCCATAATACCGAAGAAGGAAGGTGTTACTCAAATCCTCGAATTGACTATCTGCTGTATACTATTTCAATAATTTTTATCTGGTCATATCTCCGACAGGATGATCTCCTGATCATCAACGAGCATAGACAGTCATTGTAAACGATGAAATGGCCATAATACCTAAGAAGGAAGGTGTTACTTAATTCCTCGAATTGACTATCTACTGTATACTATTTCAATAATGTTTATCTGGTCATATCTCCGACAGGATGATCTCCTGATTATTAACGAGCATTAACAGTCATTGTAAACGATGAAATGGCCATAATACCTAAGAAGGAAGGTGTTACTTAAATCCTCGAATTGACTATTTGGCAGAACGATCGCAATGGGACATCCAAAACTCTTAATGGGCAGTTTGCCCAGAGCAATGAGACTTGATAGTAGCGAACGCCATCATCCAGAAAATGAGTTCCATCCAGAATGCAGAGTCCTGTGATCCCGTCGTCCGCAAAAACGGTGGAACTTTCAATTATGAATTAATTCGAAAGCCTCTAATATAGTTAGCCCGGGACGAGTCGGTTCAAACTCTCGGTAAACGATTCCGAAATTGTGTATATGAACGTAATGAAATTAACCTATCCGAATTATTTAGCACACTGTTGGGACTAAACGAGAGCAGAATTATAATCTGCAGTATTGGGGATTGTTTGCTTACATGATAAGGTCCTGAAACTTTACGTGTACAGGGTGATACAATAATACAATACAATACAATACAATATTACATGTATAGGAATCGTCAGATTGAAGGCTTATAACTAAAATGATAATATTTCTATATCAAAAAGACTAGGCTGCCGAAAAATATTCTTCTAAAGTATAGAAGTAGGAATTGCTTCAAGTTCGTTTTGAAATTACTGACTTTTTTTGAAGTTTTTCAATCGACTAGGAAGTTTATTGAAAACATTGAGTCCAATGTGAGAGTTACGTGTTATCTCATATTTACACATTGGAAGGTGATAATTGTTACATTATCTTTTACTTATACCATGTATATTCCTATTAGTTATGAATTTTTCTTTGTTCAAAAATACATAAACACATAATTCGAACACAAAAAAAACAAAATGACAGTTCAAATGTTCAGGCTATTAAAAATATTCCGGCAAGATTGTTGACTAGGTATGTAATTTTTTTTGACTGAGACTGAGGAGCTTTTTACTAAGGTGAGTGTGCTTGTGCTAATTTTTTTCATCGTTGTATACATAGAAATTCTAAACATTTTGAACAATTTTTATCTTAATCGTTTTGGTGATGACTGATGCTTCGAAATACCAATTCTAATTCTTCGAAACCATGAGAGTAATAAAATTTCATCAATAATACATTTCTTGTAGTATACCATCTACGCAATCCGAATTTCATATTGAACCCCCTTTTCCTTCCATTGACGTGGAAATTTCAGAGTGTTTATTTACTGAAAAAATCTAGTTCTACGCCCATGGAATGATATCAATCATAATCATTATATGGTTTTTATTTCCCAATGAAGCTTTGCCAATTTACCAAATTTCAGTAAAATCTCATGATCCATCTCAAAGTTATGAATCAAAAACGATTTGAAAATTGTAAAGATACTCTGTAGAATCAGAATAACTACGTCTATAACACGAAAATACTATAATGATTTACATCGATTATTTCTCTAGCTAGTCGCTCTCTAACTGATACCAAAGTTTACTGAATTGATACCATCGAATATCAACTTTCAGACAGTTGATATTCGATGCTGATACTAGTGCCGTCGGGCTACCTGTCGTTATTTTGTATCTGACCCCAAGACATTCTGGGGTTCTCAGAACATTTAGAGAACTTTCGCCAAATATTCGAATCCCAACGGCTTCTAAAGGGAATCGAATTTTTGGCGAAAGTTCTATAAACGTTTTGAGAGCGGCGCAACATCTATTCCGCAAAACATAATAACGTAACAATATATTTATTTCAAAAAGGAAACAAATCAATGAATATATTTCAATTGATCAATACAATAATTCACATCGATTCATACAACAAAGTCTTGGTTATCGTAAAAACAAATGTTGTTGATCCGAAAATAATGGCAATGTGATATAAATACTACATACATTTTGTTGAGACAACATATAGGTAATAGCAGTTTTCTTATTTTCAATGTGGTGAAATATCTTGTATCAAACGTATGACGGATTTCTGCGAACTGTCCCTATAACAACTTTTTTTCCAGAATTTTTGCCTGTTTACAGTTGCAACTCTACTAATTTCTAGACTACATTTATAACTTTCATTTACTTAAGATTGAAAATAATTTTCTTGATTCCACGATTGAATTTGTTACCGTGGGCTTGCTGTGATAATCTGAATGAAGATATTCATGTCACAAATTAGTAATTTTTTACTGTGTGTAGGTAAATCGAGGAGGTCGTACATTCACTATTCCAGATTTTTCGGGATTGTCTCTCATAGTCTCTATAAAATAAAAATATGAATACTATTTCAATATGCGTATAGTTAGGACAAATCAGATGATTTGCTTCGGAATGTCACTGCATTTAAAGCATTTTCCTATCAGAGAGCCTGAAAGAAAAATGCACTAACTGTCAGTGACAATTTGTATTGAAAAAGGTTTGGAGAAGAGACGTGTTCACTTATCTTTGGACGTTTCGGGAACGAATCTGCCCCCGTTTTCAACATAAAAAATGGATTTTTTGTATGGCAAATTCTTATTTGTCTTGACACTTTTCACATTATGTGATAGGGCTTGTGTTTTTACACAAGGGAAAAATAGTTGCAGTAGGGTTCACATAATGTAGTAAAAATCTTAGCTTCCCATTAAAAAAATTTGTTGATGACGTCATAACTTTGACAACTTTGACGTGTTATTTTTGTAACTTATGTCAAAAGATGCGGAATAAAAAGAATAGTTTGACGTGTTTTTGCATTTTTTTCAAAAGTGAAGTACGTTTTATGAATTTTGGGCATTACTTTATCATAACCCTATATATGATCAGTTTGTGACTGTGAAATGTTTTCTCAATTCATTCTAGACGGATTTTGGTGGGTATGTACAGAACCGAACAAAAAGTTAACTATACAGTTTCAGTGTTCCCTGAAAATATGATAATGACTGTATCTGTCACGAAAAAGAATTCCGGTCTCTCGGGAAGACATTTAGTTACGACATTACACGAACTCCGGGGGACAAACTCCGGCCCTTTCTTCTGTCATGCCGATTCCCAAGTGGCCGTTTCCCGAAAGTGATACCAACTTTACAATTTAAACAAAACTCGCAGGCAAGATTACCTAGACAATTAAAAAACTCTTGCGAACAGAAGATCTGTTTGGACATTTTCGTGAAAAAAATATTCTTAATTTAGACTTCAACATCCGTTAAAATACTTACTGTTCTATATCAAAGACTGATATCTATATGACAACAATGTACGTTCACATAACCACATTTTGGTTTTCGTGGATAATTTCAATCTGAAAAACTCTGCAACGATTGTCTTCTTAACAATAATTATTCATGAATCGGATAACAACTAATGGAATCAATGTTGGGAAGTCATTCATGTAAATCAGAAATATAAGAGCACACACATGCACACACACACACATACACACCCACACTGTATATAAATAAGATTATATATTATGAAGTGTGCACAGAGAGAAATTAGTGTAAGCTTTTTACACATTTGTGTAGACTTTTTACACAGTTTGTTTCTAAAATGGTGACAGCACGAATTTGTGTATATTTCGCGCGAGATTTTGTGTATAACCAAACAATTTAGTTTTGTAATTTTCTAAACAATTTTGTTCAAAAACGAAACAAAATTTGTGTACTTTCGTGACACCAAATATATAAAATCATCCAATATTTTGTTCGACAAATATCACCAATCTGTGTGATATGTGTGCACAAACTGTGTAAGTGGGTGAACTCAGCATTACAAAATTGTGGAAATGTTCACAATTCAATGTACTGGAAATAACACAAATTTGTGTATTTCTTGTACACAAATTTCGTAACGATACAAAAGTATGTGTACTTCCGTAGTCTGTAGAATCTTCTCATTTATTAATGTCTGGCGAGTTGGTAAATGATTGATGATTGTACTCAATGATCATAGGTATTCCTTCCGCGAAATTATTTCATGTTTACTAGTGGCAAAAAGTGAAAGATGTATCGAAGCTTATTATTATTAGGTATTATTGAAATAATAACTTACCGGCGAATGTAGATACCAGAGTTCAAGCAGTTCCCAACAAAGAAGAATGTCTTCGACACTTTGTTGATACATCTTATTACATCTTTCACTTTGTGGCACTAGTAAACATGAAATAATTTTGCGGAAGGACTATACCTATGGTCATTGAGTACAATCATCAATCATTCACCAACTCGCCAGACAATAATAAATGAGAAGATTTTACATTCTGCACCATACACACTTGTAAGTAACCTACTTGTTACACATCTACAGGTCAAGTGCGATTTCATAATATTGAGATTGAGATATAAGAAGGTAGAAGGAGAAGGGGATAGGTCGCCGATACCAAGTGGAGGAAAATTGCACACCTGTGGCAAAATATTACTCAAATAGTAACATTATTTCAAATGAGGTGTAGTTAGTCAATACAATTTTGTACATTGGATGATGTGCATATTTTTGTGTAGTTTTTCGCTACATGGATATGTACAAATATTTCACAAATTTATATACACAAACATTTGTTTCATTTCACGAAATGACTGTAATGATTATTTGAACAAATGTTAAATAATACTTCACAAACATCTTTTACACAATGTTGTGCATAGATATGCAATCGCCTTTTCTCCCTGTGTGTGTGCGATATGAACTCGCAACATATACGATCTTCGTATATCATGCGACTAGAAGCTTTGAAAAAACAAACTCAACCGTCAATCTTCCATTTTGATCTCCAGTTGTTGTTGTTGTAAATTCAGAGTTACCGGTGTTTTTGCCAAAATAGACAGTAATACTGCTTTGTGAAAATAATGAATGCCTCACCAGCATAGTAAAAAATGAATCTAATGATGTTAGTGGTCCCCGCGAGAGTCTCGTTTTCGACAGTCTCGCATGGTCTCGTCTCGAGTTTCGTGCAAGACTTCTCGTGTCTCGTGCGAGAGTCCCGCAGGTAAATATTTCTTCGTGCCGCGACCACTCGCGACTGCAGACTTGAGAATTTCATTCATAATACAACATATTTAGAAAGAATTCAGACTATTAAGCACAGATTGACAAAACATTTTATTTTATTCTTATAACTTCCGAATATAAAATGCTATGTTTTTTTTTCTTAGGTACCTATAAGGTACATACTTTTCAATGTTATTTGTTATTTTTGTTGTAATTTTCTCTTCCTACTTCTACATTATACCTAAAAAGTAGGTAAACGTAATTATCCCGTACTATAGACTGGAACAAGATTAAGCATGACGAAATTGCGATACATTTGCGAGACTCTCGTACGAGACGCGAGACAAGACGAGACTCGAGGTTGCGAGACCAGATTAGAGACAAGACTTCATATTTCATCGGCGAGACGAGACGAGACTTTATGAAAGTCTCGTCTCGTTGGTCTCGTGTGAATCACTAAATGATGTACCTGTTATGTATTGATCTAACTTCTCTTACCAATCTCATGTTAGTAAGTATTTCGTGACCTGTTTTTTCTACAAGTGTTTTATTTATACCATTTTTTATAGATGTCTTGATAGAGGAAATAAACATTTCCGAAAGCTCGGCTATGTAACGAAGAGTTCTCATTTGAGGCCAAAATTTTGACTGCATCCCCAACACGAAGAAATATTGTGATATTTTCTCTACCTTCAGATTATTTTATATATATATACAGTGTCATTCATATAGTCGGCATCATATGGGAAAAACTTTTATTGATGACTTATTTTGGAATTCGAGTTGGACGTTAAGTTTTGCTTCAAAAAAAAATAAAAATGGCCCACTCAATCGGGGTCACGTGACTTTCGCTACATGTCAAAAGTGAAATTTTTTCAAATTAATCGCTGAAAGTAGGCTTATTTGTTCGAATATCGAAAGAGTTTATTTGGAAATGTTGTTCCTGTTTCAATTTTACACATGCTTCTCGAATTTGATCTTTCTACTGCAACTTTTAGATTTTGATTTTTCGAAATTCTGTAATATTTGAAGAATTGTTAATTCCACGAAACTACTTCATACCAGTAGCTTTTTCATGCGACTTTCTTTCAATTACTTATTATCACTGATTATGGACAGAAATATGATTTTCTTCAGAAAAGGATAATATCCGCTTCCAAATTCTGTTATGTTTGATGCAAAGTTGATATATCGTCAAGCATTTAGAAACGAAATTCATTCAAACTGATCTTTTCAGTACTGAAAGAATAAATTTGAATGAATTTCGTTCCTAAATGCTTGACTCAAACAAAACATAATTTTGAAGCGGAGAAAATCATATTTTTGTCGATAATTAGTGATAATTAGTAATTGAAGGTTAGTATCATGATGAAGCTACTGGTATGGAGTAGTTTTATCGAATTTACAATTTTTTAATATTACAGAAATTTCGAAATTTTTTAAAAAATATCGAAATCTAAAAAATGTAATAAAAAGATAAAATCCGAGTCACATATATGAAATTCAGATAGAAACAACTCTTTCGATGGAACTTTTTCGATACTCGAACAAATAAGCTTACTTTCAGCGATTAATTTGAAAAAATTTCACTTTTGACATGTAGCGAAAGTCACGTGACCCCGATTGAGTAGTCCATTTTTCAACTTTTTTGAAGCAAAACTTGACGTCCAACTCGAATTTCAAAATAAGTCATCAATAAAAGTTTTTCCCATATGATGCCGACTTTATGAATGACACTGTACATATATACAGGGTGTTTCATTAGGAAAGGTAATTAATTCATCTGTTGATAGGGGTCACTGAGGTTATTTCAAAAAACCCATGGTTGATGGGTCTTGGACTTCTTAAAACCGAGATACAGGATGTTCCATCAATTTTGTCCATATCTTCATTGTCTCATAACTTTTCAACCAACCTGTATATATTTTTTAAAATTGGTACACTCGCTCAATCTACCCTGTGGAATTGATTGAGGCAACAACAAAACATGAAATCCAGGTCCGGCTCCACTTAAAATTCACAAATTCTTTCTGCCAAAAAACAACACCCTATACATTCGAATTTCCAATTGTTTTTGCCATATCTGAAGAGAACATTAAAATTTCTAGTCAACGATGTGCTTTTTATTCGTGCACAGACGATTTCAACTATTCATATTATGTGCTCAAAATATTATTTTTGTTCATTTTGTAGTACAAAATTGGAATCAGACGAAATTTATTAATTTTATTACTTCCTATTCAGTATACGTGAGTATTATATTTAGACGGAGTATTTCATATCGTTATTTGTTCCAGACTTAGTTGCAGATCCGTCATCAAAACTATAAAGGGCTTTTTCACGATAAGCGTTAATTAGATGTTTCTGGCAAACCAGGCAACGGATAAATCTAAAAATTCGAAGGTATGTATAAATTAACATGTTAGTTCTACACATGTCTGAAATATTTGAATCAATCCGGCGTTGCCGCTTCTACTCGAAAGTAGCAGTAACTTTGATTTTTCAAATGTGACACCCTGGATGCTTCCTGAAGAGCTGATTTATTCGATTCACAAAGTTCGGGGTCTAGTGGGACTAATAACTGAGATATTTAGAGTGAGAAAAATCTAGATGTTTCAACTTTAGAATTATCTTGCGAAAATATTTATTATTGATCAAAACGGCTTTTATGTCCCTATCTTGACTTTGTATCTATTGACATTTAATCGAAACAAATACAGGATGGTTCATAATTCAGATTTCTGCACCACCTTGTATCTGTTTCAATTGAATATCGAATGGAAAGTTGAGATAGGGGGACATTGAAGCCGTTTTGACCATGCAATAATAAATAGTTTCAATACAAAACATTTCTAAAGTTGAAACATCTCGATTTTCCACATCCTATATCTCAGTTATCAGTCCCGCTAGACCTCGAATGTTTTGAATCCATGAATTCTGCTGTTCAGCAAGAATTTGAGAATGTAATGAAATACAGGGTGTCCCATTTGAAAAATCAAAGTTACTGCTACTTTCGAGTAGAAGCGGCAAGGCCGGATCGTTTCAAATATTTCAGTTGTGTAGATTATGTTAATTTATACATACCATCAAAATTTCAGATTTATCCGTTGCCTGGTTTGCCGAAAACTTCAAATCAAGGCTCATCCTGAAAAGCCCTGTATAGTTTTGATGACGGACCTGCAACTAAGTCTGGAACAATGAACGATATGAAATACTCTTTCTAAATGTAATACTCACGTATACTGAATAGGAAGTAATAAAATTAATGAATGTCGTCTGATTCCACTTTTGTATCCCAAAATGAGCAAAAATAATATTTTGAGCACATAATATGAATAGTTAAAATCGTCTGTGCACGAATAAAAAGCACATCGTTGGTTAGAAATGTTGATGTTCTTTTCAGATATGGCAAAAAAAATGAGAAATTCGAATGTATAGGGTGTTGTTTTCTGGCAGAAAGAATTTGTTAATTTTAAGTGAAGCCGGACCTGGATTTCATTTTTTGTTGTTGCCTCAATCAATTCCACAGGGTAGATTGAGCAAGTGTACCAATTTTCAAAAATATATAGAGGTTGGTTGGGGAGTTATGAGACAATGAAAATATGGACAAAATTGATGAAACATCCTGTATCTCGGTTATAAGAAGTCGAAGACCCATTAACCATGGGTTTTTTTGAATCACCCTAGTGACCCCTATCCACAGTTGAATTATTTACCTTTCCCAATGAAACACCCTGTATATAAATTTTTTGTTTTCATTCCATAATTATATCTGAGAATATTTCTTTTCAATAATAAGAATATATCTCACGTACTGACGTAACTCCTATAGGTCACTTCGTGAGATTTAATAGTCCAATAATGTGAGATAGGCTGAGTATTCGATATTTAATCAGACCAAAACCATTAAATAATGAGTCACTAGACGAAGTATCTCAAATTCAGATTTCTGTGAGATACGTCATTACGTGAGATGACCCACGATATGTATACTGTATACTAGCATAGATTACTAGTGTATACTCCTGAAACAGATAGTCGAGGAGATAGTATAGGAATATTATATTTCGGTCTGATGCAAATTCCGTGAAATGCTCTCTACATCAGTTATATCAAGACCAACTTCAACAAACCTGGATGGGAAACTGAACAGAATTCATCTGGTTAATTATGTTCGATACAATTAGCGATACGGGGAGAGAGAAAGGGATGCGAAAAGCCGATAAGACGTCGATGCAATTTGGGGGTGTTACGAATGTAATGTAACGAATGTCGGAAACTGTTCAGTGAAGTGGCGTACACCACACTTTTCAGCAGCTACACCAAATCCTTTCAATAGCTTCACCTGTATGTAATGTATGTATACAGGGATGATAGTACCCTCCGTACCGCCTTCTCTTCCAGGGCTGCAATACCAGCCAGGCAAATCAGAAACGAACGAGGGATAAATGTAGACAACATAAATATGGACTTGGCAACAATTCTCGAATGGGGATCCAATAACTTGGTAGATTTCGATGCAAACAAAACACAAGCATGCCTTTTCTCTAGAAAAGCCGATCTCACTGTGTCCAACATTAGCTTGTCAGGAATAACCATACCTTTGAAGACATCCGTTTCGATGCTTGGTATTACTATCAGCTATAACCTTTCTTGGGAAAATCACGTGAGATCAAATGCTGAAAGTGCATCCCAAAAACTTGGTTTTCTGTTTCGGGCCAGGAGCTATTTCACTTCCAGTCAGCTGCTTATGATCTATGAGGCACATATACGACCTGTCCTGGAATACTGTTGCCATATTTGGAGTGCAGCACCCAAACATACTCTGAAACTGTTGGATTCTGTCCAAAAAAGGGCAATTCGTCTCGTGGGTGATGCCTCGCTCTATTTTTTTGATATTTTCATGGACGATGCTCTTCTGAAATATCAACAATTGTTCCTCCCTTGGCAGTCTCCGCGAGATTAACCCGTCGAGTTGTGGCTTCGCACCCCTCCATGGTCACTTTGGAGACCTGTAGGACATCTATTTCCAAAGACTCGTTCATCCAACGAACAGCGAGGCTCTGGAACACATTGACAAGGGAGGTGTTCCTTGAGGCATATAACCTCCAGAAATTTAAGAAGAACACCAATTTCCACCTTATTTCCCTTGGTTCTCACGATGTTCTCTGAATATTACAGGATATCCCTTTTCGTGGGAACCAGAACATAAAAAAAGGGTGAAGCCTCGGGATATAATCTTGGTCCGTGCATGGGTAATAATGATATTCTTTAATACCTTGGTGAATAAATAACTATTAATGCAACGTTCATGGAATGATGTATTATTACATGACGAGCACGAGATATCTTACGATACGAGCCAAAGACGAGTGTCAGAAACCGTGTCGAGTGTATTATCATAGCCATTACATGATGCATACACTATTTTTTCTACGACCAATAAATTATAAAGGCAGAAATGCATTTCTTACTAATTATATCTCAACATATTCCAACATCATCAGTCCATAAATTGCCTGTATTATTACCGCGTTGTCATTGAATGTCATTTGAAATTGAATGTCAACTCAAGCAAGTGAGATAGAAACGTAGACCCGCTTGTTTATTCCCAAATACGTGTTTCTATAGGCCAAAAATTCGTATCATTGTGAAAACTAGGAGTCTTCATTCGTCGAAATATGTACATCATAATGAAAATCCGTGTTAAAATGAACACCATTTAGAAATCGGCAGCAGATATTTAATTTGCCTATATTGTAATACGGGAGCAGAAAATGGTATATTGTTCAACGAGCACGAAATGTTAGTGATTTCCCACGAATTCATGCTGGAATCATTCGAGAGGGAAATTAGCATTCCGTACGAGTTATACACTATAATTTTTCTACGGCTGTATCAGATGAAAGCGAAATTTGTTATCACCTCGACTTGTAGCCATCTGATTTTCTCTTAAGTAATCCTCATCTATTAGACAGAGCTGTCATTCCTTGAAATTTTACATTCCTTGGGCGATAAGATTTTTCTGACATAATAACACAATATACTCATTGTGATATCAGGTACGGAAATAAAATTGATGAAAGTACCTCATTGATGTATCGAACACAGTGAAACCAGAGCAATTTTGTGTTATAGCCGTAGAAAAAATAGTATTGCTAATTGATTCCAGTCAGGGTTGGAATAAGTTATGACTTTTATAAAAAAGTCATCAAAGTCCGACTTCTTGAATTAAGTCAGACTTTTTTGAATTAATTCATTTGAAAAAAAAACCAAATTTCATTTACCCAAAGCGAAATAGAAAAAAAGAAACAAAAAAACTATGTTTTATTCCCTTCAGAAATCTTGTAGAATAACATCATAATATAACATGTCATTTTTTCAAACCAAAATTAAAGTGATGATAGAATACAAAATAATAGATACATATAGATCCAGTATCATCCATAAAGTTCGTAACACATGGAGAAAAAGATTATTAGTAGAATATCGAAACATTTTTTCTCGGGGATCTATTATGCATGTCTGACTACTCAAAAGTCGATTTTGACACATGTCACTTGATCACTGGTATGGTGGTAAATTCAAAAAATTGCGATGGCAAAAAGTGGGGTTAGATGGGAAGATGAAGTTATTTGAAAAAAATAAAAATAACTATTTTCAGTTTTCTCAAATAATGGCTGGAAACTTCATATGTGAGCATGAAATTGAATTCTATTCAACTTGTACATCATCAAGATCACTACTGTCAGAAAAAAAAGAGAATTGTAACAAAATTGAAGAATATTCGAAAAAATATAGCTATTTCCAATTCTCCTCCAAAAATTGCTCGAAACTGAATTTGGAATAGCACCTTAATAAGAAATTTTTATGGATATTTTGTTATCTAACCCCACGTTTCGTCGCTTTATAGTATTATTTTTATTTATCACCAGTGATCACGTGACATGTGTCAAACTCGATTTTCAAGTTATCGGATATGCATAATGGATCGCCGGGAGAAAAAAATTCGATGCTGTGAGCTGTGATAATAATCCTGTTCTCATATGTTATGGACTTTATGGATGATACTTGATACTGTATATATCTGTTAGTAAAAATCTCTGTCATGCTTGAAATAACAAAGTCTTGCCAAAATACGATCGAATTTTTCAGTTTAAACTAGTTAAAATCGAAGGTAATAGTGCAATTTGTCTCATTTTTAAAAATTTGAATGAATTCATGACTTTTTCGAAAAAAGTCAATGGAATTAATTCACGAATTAAATCACTGATTCAATTCATATGAATTAATTCATGCCAACCCTGATTCCAGTGAATATAGTAACGGAGGACGCCACTGCCTCAGACATTTCAAACTGAAGGAGTACTGATGGAATCGAGAGTGCTATGGTTTCGCAAATGATATTGTCTGTTCCTCTCGAAGTAAATCCGATAAGATACGAGAGTAGTTCAAATTAGTTTGATGCATCTGGTGTACCTGCAAATACATTTACCTTCAGTGGATTAATATCCTTTTACCTACGGCCACTATAGAAAGTAGGCAAGAACACGAGATACAGCCTCAGTAAGTAGCTATTTACGCACAGTAAGCACATCGCACATTTTTCGTTTATTCCGCCAGTATATGTCATGATCGCGTTTGTCCAAACTTTTTTGATGTACTATATGGCAGTAGGTAGAATATATAACGTTATGCGTGTTGTAAAGCAATTACACACTCATGGAATTACGCACTCATGGAATTACGTAACTTTCCATTCGTGCGTAATATGCTTTTTACAACACATATTACGTAATATACTATTATCACATTATTTTACAAAGTCTCCCAACCACTCATGCACTTACACTTACTCAATTCGAATTTGTGAAATTCATTGAATGTGCTTTATAGAAGACGAGAGAAAAAAAAACGAAATGAAAGAATACATTTTTGCCGAAAAAAGATATGGTGGCAGATATTGAAGTTGATAGCCCCACCTAAGCGTTCGCTTTCGGCGAGATCACAAGCACCGGAGTCAACAAACAGAAGCCAGCCGCAAATTTATGATGTCGGTCAGCAGACCCTGAGGTCTCAGAGAAACATCTAACCTCACCCGTTTATTTGTTGTTTCGTTCTCTATAGATAACCAAGTTACAAGTGCTGCCTATCCTTTGCACTTCCTTTCACCGTACTGATGAGGGACGAAAGCCCGAAACACGTGAATACTATCATTTCTTTGTGAGGTCTATGTCCGATAATCTCTTCCTAGTAAGTTATCTCAGGTTCTCTAGATCTTAGTGTAAAATATGTGTACTTCGGTGTGCACACACCAACTGGTCATCTACCTAAGAGAGGTCCTTCAGTCCTTGTGATAAGTTGGTGGCCCATTGTTTTCCTTGTTCGTGGAGGGTCATCTTCGTTCGAGTCTTCGTCAGATATCTCATCCTCAGTGATAGGGAAGACCTCGCAAATACCTGAGGTTTCAGGTATAGCTTCTTCTTATCCATATCTGTTTCTGGTTGTCTTCAACTTTTGAACGGAACAAGCTAGCGAGGTCAGACAAAATTGAGGTAAGAAGGTACTTCTTCCACTAGTTTTTGGCAGGAAGATGGTAAAGTTCACGTGGGCTAGTGTCAAGAAGGCACCATCAACTGTTTGTTCCCAAAGAGAGATCACGTGGTTTCTGGTTTTGAAGGCTTTTTCGTTTATCTATCCTACACCTCTTCGTTGGTGCAAATCTGTTTCAAACTGACAAGCCTTTGAAATTTGCTTCGAATATTAATACCTATTCATAAGTAAAAAACCTAATCAACTTTTCTATAATTGCGTCAAGTGCTCAGAAATTGTCGAAATTTTCATCGTTCACTTATTGACACGAAACGAAGCGGTATTGAATAGAGAATCGGAAGACCTTCATATCAAGGTACCACGTGAGCCCTCTTTGGATTTGAAAAAAAAAAGATGATGGTGCTCACGTGACCATAACCAACTTCATGCCAAAAAGAAGCGAAAGAGGTAACTTTATCACTGAATTTTACATGACCTCTCTAGCTTGTCCTGTTCAAAAGTTAAACGTCCTCACTGTAGAAGAAACAGTATATCAGATCGCTTTCTGAATAAACCTGTCTACTTTTGGGATTTCTTAGAAGCCTTGAAACCTCCAGAGCCTACGATTCTGGGTTTCCTCCCGTTAGTGAGAAATTTCTAACCAAAAGTCTTTGGGTATATATCATTATCCTTTCACCTTCGCCTCTCTTATCACCAAGCAATCAATTTTTCACATCAAGCTCTCTCCTGACTTTTGGCATTTCAATCAGCTAGAATTTCCCATTCTGTCCTAACCCCGTTAAACCTCCAATAGACATGGGAACAGATATGGCGGTGGCTCAAATTGAATTGAGGCGCTGCTCTTATTTATCCCTCTTTCTTTTCGACTTTTTCTTTTATATATAGTCGAGATCCTTTGATTTATTGGATTGCTCTTCGGCAAATTGTCCATAAAATATAGAAGGACGATTCGCCATTGTCTCGGCAGCCAGACCTCGTTGAAAACAGGAGGCTGTTTCTATTCATTTTTTGTTCTCCTACTTATCTTATGAGCCATTGGGAACATGAGATTCAGAGGAAATCGGCGAATCCCATCGAGTTGTTGAAACTTTCGATCCCTATAGGTATACTTGCCAGCCTTGGAAAGCGCCCAGAAACATCGGAAACGTGAAAATAGGTCAAGAGTGGATATACAGGGTAGGGTGTATCTGAATGACACCGAAAAAATTCAAAGGGTGATCCTTTTCGATATTTCATTGTAGGTGTTCTCAAGACTTCCATTGAAAATCTACAGGGAGACTTATCTATCAAATCTGACATCAAATCCTCTCGTTTTGGGTCTGAATTAGTGTCTATGAATTTTTTGAGATTTTTAGGGCAATCAGGAAAAAAATAATTTTTCCACCTATATGAGCCTATTATTGCATTGCTTGAACCGCTGATTTCGAAAATCTACAGGGAGAGTTATCTATCAAATCTGACATCAAATTCTCACTTTCTGGGTCTGAATTAGTGTCTATGAATTTTTTGGAATTTTTAGGGCAATCAGGAAAAAAATAATTTTTCCACCTATATGAGCCTACTGCATTGCTTGAATCGCTGATTTTGAAAATCTACAGGGAGAGTTATCTATTAAATCTGACATCAAATTCTCACTTTCTGGGTCTGAATTAGTGTCTATGAATTTTTTGGAATTCTTAGGGCAATCAGGAAAAAAATAATTTTTCCACCTATATGATCTGACATCAAATTCTCACTTTCTGGGTCTGAATTAGTGTCTATGAATTTTTTGAGATTTTTAGGGCAATCAGGAAAAAAATAATTTTTCCACCTATATGAGCCTATTATTGCATTGCTTGAACCGCTGATTTCGAAAATCTACAGGGAGAGTTATCTATCAAATCTGACATCAAATTCTCACTTTTTGGGTCTGAATTAGTGTCTATGAATTTTTTGGAATTTTCAGGGCAATCAGGAAAAAAATGATTTTTCCACCTATATGAGCCTACTGCATTGCTTGAATCGCTGATTTTGAAAATCTACAGGGAGAGTTATCTATTAAATCTGACATCAAATTCTCACTTTCTGGGTCTGAATTAGTGTCTATGAATTTTTTGGAATTCTTAGGGCAATCAGGAAAAAAATAATTTTTCCACCTATATGAGCCTACGGCATTGCTTGAACCGCTGATTTTGAAAATCTACAGGGAGAGTTATCTATTATATCTGACATCAGATTCTCACTTTCTGGGTCTGAATTAGTGTCTATGAATTTTTTGAGATTTTTAGGGCAATCAGGAAAAAAATAATTTTTCCACCTATATGAGCCTATTGCATTGCTTGAACCGCTGATTTCGAAAATCTACAGGGAGAGTTATCTATCAAATCTGACATCAAATTCTCACTTTTTGGGTCTGAATTAGTGTCTATGAATTTTTCGGAATTTTTAGGGCAATCAGGAAAAAAATAATTTTTCCACCTATATGAGCCTACGGCATTGCTTGAACCGCTGATTTTGAAAATCTACAGGGAGAGTTATCTATTAAATCTGACATCAAATTCTCACTTTCTGGGTCTGAATTAGTGTCTATGAATTTTTTGGAATTTTTAGGGCAATCAGGAAAAAAATAATTTTTCCACCTATATGAGCCTACTGCATTGCTTGAACCGCTGATTTTGAAAATCTACTGGGAGAGTTATCTATTGAATCTGACATCAAATTCTCACTTTCTGGGTCTGAATTAGTGTCTATGAATTTTTTGGAATTTTTAGGGCAATCAGGAAAAAAATAATTTTTCCACCTATATGAGCCTACTGCATTGCCTGAACCGCTGATTTTGAAAATCTAAAGGGAGAGTTATCTATCAAATCTGACATCGAATTCTACCGTTTTGGGTCTGAATTAGTGTCTATGAATTTTTTGGGATTTTTAGGGCAATCAGGAAAAAAATAATTTTTCGACCTATATGAGCCTACTGCGTTGCTTGAACCGCCGATTTTGAAAATCCAAAGGAAGAGTTATCTATCAAATCTGACATCAAATTCTTCCGTTTTGGGTGTAAATTAGTGTCTACGAATTTTTTGGGATTTTTAGGGCAATCAGAAAAAAAATAATTTTTCGACCTATATGAGCGTATTGCATTGCTTGAACCGCTGATTTCGAAAATCTACAGGGAGAGTTATCCATCAAATCTGACATTAAATTCTTACTTCATGAGTCTGAATTAGAGTCAATGAATTTTTTGGTATTCTTAGGGCAATCAGGAAAAAAATAATTTTTCCACCTATACATGAGCCTTTTGCATTGCTTGAACCGCTGATTTCGAAAATCTACAGGGAGAGTTATCTATCAAATCTGACATCAAATTCTTTCGTTTTGGGTCTGAATTAGTGTCTATGAATTTTTTGAGATTTTTAGGGCAATCAGGAAAAAAATAATTTTTCCACTTATATGAGCCTATTGCATTGCTTGAACCGCTGATTTCGAAAATCTATAGGGAGAGTTATCTATCAAATCTGACATCAAATTCTCACTTTATGAGCCTGAATTAGTGTCTATGAATTTTTTGGGATTTTTAGGGCAATCAGGAAAAAAATAATTTTTCCACCTATATGAGCCTATTGCATTGCTTGAACCGCTGATTTCGAAAATCTACAGGGAGAGTTATCTATCAAATCTGACATCAAATTCTTACTTTATGAGTCTGAATTAGAGTCAATGAATTTTTTGGTATTCTTAGGGCAATCAGGAAAAAAATAATTTTTCCACCTATACATGAGCCTTTTGCATTGTTTGAACCGCTGATTTCGAAAATCTACAGGGAAGGTTATCTATCAAATCTGACATCAAATTCTTTCGTTTTGGGTCTGAATTAGTGTCTATGAATTTTTTGAGATTTTTAGAGCAATCAGGAAAAAAATAATTTTTTCACTCATATGAGCGTACTGCATTGCTTGAACCGCTGATTTCGAAAATCTAAAGGGAGAGTTATCTATCAAATCTGACATCAAATTCTCACTTTTTGGGTCTGAATTAGTGTCTATGAATTTTTTGGAAGTTTTTAGTTTGGGTGAGTTCTATCGAATTATGAAATAAATTTTTTTTGTGATATAAGCTCATGGTATTGAGTAACATTATATATACGTTATGAAGTAACATTGATTTGATGTCAAAAGAGGCACAAAGGCCAATTCCAGCAACGTATCTGTTACATTAAACATCTCTCTGAATAACATTATAAACTAACAATGTAATATAACATTTATGTTTACCTCCAGAAAGCATTCACTGCTTGCGAGTTGAGAGCAATCTCAACTTTTATCGAATAAGCACAATGCCCAATCGATCACTCAAAATACAAAGTTATAACATCGGTAGGAACGTATCTAAATTTGTAGGAAATTTAACGCTTCACACACTCTGAATATGGCAGGTGATTACTTACTTAATGTCTGGAAGTGTTAAATTCCAGTGATTCGAGGAAGATAGAGCGCTGACGAGAATTCCACGATTTACATTAGAATTTCAAGAAAGTTACCATACTTTAACGCGTTTCACCTAACTTGCATAATATGTTAATCGAAGGGAAGTTGTTGAAATAGCAATTCGTTAAACTAATTGGTTCAAAATGTGCAACGGTGTATGATGGTTTGATAGCACAATAATTTCAACTGATAAATTTAATGGTTTTTCTATGTCGGAAAAATACAAAATATGATAATAAATCTCGAAAAATGAATGAAATATTGCTTTCAATGTTTTTCTGTGATCTGAATGGACTCTTTTCTTCGATTCCGACGCATCTGAAACCCACAAACCCATAAATTATTGCCAATAGATCAAGAGTCAGCTAGCTTTAGTTTCGGTTTTAGTTCACATAGAAGCAAGCATACACATACATACAGGGAGAGAGATTCCTCTCAACAAAATATGAAAAAAAGTGCATATGAACATGCCCCAGTTAAAAAAAATGAGTTCTTCATGTCTTGAAAAAATATTTCTCACAAAATTTGAGGATGTTAGAGCAAAGTCGGGAATATGAACAAAAAAAAATTTAGATTATTCAAAAATACTATATTTCTGTTGGCGAAAAAAATGATCGCGGGTAAGATTGGAGAAGAGAAATGAAGGCATACAGTTTGTCCGTAAAGTATGGAACAAATTCATTTTTAGCTAAACAGGTCAGGAATTACGTTCGAGTAATGACGTCACCGTCATTTTTTTTTAAATTATGTCTCAATTTTCGGATTACTCAAGCTGAGCTGATTCCAAAAATGTATCACATGTTGATTCCAATTGGTACAGGGTGGACAAAAATACAATAGTTTTATGTGTGCTCATAAAGTAACGCGTAACATTCTTTATTAGGTAAATTAACAATATTATCAAAAATACTTATTGTCTAGCGGACAGAATATGCAGGAATACATGACTTTATAAATGTTCGAACTGCAGCTCTTGCTGTATTTGACAGTAGCCCAAACGGTGTACAAATTCTTGTTGAACCTTGTGTATGGTTTCTTGCATAATATTGTTTATTTCTGTTCGAATTTTCTCTTGTTTCGTTTTATAAATAACATTCTTCAGATGGCCCCACAGAAAATAATCCAAAGGATTTATATCTGGTGACCTCGCTGGCCATTCAGTGGGTCCACGTCTACCAATCCACCTGTTCGGAAAAATGTCATCTAGGTACCTTCTAACATCTACAGCATAATGTAGACGTGCACCATCCTGTTGAAACCATAAACTTTCATCAAAACCTCCAGGATTACGTCTGCTGGGAAACAAATTACGTAAAGTAGGTACGAGATACCCCCTTAAAAACTCAAGGTACGTTGCCCCGTTTAAAGTACCTTCGATAAAGTAGGGTCAGATGATTCGATTTCGTACAATTTCAGCCCGGATGCGATTTTCCTAAATGTACTGCACGCTAGCACAAACCACGCCCACCATAATACGTCATATCTCCAAACATTACCGATATACTCGGAGTCAGCACATCGCACTAAAATATACTGTGCTCCAACGCAGGAATACACTTTTTATGATTTTGACACGTATTCGACTGAAGCTCTCTCGTTGTCAATCTCTTGTACGCAGTAATTTCATACACTCAAATGGTCTACTGGTTAGCGCTGTCGACTCTCAGTCTGAAGGTCCATGGTTCGAATCGCTGTGAACTTGAACTTTTTTGCAACTTTTTTTTTTCACCAATGTTTTTTTACTTCATTCTGGTTTTCCTTTTTTCATAAAATATTTGAAGTCAAATAGGTTAGTGCGTTTAGGATAAACAGTCTCATTTTATTCAATTTTGTTGAAGAACTCAACTTTTGAAATATATTATTAATCAATGTGTTTCTACACTCCATTCGGTTTTCCTTCCTCAAAAACATTGCAATCAGGGATAGGTTAGTTCGTTGAGGATAAATAGTCTCTGAGTTTTGCCTAAGTAAAGTACTTTGAAGATGAGATATAACGGTGGGCGTGGTTTGTGCTAGCGTACAGTATATTTAGTAAATACGCAGCCCGGATACATTTACCTTTTGAGGATATTGTGTATGATGCTCACGCATCCAGTGGGGGTTTTCTTTTGCCCAGTATCTACAATTCTGACGGTTAACCTCACCATTTAACGTGAAAGGACTCATCAGAAAAAATAATGTTTTGTATCAAGAGAGGGTCTCGGTGACATTTATCCATCATTTCTTCACAAAATTGGAGTCTTCTATCGGGATCATCTCCGTTTAATTCTTGCACAAATTGCACAAATAATAAATTCATTATTCCCAAAAATAAAAATGCTCTTCAATTACACACGTTTTCTCGAGGTATTCCCAGATGAAATTTCATCAACCAAACAGATTTTACTGTGAAATAATATCCGGTCATATACGGGGCAATAAAAATGATTACCTATTTCTGCAGCTACTATACTAGGTCACAATGAAATGAAATGAAATGTGGAATCGGGCCATATCTTTGTTAGTACGGCTATAAAGCGAAGCTCGAAAATAGAAAGATTGATGAATCACATTTTGATCATGTGATGCGGGTATCTACTCGGCTATCAGAATCCTGAGAAAAAAAACCTCCGACAATAAAACATGTTTTTGATATGTATCAAGTGGAAACTTGTGTTCATGCAGGACTGAAAATACAATGAGATCAAGATCAAGAGAAAAATACCCAGTCTCACTTCAAACAATTTCTGATAACTGCTCCATGTTTCGACTCCTAGGAGTCATCATCAGGCTGGAAATACAAATATTTAAGTTCTATCAATATTGGAACAAATGACATTTGTTCCAATAGTGAAGGAACTTCTATTAATTATGAGTATTTGTATTTTCAGCCTGATCCCTAATAATGACCCCTAGTCGAAACATAAACGGAAAAAAAGGAATTGTTGAATCAAGCAGAATTCAATTGAATGAAGCAAATATAAGTGTCATATATATGCACGAAAGAATATAATCTTGAAATGATTGAATCTTTATCTTGTTTCAGAGTGAATTTGAAGTTTGAATCAAGTAAATATGTCTTGCATGAACTCTGGATCTTATTGAGAGATATTGAATTGGCTGAAACAATCATTCTGTTTGATTCAAAATAACAAGATATTGATTCCATCAAATATTTAGTAAATTCAAAGAAATATTTGGTTGATTCAATGACTTATTTGGTTGATTCGATGATATATTTAGTTGATTCAATGAAATATTTTGTTGATCCAATGAAATATTTCGTTGATTCAAGAGAAACTGTATTTCCATTCGACAAATTGTTTTGTTGATTCAAATTCAGTATTGATTCGGGAATTTTTCTGAAATTTCACATCAATAGAATAAACTAAACTAGGAAACTAGTCGACTTCTAGCATAGATCTCCAGTCTTTCCTTCTCTTCAGCTGACGCGAAACTATTTCAGTTTGCTAAGCATCCTGAGTTCAATTTATCCAGCTGTTTGATTCAACAAAAAATTGCTCGACGAACAAAAATAATCTGTTGATGCAACAAATTCGTTTTTTCCGTGTAGCGTTTATTATAATTTGTTTAGAGTGAGACTCGAATTTACAATTTACAATCATCAGATAATAGATCAATTCTTACGCGCATAAAACCAAGAAACGAAGAACAATCATTCAAAATTTATATTTACAGTATACCTTGTGTTTGTATGGGAACCGTGGTGGAAAATATGATACAGGTGGAACGAAGAGACCTCTCCTGAATCACATCAGCCTAGAATCTCAATGAATTGAGATGTTCTTCGAGCATTATTGGGATTCCCTTTCGTGCACTCCAAGAGATAAAACAAAAACTCATTTTATGCGGTTATTCTTGGCATTCCGCTCAAAACGAATTGTCAAAACTAGCGACGAGGGTCAAGAAATTTTCCGGTCGAAGCGAACCAACCCTCTTCACGATAAGACAAGACCAACAATTTATTATTCTGTGGTATTGCGATGCTTCGCAATTCGCTTCCTTTGGAATGAGGATTTATTTAGGATCATTTCGGGATGATATGAGTTGACAAATAAGAATGCTTCAACCGAGGAGCAATATTATACCATTTCACATACATAGAAGTACGATATACAAGAATAGAGGATTAAAACTGTGACGATTGGAGCAGCTGACGAGCCTGCTAGGTTTTGGCTGTTTACAGGGTGTTGTCGAAGGAGAGGCTTTATTTCAACATTAAGATGTGAAACTCGTCAAAATATACAATATCACTAAGAATTTATCACTTCACAAGCGTTTTCTATTCGCTGTCTCAATGAGCTAATTTCCAACATTCAAATTTTCATTCCTCCGAATAGTATACGAGTATCCATTGAACACATATTTTTAAAAGAAGGAAGGAAAAGTATTTGGTTCACTTACTTGGAGTCCGAAAAGTTGTGGTAAACACTGAAATGGTGTTGTCACTCTGAAAGAAACCTAATTTTCAATTTCTAGGCATTTGACCTTGAACCCCAAATAAATTTCGCCTGCGGCACATTTTCACATTGAAAAAATGTTATCTGGGTTTCTTGGTATTCACTGAAATATCGCCCCTGGATTCTTATTTGAATTTAAGTTGAAAGGTTGAAGATATTTTGATTAGTGATTCACACGAGACCAACGAGACGAGACTTTCGAAAAGTCTCGTTTCGTCTCGCCAATGAAATATGAAGTCTTGTCTCGAGTCTCGTCTCACAGCCTCCAGTCTCGTCTTGTCTCGCGTCTCGTACGAGTCTCGTAGATATATCGCAATTACGTCATGCATAATCTTGTTCCAGTCTAGTACGGGATATTTACCTTTACCTCCTTTCTAGGTATAATGTAGAAGTAGAAAGACAAAATTACAACGAAAATAACATAAATTATTGTAAAGTATGTTCCTTATAGGTACCATAGTAGGTACATACTTACATCATACATCTAAACAAGAAGAAAAACTGGAGTAGCAGGTATGCTTAAGAGATCTCGTGCCATCAAACTTAGAATGGGAAATTCAGGAGCATGAATTTTCCACCATTGCAATATATCTATCAAAACAAAGTTATTCTTCATCTTAGACTATTTAGCACAGAATGACTTATGGATTTTCAGGTATAGTCATTCAATTTGCGATCTGTCGTTATTGCAGAATTGCCTTCATTTTCTGCCGCCATAAGAGATCATGGATTGTGTTTTTGAAGTATTTATGAATGAATTTTTTTGTCTATCTGTGCTAAATAGTCTGAATTCTTTCTAAATATGTTGTGGCTAGATTTGCTTAATCTTCTTCGATATGGTGGACTGTATTACTTGTGATATTAAATGAATAATGAATGCTTAGATAAATGCTTAAATGTGTACTTTTATCAGAATGAAAATGCAATTAGTTGTCAATAATTTTTATATGTGAATGTCAAGTCTGATACATAACAACGTATTCATGCAATCAAACGGGAGGACTGGTCTGACATGATGACGAAATATGATCGTGTGTGTTGTAGACATTTTCAATCTATTAGCAGTATTAGAAAAGAATAGTAGGTTAGTCTCTTTGGTATTAGCTTGTATTGCAGAAGTGGCAGAAGGAATTTTAATAAGAAATGACAAAATTCCACAATGAAAACTATGTGAGATTATTATTTACCTAAAAAAGCGTATTCCTTCGTCTCTCGCTGCATTTTTTGTGCATTGTACACGATTCGTATGCCAAAATATTGTGAAAAACGATGTCAATCCTTCGATTCCTCTGTGAACAAATGAAAAAACTGACGTTGTGTTTCAATGTTTCCAGAGTCGGTCATCGTGCACGCGACTTATACTCAGATGTATTTTGTTTACTTTTTTGTTGGAGATTTGAAGTTAGACCATCCTGACAGCTTTTTAATTTGACACCAATACATCTAGTCTATCAACCCACCACACTGGCTTTTCAATATAAGAAAATAGAACCAAAGTACTAAGTAGTGAAGAAGTTTCATTTCCAATTTCATGTATTTTCACGTCGAATGGCTGAATTTGATTATCAATAAAGAAGAAAATTGACTATGCCTTATACGACAAACAAGAAGTCATAATGTCGGTAATGAACTTCTGCTATATAAAGCCGTCAGTGAACTTGATTGCCGAAGTTTATGTATCTTTCACAATTTGTGACGAGCTGAAGATAGCTTGGAAGATCTCTTTCTACGGAAAAAGATAATAAAATGTGAGTTTCATATGAAATAACCAATACGAATGATATATATAATGTGGCAATAACAAGGGAAGCTGTTATTCTACATTATATCACTTGACAGGCGCGCATCCAAGGCCCATCAGAAAGCGGGATAAGCAGATTTAACAATAGTATTTTATTTCGTCTGAACGAACTGAAATGAATCAGTAAACATACATTCTTTCATATTATACGATCCATTTTTACCCACCTAACGCTTGGTTGTGAATCGAAGTGACCTGGAAGAACCGAACCGAAATTATTTTCGATCACATTGTTCAATTGCCAAGTTCTGTCAGTTATATCCATTTGTGGAACGTATACATTATAGGATGGGATATTTGACACTTCTTTATACTTCTCATTACATTTATATATACTGTCTTTCAGGAATCATATGGGAAACAAATTAATAATAATAAATTTTGAAATTGACCTGGGCATTCAGTTTTTCTACAAAAAAGATGGAAAATGACCTACTCGGCCGGGGTCACGTAACTTTCGTTCAATTGAAGGGTCACATTTTTCGAAATTTATCGCTTAAAATAGGATTATTTGTTCAAATTTAAAAATAGTTGTTTCTATTCCGATTTCACATATCTATCTTAAATATGAACGTTAGTGTTGCAACTTCTAGTTCTTGATATTGTCTTAATTTCATACGAAATTTTTGACTGAAAAAGTTACTTTCACAAAATATTTACCCCCTAGAACTAAATCCTAGATGCGCTACTGTCATCCATTTTACAGTCGAAAGTGTTGCCAATTTAGGATTAATAATTGATAGAGGGCCTTTGAATTCAGTGGAGAAGTCAAATTTTGACATGTTGCTCTATACATATATTTTTTAATGTTCTGGTACCCACGAAAAGGGATATCCTGTAATGTTCAGAGAACATCATGAGAACCAGGGGAAATGAGGTGAGAATTGGTGTTCTGCTCAAATTTCTGAAGGTTATATGCCTCTGGGAACACCTCCTAGCAATGTGTTCCAGAGCTTCGCTGTTCGTTGGATGAACGAGTCTTTGGAGAGAGATGGTCTGCAGGTCTCCAAAGTGACCACGAAGGGGTGCGAAGCCTCAACTCGACGGGTTAATCTCAAGGGGACTGCCAAGGGAGGAACAATTGTTGATATTTCAGAAGAGCATCGTCCATGGAAATATCTATAAAATAGAGCCAATCGCCAGCTTTTCTACGGTGTTCCAGAGAAGTGAGTGAGTTTGTGTGCGAGGCATCACCCACGAGCAAATTGCCCTCTTTTGGACAGAATCCAACAGTTTCAGGGTATGTTTGGGTGCTGCACTCCAAATATCGGAACAGTATTCCAGGACAGGTCGGATCTGTGCCTTATAGATCATAAGCAGCTGACTGGAGGTGAAATAGCTCCTGGCCCGAAATAGAAAACCAAGTTTTTGGGGTTCACCTTTAGCAATTGATCTCACGTGATTTTACCAAGAAAGGTTATTGCTGATAGTAATACCAAGCATCGAAATGGATGTATTCAAAAGTATGGCCACTCCTGACAAGCTTATGTTTGGCACAGTGAGATCGGCTTTTCTAGAGAAAAGTCATGCTTGTGTTTCGTTTGCGTTGAAATCTATATACCAAGTTGTTGGATACGAAGTCGAGAATTCTTGCCAAGTCCATGTTCATGTTGTCAACATCTATTTTCTCCCTGACTGTATATGTTCATTTTATGTTATACTCTTTCATTTAACTTTTGTTTTATGCTTTGTCAATAAGAAATTCTGTGGTTTCAGACAATAAAGTATATAATTTCTTTCAAATACAACGACTCAAAAATGAATCAATCCTTTTTCGGTAAAAAGTGTCTATTCTTAATCTCTTTTATGTTCCCAAACAGGCCCTTCAGTGGAGGTTAATGCGGCTTAAAAAGACGTAAAACTCTCGGAGGATCCGTCCCGGACCCTGTTAGAGGACCTTTCCGGATTATTTCATCACCTATCTTCGGTCATAAACCGGCACGGCCTATACAGGGTGCAACAGATTATTCCAAAACCGAGAATCAGAAGCACGAACGACCACTGAACTAATATAGATAATATAAAATGGAGTTACTACACTGATAAAAATTAGTGGAAAAAATATTTAATATACACACGCAGCGGCACAATTAGGAAAACGGACAAACTTTACACTAAGTTTGACATCAATTTTCTCTTGAACCCATCGTTCGATTTCAATTTGTTTCTTCAAGAATTGTAGCTTGATTCTTTACGAATACTTGTGACGAAGAAACACCTTCAAATGACCCGTCTTTATATCATATACAGAGGTGGAAAGAAAGTACGGATTTTTCGGTATTTTTTTAAGACATCCTGTGGGGTGCATCAAGGACAATTGAGACCAGTCTGTATCACGAAATTGCAGCCTGATGTTTTCCATACATATTTTGTTTTTATTTATACTGATATCTCCATTATTCAAGATAATACAGAGTTTCAAAGAAAAGGTGGAGATTGATCTTACCCACCTTCTATCACCTCGAAAATCGAATTGCATCCGAAAACGTGTCATTTCTCAAGTTGTTTCTTTGAAAATTTCCACTTTGATTTGAATATAGCTCTCAGTTTCACGTATCAGTCTATTATGTCAAGAATTGTTGGAAATATACAGAGGTGATTGAAAAGAAAAGTAATTTACTCAAAGCCTTCATTCAATAACAATAACATTAACTCAACGAACAATAAAGATCCAAAACAACAACAATGATTTCAATAACGCGTGTGACATCCACGCGCCCTTATTACAGCAGTCATCCGTCTCCTCATGCTTCCGATGACATTATCAATCATTTTTTGAGGAAGATTATCTTATCCCCAGTTCAAGTGGAGAGGACGGTAAAATTGAGATCAATATCCATATTTCATTTGAAACTATGAATTCTGTAATAATTGAGATATCAAAATGAATGAAAATTGAAAATATTTGGATGAGAGTGGGTCACAATTTGCTGTTGAGAAATCGTTTCAATTATCAGTGGTTCACTCCACAGAATGTCTGGAAAAATACCGAAAAATCCGTACATTCTTTACATCCCTGTATACAGTTCCGGATTAGCCACGTAGCAAGAGTAGCAAATGCTACTGGCCCCGCGAATTGGGGGGCCCCGCGCTCCAACGCCTCTCCGACCATTCTTACTATAAAAAAATTGCATCAGATCTGTAAGACTGTGAAGAATACTACCAGCAATAAACATAGGGACGAATCAAGCGATATACAAAGTACGACCATTTCAGCGGCTCTCTACTACAATCGACGACTTTGTTGAAAATCAAACACCTGGACAACGTTTTGAAGTTCAGCTATTTATTTCCATTAATGATAACGTACTGTCTGCTTCAACTAAACGTTTGAAAGCATTTCATAAAATTACTGGTGTTTATGGAGTATTTCGTCAGCGAAAGAGATTTTGGAAAAATCCTCAATAATGGTCAGTGCTCACACAGATGATTTGCGGTAACCAGCATAGGCGATGAATTAGTGTAGATCGTTGAGCTGCTCAAAACGAATGTGGGTACTGTCATTCAGAGCACCAAACAGAAGGCAGGAGCCTCTGGAACTACAATTTTATAAACTCTCATTGAATATTTCTTAAGAATCATGTTTCCCAATTGCGAATTTACGTGTATCTCATGATCGCTAACTAGTGGCGAAAGTGTTTTCCTTGTATTACTTAAAATATAGAGCATGATTTGCTTGAAGAAGTCGATATTGAAAGCGTTATCTCTAAATTTGCCCATATAGGTATATCCAGAGAAGTTTATTTGTAATATTTTCGTTTTATTTCATTCAATACTCTAAACTTGATAACCTAAAGCAAACCAAGAGCCCCTTGCTAAATGCCCCGCGCTTGCTTAATCCGGCACTGCCTGTATATGATATATAGACGAATCGTTTGAGGATGGTTATTTGTCAGATGTATTCGTGAAAAATCAAGCTACAATTCTTGGAAACGAAAAATTTAATCCAGCGATGGGTTCAGGAGATAATTGATGTCAAACGTAGTGTGAATTTTGCCTGTTCATGATGAACAGAATATTGAGGGAACTGTTTTAAGCAACTAGGAAGAACATTTTGGACATAGCGTTCATAAAGAGATATGGTATAGTAGATATCTCCCGATAATATTCGGTATTATGTCCCCCACAAACAATATAACATAATGAATTCCCATATCATGAATAGATAGTCACCATCTAACATCTAGAATTAAATTGGAACTCTGTAAATTTCCAGCATATAAACCAATAAAAAACCAATGAATATGCAGGAATTCTGTAAAATGCAACAAAGCTGATGAAAAAACGTTGTACTCCGATACCCATATTTTCTTGCTTGCATTTCGCTTTTCTGTTTTACATATCAATTTCAACTCATTACCGCTATCTATTGTATTAAAACCATAATAATTATTATTCATATCACTTACTCACATCACTTTGCCTGGTATACTTTTCTGATTAAACCATGAAGACTGCACCTTACCTAGAAATGAGTAATAACAGGAAGTTAGTATCACATATTATAAAGAATAATCGTGGAAATTATAATAGAACATAAATCAAATAGCAAAAGAAACTCGGTATGTACGGACGATAAAATATCATTTACCCGGTTCATATAATAATTGGAATGAATGTTGAATCTCTCTTTTAGTATTAAACGTGTAGTTTACGGTTTCAAAATATTTAATGAGCAGTCATGCATTTACTGCTCAAATTTGGAAGGTAATGGATCATTAAAAGAAGTTGATAAACATCTTAGTGCGAACACAATAATATAGAAGTGACAATGTGAGAATTGTTGGATAGGTTAAGTTATTTTATAGGAGAGATGATGATGTTTTCAAAACTTGGAACTTTGAAGAATCAGCAAATTTTATATGTAGAAGTTTTGAAGTATGTCAATTATTTTGCACATGAATCACAGAATCAGCGAAAAAAATATTGCATTACTTTGAACTACCTACTAACCCAAACTCTCGCAAACCGACGTTTGAAACCAAACTGATTTTTGAACAACATAGAAGATCACTTTAGTTTCGGAAATTTGGAAATACATTTTTGGTTCTTGCATGACTTCGTGTCTTCACAAACTCTATGAAATAAACAACAGAACACAATGAGAATATTTTTCACTCTGTTATATGCAGCTCAAAATATTTTTTATAAAACATTTTCCACTTTTTTCAGCATAGTTAGATTTTTTTTAGGCTCCCATCGAGTTCACCATGCTCTTTCAGCGCTTTAGTATGAGATGATAACCTTCACACAATGCGTGATAACAAAAACACTGAAGAATGAACAATGACCTTTTGTGACCATTTCCCCTTCCACTACCAAAAATTTCTGGTATTCAAGAACTTCATACTTTTGGGTATAGTTAGAAGGAGAATAAAATGATTTGAAATGTTTTCCACCCAAGAGTAGTCATTCTTGTTTCAAGAGCGAAAACAGAAAAATACTCTTAGATCGAAATTTTCTGTGATTTTGGTTCCAAAGATATGCAGTACTCAAAGCACGAACTTTGACTT
Organism: Phaedon cochleariae; assembly: GCA_918026855.4. Lineage (NCBI taxonomy): Eukaryota > Metazoa > Arthropoda > Insecta > Coleoptera > Chrysomelidae > Phaedon > Phaedon cochleariae. Next base: position 39,088,041 of record OU896717.1, on the reverse strand, counting down.
CAAATCAAAATCGATATTCTTCATCGAAGAACATATAAAAGAAGGTTAATTTTCGATTCAAAGTTAATATCTGCTATCTGATTCATATTCTTCAACAGTTAAATTTATACAGGTCGTCCCTAAATGGTAAAAAGTTACTTAGTTTAAATAGATCCGTTTTAAATTTATCAGCAAAAAAATGACTGATAAGTTATGAATAACATATTGTAATATAACGATAGTGAAAAATTACAAATACTATCGCAAAATATAATAATGTTTCTTTATTAGTGAGAGATTCATGGAAATTGTTCATAATACTTGACAAAGTAGGATTGAAGAACCGATTATATCCCATTTTTGCATTCAAAGAACAATTTCCGGGAATCTAAACATATTGATGATGTCGGCAACGTCGTACTGGCACAGGGAATCGTATTTTAACTCTGTGTGGATGTGTATTTTCAGAAAGTACGCCATAGGAATGGTGGAGGAGCCAAGTTCCTATTTTATTTATTTTTCTCTGAAGTGAAATTTGATCGTACGAAAAAAAGAAAAAATACATAATTATACCTTAATTTTTTACAAACTTCACAGTGAGATGAAAACCTCAATATAGAAAACTTCCCCATTCCTCAATTAGTGAATTTCCTTCATTCTGTTTTGTTGTCAACCTGAAATTGGATCTATACCAGATGTTTTAATAGTTTCAAACGGAATATCTCAGCGATTTCAAAAGATTGCTACCACCAGGCAAGACAAGTTTGTTGGTTGTTTTTACGAACTTTAAGATATCAGCGGAATATAGAATCACTTCTACCACGACTAAGTGGCCTACTGAGATTCCAAAGGATTTCTTTGAACTTCTTCTAGCTTAAAAGCCATTATTTAATAATTTATCGCACAATCTTCGCCCTCACAAGATCGGATTCTTTGTACAAACCACAATCTCCATTATGGAACTCCTTGATAGAGTCAGGTCACGAACGAGGGGTTTCATCATATACACAGGGTGATATATCAGTTTCGTTTTCCTATATAGACTTCTGACACATAAATGTATCGCATCACACTTTTTGATATTATATCAGAACGCTAGCAGTTTATTGGTACCTATATTGAAATAAAGTGCTCAAACAACAAGTGGACACTCACACTGGCGCATTTTCGAGCTTACTGTTCAGATTTATTGTAACCAGCAATGATTATACTATTGAAAAGGAATATTCTCAGATATAATAATGAACATAATACATTGAGAATTCGCATTCTCTATGTGATGAAAATATCAATTCTTTCTCGGTTTATCCAACAGAAAACAACTACTTTCCTGATGCCACGACGAACATTGAATTATATCTATTGAACACACACGATAAAGAGGTGGAAACAGAATCTTCTGAAGTAGATAATTTGCATTATTCTCCTTCATATAAAGCTATGCACATAATATCACTCTGAGTATTCAACAGAAAACAATTACTTTCCTGGGTATTTGCCACGTCGACATTGAATTACATCTATTGAACACACACGATAAGAATTTGAAAACAAAATCTTCTGAAGTAGAGAAATTGCATTCTCCTTCATATAAAGATATGCACATAATATAAATAAATCACTTTTAGAACTAGTGCTAAAAGTGATTCACTTTTAACACCAGTGTCATAAACTGACATTTTAGACACTGACAGCATGCGTCAAAAATTATACTTTTACTGACGTTTACAGAAAAAATTCTTCACAAAATCATTCATCGCATTTTTAAATCGAAACAGAATGTATTGTTCATCAACACGGGAACCATAGTCCTCAGTCTGGTGATGGTATGAAGATGAAGTCAATAACCCTAAAACCAACCTAAAACTAACTATCTCGCATCTACCTTCACTATCTCAAACAGAGTAAATAACTGATGCGGTGTGGTTTTGGTTATTGTCAACTGCTCCAAGGCGAGTACTTTTAAATCTTCTCAAACAAAGGTGCCTAAGGAGGCAGTGTGTAGAGAAATAAATGAAGAGATCAATCGTGTCCCAAAACCGAAATATCCCGAAAAAAACTCGAACACGTTGATCGGGTACAGATTTGCAACAGGAACAATAGATCTTTTAGATCACAGTGTTCTCACCCCTCATGCATACAATACAGAACAACACATAATTTGGTCAGAAAATGATGAGGGATTTTCGATAATGTTCAATTAAAGTGTATTTTTTGTTGAGACGAAAATACAAAAATAGAGTAGAGCACGGCGAATACAGCTATTCTCCCTATAGGCGACTGAATTGAATTGAATTCCGTAACATCCTCTGAAAAAAAAAACACTGGAACCAGTGGAACAAACGTACAACGCCAACATTTGAGCATATTATTTAACGGTTGGCAGATCGAAACAAAAGAAGAACTAGGTACCTATTTTATAAATGCGTTGCTCTTTGCCGCGAGGTACACAGGACAAAGTACGGAGTGATCCATCATTTGAAATCATTCAATATAATGAAAAAAAAATGTAGGCTGACATATGATTCCATGTATTGTTTTTGGACTCAAGAATATTAACAAATGATCGACTTTCAACTGATTGAACGAATGGAATCATTTCAGATATCATGATATAAAGGGTGATTTTGAATTTATATGAAGTCTAGTTTCATTTTGTCTAAATTTGCTGATTTAATTCCAATGCAATGCAATTTCAATGCAATGCATATAGGTAGAATGTACATCAATGAGAAAAAATGCCAGTATACCTACTGTATGCGTTTCACTCCTTCTCCTTCATATACAGGGTGGCATCGAAATAATTGCAAATATTTCAAACACTGAGAAAGCTTTACGTGTACTATCAAATGGCACTAATAAAAAAAAATTAGGGATCAAAATAAAATTTGAGGTTAGACCCCTTTTTGCACCCAAAGTTATACACTCTAGCAAATCTGACGTCACCTCTGTGCAATTATTTCAAAAACACCTTGTATATGCGGCCTTTTAATTGTTTTTCTATTTTATGTAGGGATACATCCTGATGAAACGAAGCAAACAAAGATAATACACACTCTAGATAGACAACGCCTGTGCCCATTCTTACATTTACGGTGTCTATCTAGGGTGTGTATTATCATTCGAGCTAATAACTAGATTACTAGATGAACGAATCACCCTATATGATTCAAATGGCCCAAGCCACCGGTGAAAAGCACGTAGCGAAATGATATTGTTCGTTGGTGGATTTTTAGTGGAATGACAGGGGTATATTTGGTATTCAAATGAGATCGTGAGTTATGATTCCATTCTAAAAATTATTTTCCATTGGATATTTTTCACCTCGTTCATTAATAAGTATATTTTGTTATAGGCATCTTATATTTGTGCATGAATATATTATGCCATATGCATTATGCATTATTAGAAAAAATCTATCATCACCTTCAATCAGGGAAAACAAAAAAACTTTTATAATCAGTAGTTTTCGCAGGTGGGAGAGTTTGAATTTTTTTTTTCTAATTTTGATATGCAGTTTGACACTTTTCTAGTCTGGTGGAAGTTGTGACTTACGTAACTAGTTACGTGATCAAATATGAATGGACAAAGAGAATAGTGCATATTGTGGTGTTTCCTCGGGAAAACTTGGGAAATCTGACCTCGAATCAGCCATTTTCCACTAATGATGATATCAAACGAGTTTATTTCGTGAATTTCTTCGCTAATTTCTGATCATATATTATTGTTAAACGGATACTTCAAAGTGACGGGCAAAGTCAACTTGTCTATACTGAATATTGTACATAATCGGTAGAACTGGTCATTATTTCTGTTCGAGCAAAATTTTTTATCAAAATTAAAAAAAAATTATTGTACGCAAAATCATACATATCCTAAAATCGTTTATGATTTTCATTAAAAGAATTGTGGAGACTACTGGAAGTTTTTCATACTACTTCAAACGCGAGATGAAATCGTACATGGACACTTTATATTGAAATATCTTCGAAATATCCAAGAGAAACGTAATGTTGGCTTTCAATTTTTCTCTCAGATTTCTTTCTAGCTTGAAAGATTACCATATAGAATTCATTCTTTTCCAAAAGTCACACTGAACAATTTTTGATTAACTTCATGGATAAAACTATGGCCAGGGGACGATGACCAGGGTTTTGCGGGCTACAACCCCTTTTATATTTGCACCAGAGAGACCGTCACGGTCGAAACAAATAATACGAAATGCGAAAACAAGCGATAATCCCACAATAATTGCCCGCCCGAGTCTTTTGAATTCGAGTATAACGGCGCCACGCTTTATTATCACGTTAATTGTCGCTGATAAAAAAGCAGGGGCTGAGAGCCAGAAAATTATCCGGGTTAGATACACGAGAACTAAAACAAATGATATAGAAGAAGGAGAAAACTAATCTTCTTGCTATAGTTCCACGCAGATTCGTAATACCGAACACTGATTGCGAACGTTTCTTTCCAGGATGAGCTTCAATTGAAGTAAGGTAACATCTAACCACCAGCAATAGCTGTGTGTGAAGTCTTTAGGCCTGTTCGTTTGTGTTTGCTCTATCTGCTAAACTTGATTTTTTTCTATGACTTTCTCTGTTTACATCATGCCATGAACAGAGACAACCATGGAAATAAAATCAACTTTAGCAAGTTCAGCAACACAAACGAACAGACCTTCTGTAACGCCAGTTGGAACAACACAGTCATCACCGCGGACCGTCGGTCCCTTCGAAAGTCAAAGAGAGAGGCAACGCGGCCCGGCATTCCTTTGATGATCTGTCCCAGCTGACTTTGCATGAGAGAGATGAGAGAATCATAATCTCCATACACCAATTTTGGATAGAATCGAAAAATGATAACGAAACTCCTCCGCCATCTCGAATTCACTAATTTTGACGAAGGAATCATAATCTTCGACCCCGAAAACCCCCTTATACTAATTTTGAATAAAATCGGATCATAATTCCAAAACTCGTCTGCCATATTGGTTCTGGCATCCTATATATCCAAATTCCTTCATTCCTTCATCTTGAATTTCTCAATTTTGACGAAGAAATCAAAATCTCTGGCCCCGAAAATCTCCGTATACCAATTTTGAATGGAATCTGATCTCAATTACAAAGTTTGTCCGCCATATTTGATCCGCCATCTCGAATTTTCAAATGTTGACGAAATAGTCATAATCTCCGACCGCGAAAACCACCAGATACCAATTTTGAATAGAATCGGATCATAATTACAAAATTCATCCGCCATATTGGATCCGCCATCTTGAATTTCCAAATTTTGACAAAAGAATCATGATCTCCGACCACGAAAACCCCCAGATACCAATTTTGAATAGAATCAGATATTAATTATAAAACTCGTCCGCCATATTGACTCCGCCATCTTAAATTTTCAAATTTTGACGAAATGATCATAATCCTTGATCCCGAAAACCCCCTGATAGCAATGTTGGATAGAATAGGATCATTATTACAAAACTCGTCCGCCATATTGGTTCCTTGGCTGCCCATGCGGACGCCCCTGTATAGTATATAGCAATACATAAAATTGTCGAGAGCTAACATCATTGAAATAGCGACTGACTATCGGCCCCCACAAGTGAATGTCTCCAGAGTATTTTTTTTTTCGAAAAAAAAAAGTTTATGGAATACGGAATTCGAACCCGGGATCTTTACCTTACTACTTACTTTATGGAGGAATTATAATCCTCACCACACGGATTTTTTGTTGCCTCGTCAGAATATTCTTCTCTATCTAACAATGTATTACAAGTTATGTTCTCCTAGAAAACTATTAGAGTTATAACTCGAAACAACTACTGCTTGTGGAATGGTTTAATGAGATTATGCAATTTTATCAAAGTTGCCCTATACCTGAATAATGGCTTGTTTGTAATGTTTGTATCCGGTAGAACCAGAAGTTCAGGTGAAAAGGTGAACCAGTCAAAAAACTTGAAGAATATCAAAATAGAGAAGTCCAAACCGCACAACGATAATTTGAATAGTTTCGGAGATATGAGCAGTTGAAATGGATCAGAATATAACTGGTCATCCGGTATCAGTAGGGATAGTAGGGATGTATATAACGTTTAGTGTTTTAGTGTCCAATTATGAAATTGAACATTTCGGCATTCAACAGTGTTTCAATAAATCACAGACAACGAAATCCACAATACGGAGAATAATTCTAACAAGACTCCGAACAAGGCAGTCCGTTTATCTCACGAGGAGAACTGCGAATTGCCAATTTCAGTGACAATCTTGCTCGCCGATTGAGAATTCTTCAATTTCTGGACCGTATCACGGTTCTCTCTCGAAAAAAATCCAATTAAAATAAGTGGATTTGCATGATGCGGTCATTACGTGAGGATGGCATCTGGCGAAAAAAATCTACCGACAACTAGATTAGAGAGTGACACATTTCCCTTTAGACACGGTCTTCTCTGGAACAGTTTAGATTTAATAACATTATGGTAATCCGACCCACGAACGAGTTGTATCATATACGACGGTTGTGCGGGTTTTGTGACACAACTGAAACATTCAACAAATTCTGTGAAAGAGACAGGTTTGGTCATATCCAGATTTACAGAAAAAAATTGTTTAAGAAACTTGAAAACTATGCATTTCCGGATCTATGTTCATTGTTCGAATGATCGTTTCCTCTTTGAATCAGCTGAGAAAACACCTGTGTAGTTTTGCCAATACATTGAGTGATAATATTGGAGTACCTCAAGGCAGCGTCTTGGGTCCACTTCTGTTTATTCTTTATATAAATGATATCCAACAAATTGCAGGGAATTGCTTTATTAACGCATTTGCCGATGATACATTGGTGTATTGTGCAAATCACAGTTTGAAACAAGCTATATATTGGAAATGAACAACACATTAGCAAATATTAAAAGGTAACAGGTAATCTGTCACCTGTCTTGATTATATTTTCCCAAACATAGTGCCCATAGTGGTCGTTTTTCATGGCCTACGCTAAATTTTTTTATTTCTGTAATTTTATTATTAATTTTTATGACATGTGAGGTAATTTTCAAATCGATTTTACTAGAGAACGGTGCTTCCTATCGAAGTTAAACAAAAGGAACCTTTTGATACACAAAGGCTTCAAAGTTTTATAATTTCTTGCTGAAGTTGCAAAACCGCACTTAAAGAAGTTGGTGTGATTTGACCCCCCACCCCCACAGTTTGACCCATTTCTGGATGGAATTTTGAAATTATTATCATAGCATATTATTATACATAAAAAGTGTGGCTGACTTGCAAAATTTCAAAATTCTGCTATCAACAGTACCACCTTTAGGGGGGTATAGCTCGCTTATGAAAGATTATCCGACCTATGTTCATAGAAACTTTTTTCTTGTTTTTGATCATTAAATCTGCTGGTGAAGTATTGCACGCTAATTATGGGACACCCTGTATAGTTGCACTAATTAAAGTTGTCAATTTACTCCCTCGAGAGTAAAAATATATTAACTCCCGTGGGAAGTTGAAAAAATTTGCCTCAGCATGCATCTTTTGGCGTCGATACCTGAAAAATATGTGCAATCCAGTAATCAGTGTCTTTATCACTATTATAAAACAAATGACAATAATATCCTTTTTCTCCAAGCGGCAGGAATAGTGGATTTTTCCTGCCGCTTAACAGGCAGAAAAGGTGTACTTTTACTGCCTAGGCAGAAAAAGTTTGTTGCTATGCAACGTTACGAGAAATTCCAATGAAATGTGTAATCAAAATTGACACTGACAATGGGTGAACACAAAATGATGGCGTTTTCAATAAAAAAATTACACAAAATTGGTTTTATATCATTTGGAGAAATAATTCTATGTTTCACACGGCAGCAAATGTAGATTGACTGCCTTGGCTGAATTCCTAGCCTCGCTATTTGAAGAATAGAATTTTTATTGAACTCGTAATTCAAAATCCAATTTTATTTAAAAAAAACTAACCAGCCCTCAAATTTCAACTTAATTAGAGCTGAATTAGGTGTACTATCGATGGATATTGATCCGCAGAATAATTTGTCAATTATTTTAGTTATTTTTGTGTGTTCATTACATTTTCACACACACAAATGTCAAATTTGATGCGCGCTTATACAAAGTAGGCCACATTGGTCATTATTTTCCTACTCTTTCCAGTTATCAAAACATATCTAGAGATTTTGGGGAAGATTATATTTTCAGCCTGTGTTCAATCAATAGACTTTCGATAATAATACTGTCAGAGTATATCCGTGTTCAATACTTCATTTTATAGTTTGTATATTATATATCTTTCCCCCCCGTATAATTCCATTATCATCATTAGTCATAGATAAATCATTTGTTCGGAACTCAATCGGTTATCAGCATGATTCAACTTATTAGTCATTCATTCGGGACCAGGTGGTAAATCAAGACAGTCTTATATTAGATATCAACACGAACGGTCGAATTTTGTGATCGACATCGAAAAATACGCGAAAGAAATTATTTATCGTTCCAAACGGAGTGTTCTCTAAAAAATGAGTAATAGTAATGTGTTTTTGTATCGCGATCGTGTGTTTTTCTGGTGTTTCGTACTGTGGATAATCGAAAATTTCAAACAATGGAATTGCAGAAATAATTTTTTACCTTTTTCACGCTGGTGAGTTTTTTTTTTAAATTTTTTTATTATGAGTGATAGTATTATCTGATAGGTATTTTGAGCCGATACCACTCGATACATCTAGAAATCTTAGAGTAGGTACTCCTTTGATGCATTTTCATATATATATACGTATTTTTTGTATGTGTGAAATGTATGCGATTTGAACAAACCCGAAAAAAAATTGTCAATCCGTATCGCTGACTGTGCTAGGCTAGACACTAATTCAGACCCAAAACGAGAGAATTTGATGTCAGATTTGATAGATAACTCTCCCTGTAGATTTTCGAAATCAGCGGTTCAAGCAATGCAATAGGCTCATATAGGTGGAAAAATTATTTTTTTCCTGATTGTCCTAAAAATCTCAAAAAATTCATACACTAATTCAGACCCAAAACGAAAGAATTTGATGTCAGATTTGATAGATAACTCTCCCTGTAGATTTTCGAAATCAGCGGTTCAAGCAATGCAATAGGCTCATATAGGTGGAAAAATTATTTTTTCCTGATTGTCCTAAAAATCTCAAAAATCTCATAGACACTAATTCAGACCCAAAACGGAAGAATTTGATGTCAGATTTGATAGATAACTCTCCCTTCAGATTTTCAAAATCAGCGGTTCAAGCATCAATGCAATATGCTCATATAGGTGAAAAAATTATTTTTTTCCTGATTGGCCAAAATTTCTAAAATATTCATAGACACTAGTTCAGACCCAAAACGAAAGAATTTGATGTCAGATTCGATAGATAACTCTCCCTGTAGATTTTCGAAATCAGCGGTTCAAGCAATGCAATAGGCTCATATAGGTGGAAAAATTATTTTTTTCCTGATTGCCCTAAAAATCCCAAAAAATTCATAGGCACTAATACAGACTCATGAAGTGAGAATTTGATGTCAGATTTGATAGATAACTCTCCCTATAGATTTTCGAAATCAGCGGTTCAAGCAATGCAGTAGGCTCATATAGGTGGAAAAATTATTTTTTTCCTGATTGCCTTAAAAATTCCAAAAAATTCATAGACACGAATTCAGACCCAAAACGAAAGAATTTGATGTCAGATTTGATAGATAACTCTCCCTGTAGATTTTCAAAATCAGCGGTTCAAGCAATGCAGTAGGCTCATATAGGTGGAAAAATTATTTTTTTCCTGATTGCCTTAAAAATCCCAAAAAAATCGTATACACTAATCCAGACCTTAAACGAAAGTATTTGATGTCAGATTTGATAGATAACTCTCCCTTTAGATTTTCAAAATCAGCGGTTCAAGCAATGCAGTAGGCTCATATAGGTCGAAAATTTATTTTTTTCCTGATTGCCCTAAAAATCCCAAAAAATTCATAGACACTAATTCAGACCCAAAACGAAAGAATTTGATGTCAGATTTGATAGATAACTCTTTCTTCAAATTTTCAAAATCGGCGGTTCAAGCAATGCAGTAGGCTCATATAGGTGGAAAAATTATTTTTTTCCTGATTGCCCTAAAAATCCCAAAAAATTCATAGACACTAAATCAGTTCCAAAACGAAAGAATTTGATGTCAGATTTGATAGGTAACTCTTTCTTTAGATTTTCAAAATCGGCGGTTCGAGCAATGCAGTAGGCTCATATAGGTGGAAAAATTATTTTTTTCCTGATTGCCCTAAAAATCCCGAAAAATTCATAGACACTAATTTAGACCCAAAACGGAAGAATTTGATGTCAGATTTGATAGATAACTCTCCATTTAGATTTTCAAAATCAGCGGTTCAAGCAATGCAGTAGGCTCATAGGTGGAAAAATTATTTTTTTCCTGATTGCCCTAAAAATCCCAAAAAATTCAGAGACACAAATTCAGACCCAGAACGGAAGAATTCGATGTCAGATTTGATAGATAACTCTCCCTTTAGATTTTCAAAATCAGCGGTTCAAGCAATGCAGTAGGCTCATATAGGTGGAAAAATTATTTTTTTCCTGATTGCCCTAAAAATCCCAAAAAAATCATATGCACTAATTCAGACCCAAAACGGAAGAATTTGATGTCAGATTTGATAGATAACTCTCCCTTTTGATTTTCAAAATCAGCGGTTCAAGCAATGCAGTAGGCTCATACAGGTGGAAAAATTATTTTTTTCCTGATTGCCCTAATAATCCAAAAAAATTCATAGACACTAATTCAGACCCGAAACGGAAGAATTTGATGTCAGATTTGATAGATAACTCTCCCTGTAGATTTTCGAAATCAGCGGTTCAAGCAATGCAATATAGGTGGAAACATTATTTTTTTCCTGATTGCCCTAAAAATTCCAAAGAATTCATAGACACTAATTCAGACCCAAAAAGTGAGATTTTGATGTCAGATTTGATAGATAACTCTCCCTCTAGATTTTCAAAATCAGCGGTTCAAGCAATGTAGTAGGCTCATATAGGTGGAAAAATTATTTTTTTCCTGATTGCCCTAAAAATCACAAAACATTCAAAGACACTTATTCAGACCCAAAACGAAAGAATTTGATGTCAGATTTGATAGATAACTCTCCCTGTAGATTTTCAAAATCAGCGGTTCAAGCAATGCAGTAGGCTCATATAGGTGGAAAAATTATTTTTTTTCTGATCGTCCTAAAAATCCCAAAAAATTCATAGACACTAATTCAGACCCAAAACGCAAGATTTTGATGTCAGATCTGATAGATAACTCTCCCTGTAGATATTCGAAATCAGCGGTTCAAGCAATGCAATAGGCTCATATAGGTCGAAAAATAATTTTTTTCCTGGTTGCCCTGAAAATCCCAAAAATTCATAGAGACTAATTCACACCCAAAACGGAAGAATTTGATGTCAGATTTGATAGATAACTCTCCCTGTAGATTTTCAAAATCGGCGGTTCAGGCAATGCAGTAGGCTCATATAGGTGGAAAAATTATTTTTTTTCTGATTGCCCTAAAAATCCCAAAAAATTCATAGACACTAATTCAGACCCAAAACGTAAGAATTTGATGTCAGATTCGAAAGATAACTCTCCCTTCAGATTTTCAAAATCAGCGGTTCAAGCAATGCAGTAGGCTCATATAGGTCGAAAAATTATTTTTTCCTCATTGCCCTAAAAATCCCAAAAAATTCATAGACACTAATTCAGACCCAAAACCTAAGAATTTGATGTCAGATTTGATAGATAACTCTTTCTTCAGATCTTCAAAATCGGCGGTTCAAGCAATGCAGTAGGCTCATATAGGTCGAAAAATTATTTTTTTCCTGATTGCCCTAAAAATCCCAAAAAATTCATAGACACTAATTCAGACCCAAAATGGAAGAATTTGATGACAGATTTGATAGATAACTCTCCCTTTAGATTTTCAGAATCAGCGGTTCGAGCAATGCAGTAGGCTCATATAGGTGGAAAAATTATTTTTTTTCTGATTGCCCTAAAAATCCCAAAAAATTCATAGACACTAATTCACACCCAAAACGGAAGAATTTGATGTCAGATTTGATAGATAACTCTTCCTTCAGATTTTCAAAATCGGCGGTTCAAGCAATGCAGTAGGCTCATATAGGTCGAAAAATTATTTTTTTCCTGATTGCCCTAAAAACCCAAAAAATTCATAGACACTAATTCAGACCCAAAACGGAAGAATTTGATGTCAGATTTGATAGATAACTCTCCCTTTGGATTTTCAGAATCAGCGGTTCAAGCAATAATGCAGTAGGCTCATATTGGTCGAAGAATTATTTTTTTCCTGATTGCCCTAAAAATCCCAGAAAATCATATGCACTAATTCAGACCCAAAACGGAAGAATTTGATGTCAGATTTGATAGATAACTCTCCTTGTGGATTTTCAAAATCAGCAGTTCAAGCAATGCAGTTGGCTCATATAGGTGGAACAATTATTTTTTTCCTGATTGCCCTAATAATCCCAAAAACTTCATAGACACTAATTCAGACCCAAAACGGAAGAATTTGATGTCAGATTTGATAGATAACTCTCCCTTTGGGTTTTCAAAATCAGCGGTTCAAGAAATAATGCAGTAGGCTCATATTGGTCGAAAAATTATTTTTTTCCTGATTGCCCTAAAAATCCCAAAAAAATCATATGCACTAATTCAGACCTGAAACGAAAGAATTTGATGTCAGATTTGATAGATAACTCTCTTTAGATTTTCAAAATCAGCGGTTCAAGCAATGCAGTAGGCTTATATAGGTGGAAAAATTATTTTTTTCCTGATTGCCCTAAAAATCCCAAAAAATTCATAAACACTAATTCAGACCCAAAACGGAAGAATTTGATGTCAGATTTGATAGATAACTCTTTCTTTAGATTTTCAAAATCGGCGGTTCAAGCAATGCAGTACGATCATAATATAGGTCGAAAAATTATTTTTTTCCTGATTGCCCTAAAAATCCCAAAAAATTCATAGACACTAATTCAGACCCAAAACGGGAGAATTTGATGTCAGATTTGATAGATAACTCTCCCTTTGGATTTTCAAAATCAGCAGTTCAAGCAATGCAGTTGGCTCATATAGGTGGAACAATTATTTTTTTCCTGATTGCCCTAATAATCCCAAAAACTTCATAGACACTAATTCAGACCCAGAAAGAGAGAATTCGATGTCAGATTCGAAAGATAACTCTCCCTTCAGATTTTCGAAATCAGCGGTTCAAGCAATGCAGTAGGCTCATATAGGTGGAAAAATTATTTTTTTCCTGATTGCCCTAAAAATCACAAAACATTCAAAGACACTTATTCAGACCCAAAACGAAAGAATTTGATGTCAGATTTGATAGATAACTCTCCCTGTAGATTTTCAAAATCAGCGGTTCAAGCAATGCAGTAGGCTCATATAGGTGGAAAAATTATTTTTTTTCTGATCGTCCTAAAAATCCCAAAAAATTCATAGACACTAATTCAGACCCAAAACGCAAGATTTTGATGTCAGATCTGATAGATAACTCTCCCTGTAGATATTCGAAATCAGCGGTTCAAGCAATGCAATAGGCTCATATAGGTCGAAAAATAATTTTTTTCCTGGTTGCCCTGAAAATCCCAAAAATTCATAGAGACTAATTCACACCCAAAACGGAAGAATTTGATGTCAGATTTGATAGATAACTCTCCCTGTAGATTTTCAAAATCGGCGGTTCAGGCAATGCAGTAGGCTCATATAGGTGGAAAAATTATTTTTTTTCTGATTGCCCTAAAAATCCCAAAAAATTCATAGACACTAATTCAGACCCAAAACGTAAGAATTTGATGTCAGATTCGAAAGATAACTCTCCCTTCAGATTTTCAAAATCAGCGGTTCAAGCAATGCAGTAGGCTCATATAGGTCGAAAAATTATTTTTTCCTCATTGCCCTAAAAATCCCAAAAAATTCATAGACACTAATTCAGACCCAAAACCTAAGAATTTGATGTCAGATTTGATAGATAACTCTTTCTTCAGATCTTCAAAATCGGCGGTTCAAGCAATGCAGTAGGCTCATATAGGTCGAAAAATTATTTTTTTCCTGATTGCCCTAAAAATCCCAAAAAATTCATAGACACTAATTCAGACCCAAAATGGAAGAATTTGATGACAGATTTGATAGATAACTCTCCCTTTAGATTTTCAGAATCAGCGGTTCGAGCAATGCAGTAGGCTCATATAGGTGGAAAAATTATTTTTTTTCTGATTGCCCTAAAAATCCCAAAAAATTCATAGACACTAATTCACACCCAAAACGGAAGAATTTGATGTCAGATTTGATAGATAACTCTTCCTTCAGATTTTCAAAATCGGCGGTTCAAGCAATGCAGTAGGCTCATATAGGTCGAAAAATTATTTTTTTCCTGATTGCCCTAAAAACCCAAAAAATTCATAGACACTAATTCAGACCCAAAACGGAAGAATTTGATGTCAGATTTGATAGATAACTCTCCCTTTGGATTTTCAGAATCAGCGGTTCAAGCAATAATGCAGTAGGCTCATATTGGTCGAAGAATTATTTTTTTCCTGATTGCCCTAAAAATCCCAGAAAATCATATGCACTAATTCAGACCCAAAACGGAAGAATTTGATGTCAGATTTGATAGATAACTCTCCTTGTGGATTTTCAAAATCAGCAGTTCAAGCAATGCAGTTGGCTCATATAGGTGGAACAATTATTTTTTTCCTGATTGCCCTAATAATCCCAAAAACTTCATAGACACTAATTCAGACCCAAAACGGAAGAATTTGATGTCAGATTTGATAGATAACTCTCCCTTTGGGTTTTCAAAATCAGCGGTTCAAGCAATAATGCAGTAGGCTCATATTGGTCGAAAAATTATTTTTTTCCTGATTGCCCTAAAAATCCCAAAAAAATCATATGCACTAATTCAGACCTGAAACGAAAGAATTTGATGTCAGATTTGATAGATAACTCTCTTTAGATTTTCAAAATCAGCGGTTCAAGCAATGCAGTAGGCTTATATAGGTGGAAAAATTATTTTTTTCCTGATTGCCCTAAAAATCCCAAAAAATTCATAAACACTAATTCAGACCCAAAACGGAAGAATTTGATGTCAGATTTGATAGATAACTCTTTCTTTAGATTTTCAAAATCGGCGGTTCAAGCAATGCAGTACGATCATAATATAGGTCGAAAAATTATTTTTTTCCTGATTGCCCTAAAAATCCCAAAAAATTCATAGACACTAATTCAGACCCAAAACGGGAGAATTTGATGTCAGATTTGATAGATAACTCTCCCTTTGGATTTTCAAAATCAGCAGTTCAAGCAATGCAGTTGGCTCATATAGGTGGAACAATTATTTTTTTCCTGATTGCCCTAATAATCCCAAAAACTTCATAGACACTAATTCAGACCCAGAAAGAGAGAATTCGATGTCAGATTCGAAAGATAACTCTCCCTTCAGATTTTCGAAATCAGCGGTTCAAGCAATGCAGTAGGCTCATATAGGTGGAAAAATTATTTTTTCCTGATTGCCCTGAAAATCCCAAAAAATTCATAGACACTAATTCAGACACAAAACGCAGGAATTTGATGTCAGATTTGATAGATAACTCTCCTTTGGATTTTCAAAATCAGCAGTTCAAGCAATGCAGTTGGCTCATATAGGTGGAACAATAATTTTTTTCCTTATTGCCCTAAAAATCCCAGAAACTTCATAGACACTAATTCAGACCCAGAAAGAGAGAATTCGATGTCAGATTCGAAAGATAACTCTCCCTTCAGATTTTCGAAATCAGCGGTTCAAGCAATGCAGTAGGCTCATATAGGTGGAAAAATTATTTTTTCCTGATTGCCCTGAAAATCCCAAAAAACTCATAGACACTAATTCAGACCCAAAACGGAAGAATTTGATGTCAGATTTGATAGATAACTTTCCCTTTAGATTTTCAAAATCGGCGGTTCAAGGAAATTTTGCAGTAGGCTCATATAGGTCGAAAAAATATTTTTTTCCTGATTGCCCTAAAAATCCCACAAAATTCATAGACACTAATTCACACCCAAAACGGAAGAATTTGATGTCAGATTTGATAGATAACTCTTCCTTTGGATTTTCAAAATCGGCGGTTCAAGCAATGCAGTAGGCTCATATAGGTCGAAAAATTATTTTTTCCTGATTGCCCTAAAAATCCCAAAAAATTCATAGACACTAACTAATTCAGACCCAAAACGTAAGAATTTGATGTCAGATTTGATAGATAACTCTTTCTTTAGATCTTCAAAATCAGCGGTTCAAGCAATGCAGTAGGCTCATATAGGTCGAAAAATTATTTTTTTCCTGATTGCCCTAAAAATCCCAAAAAATTCATAGACACTAATTCAGACCCAAAATGGAAGAATTTGATGTCAGATTTGATAGATAACTCTCCCTTAAGATTTTCAGAATCAGCGGTTCGAGCAATGCAGTAGGCTCATATAGGTGGAAAAATTATTTTTTTTCTGATTGCCCTAAAAATCCCAAAAAATTCATAGACACTAATTCACACCCAAAACGGAAGAATTTGATGTCAGATTTGATAGATAACTCTCCCTTTAGATTTTCAAAATCAGCGGTTCAGGCAATGCAGTAGGCTCATATAGGTGGAAAAATTATTTTTTTCCTGATTGCCTTAAAAATCCCAAAAAAATCGTATACACTAATCCAGACCTTAAACGAAAGAATTTGATGTCAGATTTGATAGATAACTCTCCCTTTAGATTTTCAAAATCAGCGGTTCAAGCAATGCAGTAGGCTCATATAGGTCGAAAATTTATTTTTTTCCTGATTGCCCTAAAAATCCCAAAAAATTCATAGACACTAATTCAGACCCAGAACGAGAGGATTTGATGTCAGATTTGATAGATAACTCTTTCTTCAAATTATCAAAATTGGCGGTTCAAGCAATGCAGTAGGCTCATATAGGTGGAAAAATTATTTTTTTCCTGATTGCCCTAAAAATCCCAAAAAATTCATAGACACTAATTCAGTTCCAAAACGGAAGAATTTGATGTCAGATTTGATAGATAACTCTTTCTTTAAATTTTCAAAATCGGCGGTTCAAGCAATGCAGTAGGCTCATATAGGTGGAAAAATTATTTTTTTCCTGATTGCCCTAAAAATCCCGAAAAATTCATAGACACTAATTAAGACCCAAAACGGAAGAATTTGATGTCAGATTTGATAGATAACTCTCCATTTAGATTTTCAAAATCAGCGGTTCAAGAAATGCAGTAGGCTCATAGGTGGAAAAATTATTTTTTTTTCCTGATTGCCCTAAAAATCCCGAAAAATTCATAGACACTAATTAAGACCCAAAACGGAAGAATTTGATGTCAGATTTGATAGATAACTCTCCATTTAAATTTTCAAAATCAGCGGTTCAAGCAATGCAGTAGGCTCATAGGTGGAAAAATTATTTTTTTTTCCTGATTGCCCTAAAAATCCCAAAAAATTCAGCGACACTAATTCAGACCCAAAACGGAAGAATTCGATGTCAGATTTGATAGATAACTCTCCCTTTAGATTTTCAAAATCAGCGGTTCAAGCAATGCAGTAGGCTCAAATAGGTGAAGAAATTATTTTTTTTTCTGTGACGGGAAAAAAGTTTGGCATTTCATCTCTGTTGACAGGTTATAAAATGTCACTTTTCATAAATTACTTTTTTCCCGTGGGAAAAAAGTGAGTACTTTTTTCCCGGATATATATCACATATATATACTCTGTTAATGGCTTTTGTTGTGCTATAGTTCTGAAAAATGAGTCAATAATACCGTCTCCGAGAAAGAACTGCAAGTCCTTTCATCTTCCATTCCACTTCGCGGTTTCGTATATTACTAAACAACTACTGAATTCGCAATTTTTTGAAATCAAATCACAGAATTGAACTGACAGAAGTGACATCAGATATTTGATTACTTCAAAAGAATGATAAAGATGCCTATAAAACGCAGGTGTCCCTACTGTTAAAAACTTGAAATTTCACGTCGATAATTTTCAGATTTCGAAATAATGTTATATCTTCTCAATATTGATTCGTCCTTCCTTCTGTCACAGAAAAAAATAGTGTATTATACACGGGAAAAATATTAGATTTTAGCTCACGGTTTTTTGTCTCCCTCCGCTACGCGTCGGGAGACAACACAACCTGGAGCTAAAATCTACTACTTTTTTCCCTTGTATAATAAATAACTATTTCCTGATTGCCCTAATAATCCAAAAAAATTCATAGACACTAATTCAGACCCAAAACGGAAGAATTTGATGTCAGATTTGATAGATAACTCTCCCTTTGGATTTTCAGAATCAGCGGTTCAAGCAATAATGCAGTAGGCTCATATTGGTCGAAAAATTATTTTTTTCCTGATTGCCCTAAAAATCCCAAAAAAATCATATGCACTAATTCAGACCCAAAACGGAAGAATTTGATGTCAGATTTGATAGATAACTCTCCCTTTTGATTTTCAAAATCAGCGGTTCAAGCAATGCATTAGGCTCATTTAGGTCGAGAAATTATTTTTTTCCTGATTGCCCTAAAAATCCCAGAAAATTCATAGACACTTATTCAGACCCAAAACGAAAGAATGATGTCAGATTTGATAGATAACTCTCCGTTTAGATTTTCAAAATCAGCGGTTCAAGCAATGCAGTAGGCTCATATAGGTGGAAAAATTATTATTTTCCTGATTGCCCTAAAAATCCCAAAAAATTCATAGACACTAATTCAGACCCAAAACGGAAGAATTTGATGTCAGATTTGATAGATAACTCTCCCTTCAGATTTTCAGAATCAGCGGTTCAAGCAATGCAGTAGGCTCATATAGGTGGAAAAATTATTTTTTTCCTGATTGCCCTAAAAATCCCAAAAAATTCATAGACACTAATTCAGACCCGAAACGGAAGAATTTGATGTCAGATTTGATAGATACCTCTCCCTTCAGATTTTCAGAATCAGCGGTTCAAGCAATGAAGTAGGCTCATATAGGTGGAAAAATTATTTTTTTCCTGATTGCCCTAAAAATCCCAAAAAAATCATAGACACTAATTCAGACCCAAAACGGAAGAATTTGATGTCAGATTTGATAGATAACTCTCCCTTTGGATTTTCAAAATCAGCGGTTCAAGCAATAATGCAGTAGGCTCATATTGGTCGAAAAATTATTTTTTTCCTGATTGCCCTAAAAATCCCAAAAAAATCATATACACTAATTCAGACCTGAAACGAAAGAATTTGATGTCAGATTTGATAGATAACTCTCCCTTTAGATTTTCAAAATCAGCGGTTCAAGCAATGCAGTAGGCTCATATAGGTGGAAAAATTATTTTTTTCCTGATTGCCCTAAAAATCCCAAAAAATTCATAGACACTAATTCAGACCCAAAACGGAAGAATTTGATGTCAGATTTGATAGATAACTCTTTCTTTAGATTTTCAAAATCGGCGGTTCAAGCAATGCAGTAGGCTCATATAGGTCGAAAAATTATTTTTTTCCTGATTGCCCTAAAAATCCCAAAAAATTCATAGACACTAATTCAGACCCAAAACGGAAGAATTTGATGTCAGATTTGATAGATAACTCTCCCTTTGGATTTTCAAAATCAGCAGTTCAAGCAATGCAGTAGGCTCATATAGGTGGAACAATTATTTTTTTCCTGATTGCCCTAATAATCCCAAAAACTTTATAGACACTAATTCAGACCCAGAAAGAGAGAATTTGATGTCAGATTCGAAAGATAACTCTCCCTTCAGATTTTCGAAATCAGCGGTTCAAGCAATGCAGTAGGCTCATATAGGTGGAAAAATTATTTTTTCCTGATTGCCCTGAAAATCCCAAAAAATTCATAGACACTAATTCAGACCCAAAACGGAAGAATTTGATGTCAGATTTGATAGATAACTTTCCCTTTAGATTTTCAAAATCGGCGGTTCAAGCAATAATGCAGTAGGCTCATATTGGTCGAAAAATTATTTTTTTCCTGAGTGCCCGTAAAATCCCAAAAAAATCATATACACTAATTCAGACCCAAAACGGAAGAATTTGATGTCAGATTTGATAGATAACTCTTCCGTTAGATTTTCAAAATCGGCGGTTCAAGCAATGCAGTAGGCTCATTTAGGTCGAGAAATTATTTTTTTCCTGATTGCCCTAAAAATCCCAAAAAATTCATAGACACTTATTCAGACCCAAAACGAAAGAATTTGATGTCAGATTTGATAGATAACTCTCCGTTTAGATTTTCAAAATCAGCGTTTCAACCAATTCAGTAGGCTCATATAGGTGGAAAAATTATTTTTTTCCTGATTGCCCTAAAAATCCCAAAAAATTCATAGACACTAATTCAGACCCAAAACGGAAGAATTTGATGTCAGATTTGATAGATAACTCTTTCTTTAGATTTTCAAAATCAGCGGTTCAAGCAATGCAGTAGGCTCATATAGGTGGAAAAATTATTTTTTTCCTGATTGCCCTAAAAATCACAAAACATTCAAAGACACTTATTCAGACCCAAAACGAAAGAATTTGATGTCAGATTTGATAGATAACTCTCCGTTTAGATTTTCAAAATCAGCGGTTCAAGCGCAATTCAGTAGGCTCATATAGGTGGAAAAATTATTTTTTTCCTGATTGCCCTAAAAATCCCAAAAACTTCATAGACACTAATTCAGACCCAGAAAGAGAGAATTCGATGTCAGATTCGAAAGATAACTCTCCCTTTTGATTTTCAAAATCAGCGGTTCAAGCAATGCAGTAGGCTCATACAGGTGGAAAAATTATTTTTTTCCTGATTGCCCTAATAATCCAAAAAAATTCATAGACACTAATTCAGACCCAAAACGGAAGAATTTGATGTCAGATTTGATAGATAACTCTCCCTTCAGATTTTCAGAATCAGCGGTTCAAGCAATGCAGTAGGCTCATATAGGTCGAGAAATTATTTTTTTCCTGATTGCCCTAAAAATCCCAGAAAATTCATAGACACTTATTCAGACCCAAAACGAAAGAATGATGTCAGATTTGATAGATAACTCTCCGTTTAGATTTTCAAAATCAGCGGTTCAAGCAATGCAGTAGGCTCATATAGGTGGAAAAATTATTATTTTCCTGATTGCCCTAAGAATCCCAAAAAATTCATAGACACTAATTCAGACCCGAAACGGAAGAATTTGATGTCAGATTTGATAGATAACTCTCCCTTCAGATTTTCAGAATCAGCGGTTCAAGCAATGCAGTAGGCTCATATAGGTGGAAAAATTTTTTTTTTCCTGATTGCCCTAAAAATCCCAAAAAATTCAGATTTGATAGATAACTTCCCCTTTAGATTTTCAAAATCGGCGGTTCAAGCAATAATGCAGTAGGCTCATATTGGTCGAAAAATTATTTTTTTCCTGAGTGCCCGTAAAATCCCAAAAAAATCATATACACTAATTCAGACCCGAAACGGAAGAATTTGATGTCAGATTTGATAGATAACTCTGCCGTTAGATTTTCAAAATCGGCGGTTCAAGCAATGCAGTAGGCTCATTTAGGTCGGGAAATTATTTTTTTCCTGATTGCCCTAAAAATCCCAAAAAATTCATAGACACTTATTCAGACCCAGAACGAAAGAATTTGATGTCAGATTTGATAGATAACTCTCCGTTTAGATTTTCAAAATCAGCGTTTCAACCAATTCAGTAGGCTCATATAGGTGGAAAAATTATTTTTTTCCTGATTGCCCTAAAAATCCCAAAAAATTCATAGACACTAATTCAGACCCAAAACGGAAGAATTTGATGTCAGATTTGATAGATAACTCTTTCTTTAGATTTTCAGAATCATCGGTTCAAGCAATGCAGTAGGCTCATATAGGTGGAAAAATTATTTTTTTCCTGATTGCCCTAAAAATCCCAAAAACTTCATAGACACTAATTCAGACCCAGAAAGAGAGAATTCGATGTCAGATTCGATAGATAACTCTCCCTCTAGATTTTCAAAATCAGCGGTTCAAGCAATGTAGTAGGCTCATATAGGTGGAAAAATTATTTTTTTCCTGATTGCCCTAAAAATCACAAAACATTCAAAGACACTTATTCAGACCCAAAACGAAAGAATTTGATGTCAGATTTGATAGATAACTCTCCGTTTAGATTTTCAAAATCAGCGGTTCAAGCGCAATTCAGTAGGCTCATATAGGTGGAAAAATTATGTTTTTCCTGATTGCCCTAAAAATCCCCAAAAAATTATATACACTAATTCAGACTTAAAACGGAAGAATTTGATGTCAGATTTGATAGATAACTCTCCCTTTAGATTTTCAAAATCAGCGGTTCAAGCAATGTAGTAGGCTCATATAGGTGGAAACATTATTTTTTTCCTGATTGCCCTAAAAATCACAAAAAATTCAATGACACTAATTCATACCCAAAATGGAAGTATTTGATGTCAGATTTGATAGATAATTATCTCTTTAGATTTTCAAAATCAGCGGTTCAAGCAATGCAGTAGGCTCATATATTAGTTATTCAATAATTCACAAATTCTCAATTTTGTATTGGATATATTCTTAATTAGACATAAAAATCGATTGTCTCAAAATATTCCCTCATCTGTTGTGACTTATTGTTTATAATACATTTGTGTTAATATCAAATCAATATTATTAAATAAATGCAAAAAGTTCAAAGTCATTTCTCTCATTGTCTCACGATTCGAATTTGAAATTGATACTCAGTTTTAGATCTGAGCAGCACATTGTTTGGCCTTCAAGGTTCTTAATATAACCCACGTAATTGAACATGTGAAAGATGACTACTGGAAAAACCACTATACGGAAAGAAACTGGATATGTAGCAAACTAGTTACGGACGTTGAAGTATTATTCATGTATGTCTCAGATTCAACATCTATGAATTTCCTCTAATGATATCATCTGATTCAAATGTACCTCGATTTGAATGTGATGTTCAGTTGCAGATCCAAGAAGCAGTGTTCGATACTTGCCACTTAATCGGAGAAAACCATCCAGTAAATACGGACCGAACAGAAGATCCGCAAAGAGAACTGAGCAGAGTATACTTTACAGAATTCAGATCATTATATTCGTACGGAAGGCGATATATTGATTACCTTTCCAGATTCTCAAGCAGACAGATAGACAGATATTCAGCTTTATGTCTCTATGGAAACACGACAGGTACCCTTACGAGGGGAGAGTATCAACTCGGCGTTTATAAACCCTCTCTGCAAAGGAGGTAGACGCATGGTGGGTTAGGTATATACAGTGTTCTTCATTGCAGAGAAAATTGTTGTTTATCTGCCTGCCTCGTCTTCATTGAGACATTTGATGAATTGATGAATCACAAAAATATATCGCGGTCCAGTTATGAATGTTGAGAACAATATCCAGACTCTTCATAGATTCATATTCTATGCAGGTCTCACGATTCGAATTTGAAATTAATACTTAGTTTTAGATCTGAGCAGCACTTTGTTTGGCCTTCAAGGTCCTTAATATAACCCACGTAATTGAACATGTGGAAGATGCCTACTGAAGAAACCACTATACTGAAAGGAAGCGGATATGTAGCAATCTAGTTACGGACGTTGAAAATATTATTCAGGTATGTCTCAGATTCAACATCTATGTATTTCCTCTAATAATATTTTCTGATTCAAATGTACTTCGATTTGAATGTGATGTTCAGTTGCAGATCCAAGAAGCAGTGTTTGATACTTGCCACTCAATCGGAGAAAACCATCCAGTAAATACGGACCGAACAGAAGATCCGCAAAGAGAACTGACCATAGTATACTTTACAGAATTCAGATCATTATATTCGTACGGAAGGCGATATATTGATTGCCTTTCCAGATTCTCAAGCAGACAGATAGACAGATATTCAGCTTTATGTCTCTATGGAAACACGACAGGTACCCTTACGAGGGGAGAGTATCAACTCGGCGTTTATAAACCCTCTCTGCAAAGGAGGTAGACGCATGGTGGGTTAGGTATATACAGTGTTCTTCATTGCAGAGAAAATTGTTGTTTATCTGCCTGCCTCGTCTTCATTGAGACATTTGATGGATTGATGAATTACAAAAATATATCGCGGTCCAGTTATGAATGTTGAAAACAATATCCAGACTCTTCATAGATTCATATTCTATGTAGGTCTCACGATTCGAATTTGAAATTGATACTTGGTTTCAGATCTGAGCAGCACATGGTTTGGCCTTCAAGGTCCTTAATATAACCCACGTAATTGAACATGTGGAAGATATGACTACTGGAAAAACCACTATACGGAAAGAAAGCGGATATGTTGCAATCTAGTTACGGACGTTGAAAATATTATTCAGGTTTGTCTCAGATTCAACATCTATGTATTTCCTCTAATGATATTTGCTGATTCAAATGTACTTCGATTTAAATGTGATGTTTAGTTGCAGATCCAAGAAGCAGTGTTTGATGCTTGCCACTCAATCAGAGGAAACCATCCAGTAAATACGGACCGAACAGAAGATCCGCAAAGGGAACTGACCAGAGTACACTTTACAGAATTCAGATCATTATATTCGTACGGAAGGCGATATATTGATTACCTTTCCAGATTCTCAAGCAGACAGATAGACAGATATTCAGCTTTATGTCTCTATGGAAACACGACAGGTACCCTTACGAGGGGAGAGTATCAACTCGGCGTTTATAAACCCTCTCTGCAAAGGAGGTAGACGCATGGTGGGTTAGGTATATACAGTGTTCTTCATTGCAGAGAAAATTGTTGTTTATCTGCCTGCCTCGTCTTCATTGAGATATTTGATGAATTGATGAATTACAAAAATATATCGCGTTCCAGTTATGAATGTTGAAAACACAATCCAATATTCCATGTTGGTCTCATGATTCGAATTTGAAATTGATCCTTAGTTTTAGATCTGAGCAGCACATCGTTTGGCCTTCAAGGTCCCTAATATAACCCACGTACGTAATTGAAAATGTGGAAGATGCCTACTGGAAAAAACACTATTCCGAAAGAAAGCGGATATGTAGCAATCCAGTTAAGGATGTTGAATATATTAGGTATTCAGGTATGTCTCAGATTCAACATCCATGTAATTCATCCAATGATATTTATTTTCTGATATGAATGTACTTCGAATGGTATGTGATGTTCTGTTGCAGATCAGAGATTTGATACTTGCCACTCAATCGGAGAAAACCATCCAGTCCATACGAACCGAACAGAAGATTCACAAAGTGAACTGACTTATGGTGACTAGTTATGTTATATACTTGGTATATTATGATTCGATAGTCTGACATTGATGTGACATTTTTATAATATGATAACAACTCAAAGTCGTATAATTTGTAACAATTGTATCCACAATTTGGTGACCCCGTCGTGATATTATGGAGCAGTTGAGCGAAGGCGAGATCATACAAATTTCAGGACATTTCAACATCCATGTTAGTGATTCGATGGCATTTTCGGATATGAAGGAAATGCTGACAGAGTACATTGAAAGAACTTATAAGGACCAATTCCACGAAGCCGACTACAGGAGCATTCTTTCAGAGGCTTCATCAAGAATCATACCAAATGATGTTTCGAATACTATTTTTACGAAAGTCAAAAATCTAGTGTTTATCCCCAGAATTGCATTTGGATGGACCTATATAACTGTTTCACAAAAACTTTAGAGTGAGAGGAGAGAAGGATCTGTCCGTACCCTGTTAAGATGACTTTTCCATCAAGGGACTCTAGTAACACCATGTATGAGTTCGGTGATGATGAGTATGCATATCATGTATGAACTTGCAAAATCTTTCAAGGTCAATAACCCCGTAACGAACTGCGATAGACATTTTTATTTATGAAGAACTACCATTATTTTGGTTCAGTCTATCAGCTCTATCATTCACGACATGAGCTTCCCGGACACCCTGTATATATAAATGTGCTGAAAAGGAAATCAGCTTGATAGACTGAGAGCATAAACAAAAACAAAGAAATAGCTGTCCAGGCATCGTTTATCTTATGCAGATATTTTAACAGATGTGTCAAGGTGGGGTGACTTTCGTGTTTTTTCCATTATACGAATAAACTGCTCAATGTATGAATTGTTTCTTTTTGGGGTTACTGTTTCTTTTTTTTTTTTTCTTCTACCTTAATGGCCATTGACATTAGTCCTTCAGCCACACACAATTTGAATGTTTTGTTTATATTTCGATATTGTTTTTTGGTATGAATTTGACCAATAGGTCAAAAATGATTTTGTCCCCTGTCCCGACCTTCACAAAACCTTCATAGAGATCATTTCTAGGGAATTTGCTGCAGCTAAAAATTTCATGATTCAGATCCGCAATTTCGTTATCTAGGTTACATAAGGGAGAATCTATCACCCCTATTTTATTCAAATGATATGGGAAACATCCATGATTTGTTTTCTTGGGGTAACTCATTGATATAATTTCGAATGGCCAATGGAATATTATACGATACCTATACAAAAAATTGATGTTGTTGAAATGTTTACATTTTACATTGTCCTGTTTCATGTTTTATGTTAGTTTTCGTGCTTCTGCTAACTTTCTGTTGAATCCGAGTCCCGAGTTCGAAACCTCCCTTTTTTTTGTTTTCTTATGTCCTATGGTCTGTGCCTTGTCTCAAATGTCACTTCACATTTCATTTGTCATTGTATTGTCACACGAGAGCTTTTTTTGTCGAAGTAAACTGCCTCTGAAAGAATTGCGAGTTTGTTTTATATGAACTTAATATGTAATCTATAAAATCATTTTTCATCCCCACAATGTACCTATCTTTTGTAGGATATTTTCATCTTTCGACTGATTATGGATCCTATTGATGTTGTGGAGATGATTTTGTGTTTGTAAGTCAGTGTGCTCATTAATTTACAGAAAATCTATTATAGTTGCAGTCAAGAAGTATGTCGATGGACAAACGAACAAAAATGAAAATTTACCGGTTTATATAGAGAGGAAATCGCAATCAATTGAAACTATGAATTATTGTCGTTATCATGAGCATGCACTGGAGGCTAATGAATATATAAAAGCAATTATCGAAGGCGAGAGGAAGATGGGTTTGCGATGTTTCTGTCATCAGGAGGAACGGAACATATTTCTTATGTGAACCTTTGATTTTTCTTTTTACTAGGTATGTAGGTATGTTTGGATTGAGTATATATTTTGTTAGCCTATCACATAGTGATGGAACATGAAGCTATAGTGGGAGTTTATACTGATTAATTAATACACGCCTATTCTAAGAACCAATGAGATTTCTTCAATGTTCTGAAACTGACCAATCACCAGGCATTTGTAGTGATTAAAAGGTACAGTCGTCTTCAGAGATCATGTCGCGGTTGGACGGTGTCAGCGCTCTTATTGCAGGAGTTATCAAGAATGCTCTCATCGTCCATGTGCGACATGTTTTCTAAAGACGACTGTACATAGCTTTCCCAATAAACAATAAATATGCACCTTGCCTTGAATTAACACAATTCTATACTCTGACAACCACTACTGTCACCGTCACTAACATCTGATAATTTCTGAGTTTTCTGAACACAACGTCGATCCTTTCTCAAACGAAATTGCCTTTATACTGTAGTTGTGTATTAATCTCCCTAGAATATATTCGAGAAATGTTTTTATCGATTAATACATTCCAAATTGTATTCAAATATTTTTAACATTTGGCAAAAAATCTTGAATCAAGGGAAGTAGAAAATATATGTTTCAATAGACTAGAAATATTCAGAACAGACCAATCATCTGTTTATTTCGTTTTCAGCATAACAAATTTATGAGATAATTTACAGGTATATCTACTATGAAGCTGAATCTAGTCGATCCAATTTCAAATCAACAACAGTATCAGAATTCGAAATTATAATTTCGTAAAAATTATAAAATTCTCGTGATTTTCAAATAGGTACATTGCTACTGTGGAGCGGTCTAATCGACCTACATTTTCGGAGTCCTACTCTGATTTCTATAATGACCGAACTTCCTGTTTTCATCAATCCATCTCAACGATTTATATTTATTTATCCTTTTATTCAATGGGATTCTAAAAGGATATAGCGGGATATATAGGAAAAACGGAAGGTAGAATGTGAACACGAAAAATATTCGATTAATTCTTGAACCATATACGACAAAACCAAAAATATCAAGTTGTTAGCATCAATGTATGCTTTTCAGTCGTTTTCTTTTGTTAAGAGGAGAGATTCAACCAAATCGACATGCAGGCCTGCACTAGTTGTTGCTATTTGGGCTTATGAATGATTCAATTGAAAAACTGATTAAATCGTCGTAAAGAAGAAGGTTGGGACTAGGGCCTGGTTATCATACGGAGTCGAAACTCATTTATTTATAGAAGATACAGATTTTTGAAAAACATAAACATTGAAATTTTTTTGTCTCAAATTGAAATATTTTCGATCTCAGTACAATTGTTGGAAATTCGGCGAGGTGTCACTGAAATATCAGCTCTTGAAATGGTTCCATTCGAACAGGAAGCAACAAAAACGATTATTCTGTCAACAAAATATCCATTCATCCCAGCTGATCTCGGTAAACTCCATTTCTTGAAAGAATATAATGCAGGAAACTAGGATGTGGTAGTTCAGGCACTACATGATAGATGGCAGTGTTCGAAATGACAGACTGCGGCAGAGAGGAATGGTGCATTGTATTGCAAGCAGATGGCGCTTAGGAGAGATGATGAATTCAAACGCGTTTACACCGTTGCCAATGTTATACATATTACTCGGACATATTATGAAATCTAGGCGACGTGATAATACAGAGGGTATTATTCAATTATCTGGGCATATTTCAAGGGGAGGTTCGCCGAGTGTTTGTAAGACGAACAAATCTATAAATATAAAACTCTCCTGTCACGGTCACGGTCATAGTGGTCGAACTCCTCCGAAACGGCTCGACCGATTCGTATGAAATTTTTTGTGCATATTCGGTAGGCATGAGAATCGGTCGTAATCTATTTTTTAAATAGAAAATACAAAATAGCGGATCCAATATGGCGACCGAGTATAGTTATCCGATTTCATTCAAAATTGGTACTCAGGGGTTTTCGGGGTCGGAGATTATGAATATTTAGTCAAATTTTGGAAATTCAAGATGGCGGATCCAATATGGCGGACGAGCTTTGTAATTATGGTCAGATTCCATCCAAAATTGGTATCTGGGGGTTTTCGAGGTCGGAGATTATGATTTCTTCATCGAAATAAGGAAATTCAAAATGGTGGATCCAATATGGCGGACGAGTTTTGTAATTATTTTTTTTATCGCTTGGAGCGCACGAAAGGAAATCCCTATAATGTTCAAAGAACATCGTGCGTTCCTAGGGAGGAAAGGGACAGGAGGTAGGTATTGGAGTTTTTTTTTGAACTTCTGGAGATTATTTGTTGTTGGGAATACTTCCTCGGGCACTGAATTCCAGAGCCTAGCCGTTCTATGGATGAAGGAGTTTTGATAAAGTTCTGTTCGACATCTTTCGAGGAGGACAACGAGAGGATGTGCTGACTGGGCTTGTCTACTTCGTCTGACTGGTATTGCTAGTGGAGGGATGATAGCCATTTCCCGTGGAAGTATCGATAGAAAAGTGAAAGGTCGCCGACCTTTCTACGGTGTTCCAATGATGTCAAAGATAGTGAGTGAGTGTGGCGTCACTCACCAGGCGAATGGCTCTTCTCTGGATGGAATCTAAGAGCATCAGCCTATGTTTTGGTGCTGAACAGAACAGATTGGTCAGATATCATTCAAAATTGGTATCTGGGGGTTTTCGAGGTCAGGGATTATGAGTTTTTATCAAAATTAGGAAATTCGAAATGGCGGATCCAATATGGCGGACGATTTTTGTAATTATGGTCAGATTCTATTCAAAATTGGTATCTGGAGGTTTTAGAGGTCGTAGATAATTATGAATCATTTGTCAAAATGGGGAAATTCAAAATGGTGGATCCAATATGGTGGGAGAGTTTTTTAATTATTATGATCAGATTCTATGTAAAATTGGTATCGGGAGGTTTTCGGAGTCGAAAATAATGATCCTTTTATCAAAATTTGGAAATCCAAGATGGCAGATTCAATATGGCTGACGAGTTTTGTAACTCAATCCGATACCATTCCAAATTTGTATATGGGGGATTTTGGGATGGGAGATTATGATTGTTCATCAAAATAAGGAAATTGAAGATGGAGGATGGCAACTGAGTTCTGTAGTTATGATCCGATTCTATTCAAAATTTGTATCTGGGTGTTTTCGGGGTCGGAGAAGAATTAGAAAACAAATGAATAAAAGTATGTTGATAAATATTTAACTAAAAAAATATTTTCTGGAAATAATTGTATATAGCAGAACAACGTTTGCCGGGTATCAGCTATTGTAATAAATATTAGTTTGAAAAACTAATGAAACACCTTTTTATAGATAGCCGTACTAAACAGAAGTGAGTAGAAAATAAAGAGTAGTTTGAAAAAATGAAGAGGTATAGAGAACCGAACTAAAAAGAACTAGAAAATAAATAGAGTAGTTTGAAACGGCCTAGATTTTGTCACTGAATCATAATTATATAAGTAGCTAGACCTGAAAATTTAAACATACAAATTCAGCAGAATTTCTTCAATTCTATTCATGAGATCGATAATTATGTCAGCATATAGATGGAAATAATAGGAATGGCACAGTTGTGGAACAAACTTCAAAAAGCTTTGTTAATCTGTGTCAAAAGTTCAGGTTATTTCACTCTAAAACTCATGCAAAAAAATTCGTCTCAGAGTACAGTTATCAGATTTTGGTTCCATTGATATGGCGATGTTCACAAAGGATAATACCGCCACGGCAACAAAACAAAACTGAGCGAGAAATCGTT
Source organism: Phaedon cochleariae (assembly GCA_918026855.4). Lineage (NCBI taxonomy): Eukaryota > Metazoa > Arthropoda > Insecta > Coleoptera > Chrysomelidae > Phaedon > Phaedon cochleariae. Next base: position 39,057,051 of record OU896717.1, on the reverse strand, counting down.
ATATGTCTCTCTCCCTCCCGCGGCGAACCGGGGGGATATTCATTGGTCGCGCGGTGATTCCCCGTCTTCAGATGAACTTCAAACTAACCGGGATATAATCAATAATTGAAAAGCCAGTGTTGCAAGCTGCTGCAAATGATATGTCGCAAAAATTCATAAGAATGGGCAGAAAGGCGAGGCAACGGGAAAGTCAGCCACATACGAAATATTTGAAAATATAGCAGCCGCTTTTTTTTCGAGACATTTGGAGACGTTATCGAACATCCAGTTCATGTTTTAGAGAATTATCGTAGGTAGATACTTCATATTCCACTTACATCTTCTTGGGGAAGATTTTTGAAATTCAATGAATTCCGTGATATTAAAATTTTCTTTGAAATATATACGGGGTTATTCATTCAAAATGGTCAATGTGTGAGCTAGAAATAAGAACATAAGAATATGAAGATTCAGCCTCACATCTCACATCTCACATAGAAAATGCTGTTAGTTTTGGAGAAACAGGGTGTACAAGGAAAATATTTTATTTTGAAATTCCTCATACAATAACTTTGTAAGTTTTGAATCAGCATGAACATAATTTTCTTATATTTTTTTCATTATAATTCGATTTTCAAATGATTTAAAAAAAGTTGACCATTAAAACAAAATGGATTGTGAGATATAGAAAGCATATGATGGCAAATCAATTTCTCACCGTTATGTTGAAGACCGAAACCAGAGAATCCTGGAAACTTTGGTACGATATAATCACACTCACACTATACACTGTTTTATCACTATCAAACAGAATTTTTATCAACTCGACAAACTTTATTATTACCTAAAAGCATTCGCTGTCTAAGATAGACTAACAAAAACTTTTGAGATGGTGTTCGCTTGAATCTCCTAATTTTGACAAATGATTCAAAATATCCGACCCCTGAAACACCAGTAAAAATTTTGAATAGAATCGGATAATAAAATTAGAAAACTTGTCCGCTATATATAAATTTTGAATAGGATAGAATCATCATCACATAACTCGTCCGCCATATTGAATCCGTCATCTTGAATTTTTCATTTCGGGATTCATAATCTCCGACCCCAAAAAACCCCAGATACAAATTTCAAATGGCATAGAATTATAATTACGAAACTCGTGCGCCATGGTGGTGGAGCCATGATGAAAGAATCATAATCTCCGACGCCGAGAACCCCCAGACACCAATTTTGAATAGAATGGGATCATAATTATTATAAAACTCGTCAGCCATCTTCAATATCCTAATTTTCACGAAAGAATCATAATCTCCGACCCCGAAAACTTCCATATACCAATTTAGAATAGAATCTAATCATAACTACAAAATACTACATAATATGAGATGAGATGCGATACTGCACCCTTCAAATTTATTGCTATTCATTGACCTCGCGATAACGGGACACGGGACGGGTCGTGACGATGACGCGACCACCCAAAAAAGTGCTCAACGCGCCTAGAAGTTCTCACTTCGAAAAAATTGTTTTTTTCATAAGTGCAATTATGATCGAAATTTGTATTTCAGCAAGCAGGTCTGAATTAGAGAACATGAAATTTGAATCAAGGATATCTTTCATTCTACACACTGTATATATCAATATAACCCTTATATCAGTAATAGCCAGTGTGAATTCGTAAGAATGAAGATATTTGAAACTAGGCAATCGTCTACGTATATACCCTATACAGAAAACACGAAATTTCTATTTATAGCCATCTGAACTTGATAAAAAATCTTGCACACATTATTTCTGAATTACACAGACTATTTTGCCCTGAACAATGATTTCGATCCCCATCCTTGGAAGTTTTTCTGGTGACGCCAATAATGATAAGTTATATTAGTAGGAAATGAAATTAAAAAGGAAAAGAAATATTCGAAAGACTACTTGTGAAGACAGTTTCAAAAATCACTCATGACATAAATTTTCATTGTAGCGAGTAGCGAGAATTTGCTTGACTTGAATGGAGTGAAAAGTGGAATCATGTTCAGCAGGCCCGTGGAGCAGTAGCTCTGGCAACACTGCACGTACATAATACAATTACCTACGATTGCATTCAATTGTGTGCCACCTATTGGTGACCTGCTATAACAGACGAAATCGAAGAACTCTACAATAGCTGTGAAAGCTGTAATTTAATTATTTTATTCCGATTTCGACATCACACTGACACCTGGAAATAGTTGTTGAACTAGTATATATATATAGGCTATATTCGGTCGGAAAGCTGTCGCGAAAGGCCCGCCTTAACTGATGGCTTCGTGGAATGAGTATGAACACCCACAATTTCCAATGTTATCAACAATCTCTAGGTTAGGTATAGATATACATGTTTCAAACCTATAATAGGCTCTTCTTCAGCTGAATGTTCATCTCAAAATTCTTCAAGATATATGTCAAATAAAGTGATAGTCTTAGTTTCACTACCTAACCTGAGTTTATATGGAGAGGAAAAAAATAATTCTTCGGTATAAACAAAAAAAAAAGTTGAAGCTCACGACCGAAAATTCACGTATCAGTAACAGTGAAACTTGGAATGAGGTATCTAATAGAGAATATGACGTATATAAGTCATGGGAATAACTCAAAACCACAAATTCTATTCTAGAAAAACAGGGCTGAATGAAAATATGTTGTCGAAAAAAAATGTATCTGTAAAAAATTTTCAATTTAACGGTTTGCCTTCTTTGATCAGAGGTTGAAAATCAAGCCCCACCGTTTGCTTTCGGCGAAGCAGAAGCATCGGCAGTATCAATGACTTTTGTAATGTTTCAGCATGAGTACATTTGAGAAAACAAAACTTTCGTTTTTGTGATGTATTGTATTATTATGTCCCATCCAACAACCCATTTTATTCATCGCTACGATTTTGGAAACACCTCGTATATCTGATAATATATATATTCATTGAAAATTGTTATGATGAGAACATGAGATAATTGATTTTGAAGAAGATGAAGAGTTGAAGATCAGAGAAAGAAAAGTGCAGGTAAGTCTCTGTGAGGTCATTGCATCTTGCTTATACAGAGTAGGTCAGCCAGCATTGCATTATTATAAATATTATAGTCATGCTTATAAAACGAGTAAACTGAAACTCACCTACCTACTAATAATACTAATGACTCAGTCATAAAACATTAGGAAAGAGATAACCTCTGGCAAATTCCTATAACACTGCAAGATTTATTAAATAAAATTAGAAACGATGTCGATCAATGTAAAGGTGCAGTAAATAGGTGTAGCTAAAGCGGATGGCAAAAATATTACTTGATAAAAGTTAATCAGTTAGAATTGTTTTCAAAATGAAATCGTTAAATGTTCGTCTATATATTTGTGCAGTATTCCATTTTAGTTTTGTTGTTATTGCTATGCTACCATTTTGTTAACAACGGTCTTTCTTTTTTTTATGTTCTGGTCCCCACGAAAAGGGATATCCTGTAATGTTCAGAGAACATCGTGAGAACCAAGATAAAAAAGGTAGGAATTGGTGTTCTCCTTGAATTTCTGAAGGTTATATGCCTCGGGGAACACCTCCCTTGGTAATGTGTTCCAGAGTCTCGCTGTTCGTTGGATGAACGAGTCTTTGGAAAGAGATATTCTGCAGGTCTCCAAAGTGACCACGAAGGGGTGCGAAGCCTCAACTCGACGGGTTAATCGACGGGTTAATCGTGCGGGGAGGAACAATTGTTGATATTTCAGAAGAGCATCGTCCATGAAAATATCTATAAAATAGAGCCAGATCGCCAACTTTTCTACGGTGTTCCAGAGAAGTAAGTGAGTTTGTGAGCGAGGCATCACCCACGAGACGAATTGCCCTTTTTTGGACAGAATCCAACAGTTTCAGGGTGTGTTTCGGGTGCTGCACTCCAAATATGGAAACAGTATTCCAGGACAGGTCGTCGGATATGTGCCTTATAGATCATAAGCAGCTGACTGGAAGTGAAATAGCTCCTGTCCCGAAACAGAAAACCAAGTTTTCGGGATGCACTTTTAGCAATTGATCTCACGTGATTTTCCCAAGAAAGGTTATTGCTGATAGTAATACCAAGCGTCGAAATGGATGTCTTCAAAGGTATGGTTACTCCTGACAAGCTTATGTTGGCCCCAGTGAGATCGGCTCTTCTCAAGAAAAGGCATGCTTGTGTTTTGTTTGCATTGAAATCTACCAAGTTATTGGACTTCCTTTATTTTATTCTTCAGATCAGTGTAGCGTGCATAATAAAAAAAATAAAAACTATTTGTTATACTTGGTGGTGTACAAATTGATACGGTATTTTCCATAGGTCCAGGTACTATACAGAGTGTTCCAGAGTTCTAGGCCAGCAATATCAGAACAACCATCTGTCCAAAAATCCACCGCAAGACCAGATATACATATCTGCTGATGGCTCGAAAGCTTTGTGACCCCCCTGTATATTCGTGACACATCGTCTCGACCTTCGAGTAACAGGTAAGTGTCGTCTCCTCATCTATATTACCTTCGGTCGTGCCTTTTGTGACGAAAAAAAAAGTTAGGTACGTTTTGTGACTGTGGAATCAGCCTTGCAACGGTTAAAAACGCGACAGGCCGTTATGTTTGAAGATGTTAATGCTATCAACGAGACGAGGCATTTTTCTTGGATTCGGTGTTAGTCCATTGGCGGATGATACGTAAGATTGGAGGGGATTTGTCAAATAAATTATATAATAAATTTCGAAAAAAAAACAAGGAAAAAAATTTGGAAATATTTTTATGTTTTGCTTTTATTCTTCATATTCTCCAGAAGTGACCCCAATAAACTCAGCAGAACCACTCCAATTTTTCGGATTTGCAATAGTACTATAATTTGTTACTAATTTAGTACCAATTTATTATCGTATTCGCAAATTTATTACTCTTCATTAAACAGAAAAAACCAACGGCTCTGCTAGCTTTATGTCAACCTAGCAGAACCATAGCTGAAAATTTAATGTTTCGAAAATTTTAAATATACCATAATTTATAACTATTTTATTACTAACTTATAACTATAATCACGAATTTTTTACTCATCATTTCAAGGAAAAAAACGACGATTTGTCTATCTCGATCTCAACCTAGCAGAACCACAACTCAAATCACATGTTTTTTGAAATCCTGTTGTATCATCGATAACTTACTAATTTATTACTGATTTATTACCACATTTGCAAATTTCTAACACTTCATTCAACAAGGAAAACCAACCGCTCTCTTTCTGTCAACCTAGCAGAGCCATAGCTAACCAATTATCATTTTGAAAACTTCAAATATACCATAATTCATTACTATAATCACGAATTTGTTACTAATTATTTCATGGAAAAAAACGCCGATTTGTCTATTGCGATCTCACCTAGCAGAACCGAAAGTCAGATCACATGTTTTTTGAAATTCTGTTGAATCGTCAATGAGTTATAGATTGATTACAAAATTACCACATTCGCAAATTCTTAACACTTTTTTTCCTTGAAATGATTAGTGAAAAATTCGTGATAATGGTAAAATTATAAGTTAGTAATGAAATGGTAAAAAACTATGGTATATTAGAAGTTTTCAAAATGATGAATTTTTAGCTATGGTTCTGCTAGAATGACATAAAGATAGCAGAGCCGTTGATTTTGCCTATTGAATAGTGTTAGAATTTTGCGAATATGGTGATAAATTAGTAATAAATTAGTAACTTATTGATAATTCAATAGAACCTAAAAAAACATGCGATTTGAGTTTTGGTTCTGCTGGGTTGAGATCGAGATAGACAAATCGGCGTTTTTTTCCATGAATTGATTCGTAAAAAATTCGTGATTATAGTTATAAGTTAGTAATAAAATAGTATTTGCTCTGCTAGGTTGACAGCAAGCTAGCAGAGCCGTTGGGTTTCCCTGTTGAATGAAGTGTTAGAAATTTGCGAGTGTGTAATAAATTGGTAACTTATCGATGATACAACAGAATTTCAAAAAACATGTGATTTGAGATTTGGTTTTGCTAGGTTGAGTTCGAGATAGACAAATCGTCGTATTTCTCCTTGAAATGATGAGTAAAAAATCCGTGATTATAGTTATAAGTTAGTAATAAAATAGTTATAAATTATGGTATATTTAAAATTTTGAAAATATTAAATTTTCAGCTATGGTTCTGCTAGGTTGACATTAAGTTAGCAGAGCCGTTGGTTTTTTCTGTTCAATGAAGAGTAATAAATTTGCGGATATGATAATAAATTAGTACTAAATTAGTAACAAATTATAGTACTATTGCAAATCCGAAATATTGAAGTGGTTCTGCTAAGTTTATCGGGGACCAGAAGTGACCACTTTTCGAGCGTAATGATGTAGTTATTAAAGTCTGTTTGTTTCCAATATTTTCATGTAGATATTGTTCCTAATTTTTGAAGTTTTTACATTTGCCATGGATTTCCATCAAGTAACGGCCGAGTCAATTAAAAAAAAAAAGGAATAAGGATTGAAAGCCAGGCAATAATTAGAGGAACATGTTCAAATGTCGATGAGGAATCTGCGAATAGACTCTACCACTATCTGGGAGTCAATGTATAGGTCATTTTGAAAGTTTGTTGTGGATAACCATTCTATAATTCATTCCATACATTCATTTACTCACAATTAGAGAACATATCATTGAACTCGAATATCTTGAAAATGGCTTGTTGGAATTCAAAATACTTTGCACTGCTAGTGTCAGAATTGAATGACCTTTGCAATCATGTATTATATGACCCTTATTCCCGAGGGGTGAACAGCGATCAAAAATGTGTACACCAAACTTCATTTTTGCAAGGAATTCCAAGGAAATCCAAGGAATTCCAAAGAAATCCAAGTAATTCCAAGGAAATCCAAGGAATTCCAAGGAAATCCAGGGAACTCCTGAACATGCTCAAAGCTAAAAATATGGTAGAATTCTGAGAAAATCCAAGGAATTCCAAAATATTCCGAGAAAATCCAGAGGAATCCAAGGAATTCCAAGGAAACACAAGAAATTCCAAGGAAATCCAAGGAAATCCAAGGAAATCCATGGAATTCCAAAGAAATCCAAGCAATTCCAAGGAAATCCAAGGAATTCCAAGGAAATCCAGGGAACTCCTGAACATGCCTTTAGCTAAAAATATGGAAGAATTCTGAGAAAATCCAAGGAATTCCAAAATATTCCGAGAAAATCCAGAGGAATCCAAGGAATTCCAAGGAAACACAAGGAATTCCAAGGAAATCCAAGGAAATCCAGGAAGCTCCTGAGCATACTTTTAGCTAAAAATATGGAAGAATTCGAAAGAATTCCAAGGAAATCCAAGGAGTTCCAAGGAATTCCAAGGGAATCCAAGGAATTCCAAGAAAATCCAAGAAGTTCCAAGGAAATCCAGGGAACTCCTGAGCATGCCTTTAGCTAAAAATATGGAAGAATTCCAAAGAATTCCAAGGAAATTCAAGGAAATCTAAGGAATTCCAGTTGCTTGTACACTAGAATTCCACCGCAGTTCACCCCTCGCTTATTCCCCATTCAAATTATCGAAGGGGTTGCTAGGGGAGTAGGAGGTTGAAGTGTGTATTATCTTTTTTACGTCATACGGTATTCCCTTCCAGATAAAAATCGATGTGTTTCGTATTTTTTTTGTAAAATAATTTTTCTGCGAATTATCGAGGGTGGATATAGTCTTGAATGGACCACCAGGTATGTATTTGACGTTCGCGTGATATTTTTCTGGATACTTTTCTGAATTAGAAATATTTAGCATGAATATATAAACTGGAATCCGATTTATTTCCAGATAAACTCTTCTCTAACATGCTTATGTATATTCAAACGTTGGAAACTCCAACAGAACAAAATTTTCCATGGTTCGTACATTGTGTAAGAGCTTAAAATTCAACTCTCTAATTAACCGCTGCGTTCTGGTGTTTACACAAAAGTTTCTATTCAAAAAGCCATTCGAGTGGAGTGGGAGTGGTTTTTTTTCATGTCAAATAGCTCGGATGCCGAAAAGGAAAAGGATTGCCAGAGGTAAAAGTAAATTCGACAGGGAAAAATAAAAAATATATTCATATGTTTTTGATCCAGTTATTATTTTAATTGCACGATATTCCTTTGTAGTGCGAAAAATGCGGAGTTTTATTTTTCATGAGTTTTTATAATATACAGAGTGTTTCCGGGGTAAAACTGCATTTATCATGCGATGTCTACTAAGCCAGAAACGAAGTTCAACTAGAATACTAGTGGGACTTCTCACAGGGCATTTAGGCTCAACAAACACATGAGTACGATAGGTCTGACTGAAGAACTGCTGTGCAGGTTCTGTCAGGAAGAGGAGGAAACAGCAGTACACATACTTTGCCACTGTGAGGGCTTGTCAAGACTAAAGTTCCTTACGCTGGGTGAGGAAAAACCAGAAGCCCAGAGATACACAGGGGATCTGAAAGCTAGCCTATGGAGTCTCATAGAGAAGACGGGGCTAGCCGAAGAACTCTAATCGATTTTGAGGGCAGACACAATAGATCTGAAAAGGTCGCGGTGTGGAGGCAGATAGCCCGAAGGCCCCATTCTAAATCTAATCTTCTAAATCTAATCATGCGATGGGTTTTTTTTTCGGTACTCACGTATTTTTGTCTGAAAAACACGAATTTGATAATGAAAATGTGAAAAAATCACTATTCAAGATGTTTCAAGAGAAAGTTCGAAATTTCGCCTTCTTCTTTCCCTTATTGTGTTGGATGCATTTAGGTACAGCAACTTGCTCTTCTCATTTTGTCTCCGGACACTTTATATACTCATGATGTACTTCAATGAAACATTTTTATATAGAGAATTCAACAGGAAATATGATTTTTATGGCGAGTTCATGTTTAGTGAACAAGCATACCAGATGACGGCCATTTAATCAATATAGTCAATCCAAATACGAGATGTCAAATGTCAACAGATTGCTTTTGAATGACATTACACACGCCATTATTTTAAATGAAATTATTGCTTCTTTTCACTAAATATGGATGGACCTTCGCTCGCACGTTAAAATATCTCGATCATTAATCGCCCTCAATAATACACTAGTTGGTTAAATAACTATTTCCGTCGACCTCGTATTAACGACTAAGTTTAATGTATATGAAATCGTTCATTAATGACCCCTTTTAATGAACGATTTGTCTATTAATGCACGATTGTTTTATAGGCAACCAAACATACACCGCGTGCATTCATTGTTTATGCTGTAACTTACGGAATCTGATGCATTTAAATCGAAAATATGGATTTCATCGAAGATTTTCTGTTAACGGGTTCGCCTTTCCAAGTTTCTGACACGATTTTAATCCCTGTTTTCTAACACAAGGATTTTATTTTCTATGTTGATCATTTCGACAAATGTCAAATGTCACTAATGTCAGTAACAAGGCTACTGGGTGATTCTTAGCAGTTTCCGGATGAATTATGAATTCGCGAACCAAGTTTTCTTCATTGCAGGAGAAATGAGAAATATAGTCGACGGAAAAATTTTGTAACCAACTTGTATATTAAAAGGCGATTAATGATCTCGAACATTAACGCGCTCGCTTCGCTCGCACGTTGAAATATCTCGATCATCAATCGCCCTCATTAACACTAGTTGGTTAAATAACTATTCTTCTCTTAGTTATGTTGGAAAGGTCAATAAAGGATATATTATTATTACTCGTATTATTATTACATAAGACATTATCACCTCAATGATTGTTGCACAAGAAACACTTCTTGAATATTCCTCCACCTTGAAGAACACGATAGTACGGATACCTATCTCATCTCATGTATTGAAGAATAGTGATGGGATTTTCAATTCCTTAGTACATCCAACCGCCTACAATACTCGTTTTCAGTATAAGAGTAGGTAAGCAAGCCAGCAGGCAGGGCAGTCGGTGATTCAAAAACCGGTTTCAAAATCAAAGACGTTGTTCCTGGGGAATCAGTACCTCCGCATTCACCAGACATTGTATCCATTTCATTGTAGGCAACGATGATTCTTTCATGATTAGGTGAGATACGAGAGACGAGAGACGCCCAAACTGACACACTGTAGATAATGCCAAGTGCCAATTATGAACCAAGTACTCGAGTGCTAATTCGAAAACTCAAAAATATGCGCCGTACTGTGCAGATTGTTTGATTTGATTGGCTGAAAGAAACTGACGGAACTGTCAACGAATCTAAATTGCTCAACACATGAAACGTAAAATCGCATTTTTTTGATCAAATTTGAATCATCATAACTTTCGATTTCCTCAACCGATTTCCAATTATTTTCCAGTTTCTGAAAGCTCGTTTAATTGACAATCGAACCTATGGATATGACTATTTCATCTTTTCCGGATGAGATTCTACAGGATGATAATCAAAGCTGTGCATTATTCCAAAAATTTCAAACGCCTTCCGTTTGAAAGAAAATATGTTCTATTTCTTTTTTGGGTCGAAAACATATTGCTTCATATGTTTTCTCGATACAGAGAAAACATTTTTGGAATTGTCACACGCGTTACTGAAATATGAATGTTTTTCTAAGATAATGCATAATTTGATGCTCTAATTTCTATTGGCTTTGTGTTCATGTCGATCTGGTTCGAACGGTGGTCAAAATTATTCAAATGATGCATGATCAACCTATTCTTATACACAGGGTGGTCCTCAAACAACAATTATGACATCAAGTAATAAAAAAAATCTAGTTTTGACGAGCAAGAAAATTTCGAAGCAGGAAACCGATTGAGAAGTTTTCTGACGATCAAAGCATGTAGGAGAGGTTGTCATCGCCATGTCAAGTTGCTACAGAATCTATTATTGCAAGATCAAACCACTGGAATTGTTAAAAAACCGGATTTTCAGAGCGTCGTTCTCACTTTCTGATAGATTTTTAGAAGATAATTTCAAGGCAAATAAGATAGACTGAAGAAATATACAGGATGTCGTCTGAATAAAAAAAGTTGCTGCCGAGACATACCATGCAACTGACAGAATTCATCACAATTGCAGTAGATTAACGAGTATCAGGATATGATTTCATTTGCGGTGAACGTCTTCACAAAGGACTTATATTGAATATATTATGTCGAAATTTGAAAGGATGGCAGACGTGAGTCACATGGATATGTGTAGAAGAATATCCTGACTAAAAAAAAAACATATGTTTTCTGAGTCAGGACATTACATGTACCAAAGGCATGTTATCGATATATCGTTTTGAAAACCTGTGAGATTATCGATAATAGGCATAAATATTGTAATAAAACATTCCAGAGAAGATACTTACGGAACCAAATGCCGCATGTACACAAAAACTCCCGCCAAATAGGCAGGTGGTTTTCGGCACCTATATAGAGCATCTAGACTAACAGAGGATCCTAAAGAACAGATACGGGAAGTCACGCATATTTAGCATTTAACAGCTGAGAAATGAAAATTGTTTTTAGATTTTTCACGAACTCATGGCAAAGTTTTTTTTTATGTTCTGGTTCCCACGAAAAGGGGTATCCTGTAATGTTCCGAGAACATCTTGTGAACCAAGGGAAATAAGGTAGGAATTGGTGTTCTCCTTAAATTTCTGGAGGTTATATGCCGCGGGGAACTCCTCCCTTGGCAATGTCTTCCAGAGCCTCGCTGTTCGTTGGATGAACGAGTCTATGGAAAGAGATGTTCTGCAGGTCTCCAAAGTGACCACGAAGGGGTGCGAAGCCTCAACTTGACGGGTTAATCTCGCGGGGACTGCCAAGGGAGGAACAATTGTTGATATTTCAGAAGAGCATCGTCCATGAAAATATCTGTAAAATAGAGCCAGATCGCCAACTTTTCTACGGTGTTCCAGAGAAGTGAGTGAGTTTGTGAGCGATGCATCACCCACGAGACGAATTGCCCTTTTTTGGACAGAATCCAACAGTTTCAGGGTATGTTTGGGTGCTGCACTCCAAATATGGGAACAGTATTCCAGGACAGGTCGGAGATGCAAAGTTAGCCCGTTTTACGGTATTATTATTATTATATTTTATGTGGAGACGTCTTGAAAAGAAAAAAACTAGATTTTGTCGTTAATACCATCAAACAAAGTGGACAGGTATTGAGTTGAATTATATTATGGCAAAGTAACCATGCAGAAGATAAAACAACTTAAATAAAGATAAACATTCCCATTGTTTCACGCTGTCTTGGCAGTATAGCCGTCTGAACCATGGAACGGTTCTTTCAGACCATTTCTGGTATAGGATTGTGGTATTGTCATTGACCTCGACCACGAATAATGAATGCAGTTAAAATTGTCGGTTATTTATTTAGATTGTATATATATATCATAACAATGGGACGCCGTTTATTTTCAATTGTTTCTAGTTCGGAGAAAGTCAGTTTCTGACCCAGTGTCTTATTTTTTGTTCATCATATTCTAACAGAATGTGCAACGAAGGAAATAAATATGGATAATTGAATGTCTGTTCATCATATTCTCTCAGCAAAACCCATCTTCCTTCAAAAGAAATATTACATTATATTAGGTATCTCCATAACCAATTCAAAAGTACACACGTCATCTCTATACCGGAGGACTCAGAGTATCGGGTCACCACTGTCACTTCTGCATTCGTAAACGGATTATTTCTGTAATTTGGTACAGTCAGAATGAACAGGAGATGCCAAAATGGTGTAGAAACTCTTATCAAATTCCATCTACTGTTTTTCGGTCAAATAAGTTCTTGACCTACGGCCTACTTGACAGAAGGATTCTTTTCAATATCGCGGAATATAGGTCGCATATTACCCGTTAGATGGCGAAAACTCAACCAAAATTCAAGGTTGGTAGAACTGATGATAATTAAAATTCCCCAAAACTACAGTTTTGTACTTTCAAATTTAATCTCATTTGGTTTGAGGTTATGTTATGAATGTTATATGATATTATTATTTCTGGTGCAAGCGGTGTGTAAGCGCCGTTTTCTGTTTTCTGTCATGAAAGAAATCTGTAAAGTGTCGCCATCTTGCGGACAATTGAGAACTAAAATGCCATTATTGCGGAATCTGCGGTCAAGCGTTTTGGGAGAAACAAAAGACTGTCTGTGATTACACCATATTCTATCCACCTTGGGTACAGTTATGCATTTCGGATCTGGTGACATCACAATGCAATATGGTGCACTTCCGGTTTCAGGTCCAGGAAATGCCAGCAACTTTGTTTTTCAAAATGGAACACCCTACATGATTTTACATAATTATTCAGTGCACTCTTTAGCAATTGATCTCACATGATTTTCCCAAGAAAGGTTATTGCTGATAAGCTTATGTTGGGCACAGTGAGATGGGCTTTTCTAGAGAAAAGGCATGCTTGTATTTTGTTTGCATTGAAATCTACCAAGTTATTGGATCCCCATTGGAGAATTGTTGCTAAGTCCAAGTCCAAGTCCAAGTCCATGTTGTCAACATTTGTCGATGACGTCACAGTGTCGGCCTGTAAAATGATCTCGTTGCCACCAGTACAGAGATGATGGCGTACATATAATTAGGGATTGAAAAACTCACGAAAAAACTGCGTTTAGAAAGAAAATCTTGGGAAAATCACAACAGAAAGGACGGATCGGTAGGGACGTAAATCATCGTTATCACACCATCAAAATAGGAAAATAACGGCGAAAATAAGAAGGAAAGAAAGGTTTTGGGTCGGCTCTGGGCGCCATAAATAAAATTGCGATTTAATATTCATGAGTCGGTCTCGGACGTGGTGCGAAGGTGGCTATGGAGTTGTCAAGACAGTGGCATACTTGCCTCGTTTTATTATTTTTTCACTGGAAAATATTCGTCCCTCGAAGATTATTTATGAAGAAAACTTTTTACCTTGATTTGTGCTTCGCTATTAATTCTCGAGGAATGAAACGTGAAACAAATTTTGCATTTTTGAGCATCAACTGAAATTTTAAGTAAAGTCACAGAATCATTCAAACCGGCAAAAATTTGCTACTCATTGTGAATTTTCCATCGTAATATGAGTATTTTTGGGGAGAAAATTCTGGAACGAGAGCATCTTCTCATCATTTTAATTTTTCTGGATCAAAATAACGTGATGTTTTCAATGGATTTTTTTTCCAAATTCTTTCAGGTCAATCCTTGTCAGGAAAATATAATTATCTTATTCTGGACCAGAATCTTGAAATTAATTTTCTGTCAATTCTTCCAAAAAAGTGTGAACTTTCAAAAACAGCATATTTTTCTGATCATTTTCTTCAAAAAATAGTCGCATCGAATCCAATTCGAACTTCAAACCATGTTAATTAATTCAATTAGAATTTTAATTGACATACAAGTTATAGAAATATAACCCAAATTTTTTCGAAGTACTTATAGTATTACCACCGAGGGGTAAACCGCGGTGGAATTCTGGTGAACGAACAACTGGAATTCCTTGGAATTCTTTGGATTCCATTGAATTCCTTTGGATTTCCTTGTATTTCTTTGGAATACCTAGGATTTCCTTGGATTTCCCTGGAAATTCCTTGAGTGTAGTGCGGTATATTCCTGATGGTCTACAAACAACTGGAATTCCTTGGATTTTCTTTGAATTCCTTGGACTTCCTTTGAATTCCTTGGATTTCCTTGGAATTCCTTGGATTTCCTTGGAATTTTTTGGATTTCCTTGGATTTCCTTAGAATTTCTTGGAATTCCTTGGATTTCCTTAGAGTTTTTTGGAATTCCTTGTGTGAAGTGCTGTATAATTCTGGTGTACAATCAACTGGAATTTCTTGGAATTCCCTGAAATCCCTTGGAATTCCTTGTGAACTTGAAGTTTGGTGTACACAATTTTGACCTGTTGAAGACCCTTATATTTTAACAGGCCAAGTTTTAACAATTCTTTACTTTTACCCCTCGATTACCACCGAACATAAACCTATGTTCGGTGGTATTACCACTGAAAATAAACTCAGTCTGGAACAAAAAACGTACCTATACTGACTGTTCGACTGACTCGAACATTGTTAGTCAGGCTTAATTCGATTAATTCAATGTCACTCAAACTGCCACATTATAACTGATAAAAAGCGGAAGAACACAATCAAACATGTAAAAATATAGGAAGTTTGTTAAATGCAACAATGCTTCGAACCCTTTAGTATGCTTTAGTTTTACACCTGACCATTAGCTTGTCGTAATTAAATTCCCCTTTTCCAAACATAAATAATAAGTCAACTTGTACCTGTCTATCACTACCACCCTACTTCACTACCTTCAACTTTTTCATGGAGCATCGGCACGTCAAGCACAGAATAACTTTAGAAACGCAAGATAACTCGTACCAATACATTATTACAACTGTGTATTTTAACAGTTATTTATACGCCAAGGTAGTAACTAATCATTATCATTATTAACAATAGAGATTGACAATAACCGTGCTTTAATACCGAGTTTAATACCGACAAAAATATCAAATTGAAAATGCAGAAACCAGTGAAAATAGGAAGGTAACTTTCACCCTTTCACGAAGTCACTCGTATATTTTAAATCACTCTGAATGTTGTTTAGAAACTTCTTGTGGGTTCTATCAGCCGAGTTTCTGTAATATTGAAATCATCAGCAGAAAAAGTTCAATCACTTGACCTGTGACGTGGAACGGACTATATATACACAGAGAAGTACACAAAAAACTTTTGAATTATTCTAAATAGGGTTTTGAAAATTGGTGGGTAGCAAGTACACCAAATTGATCATTAATTGATGAAACAATTTTCCTTCTGTCACTTCTAGTTTCACCGGAAACAACACCAACTTTCGATTTTTAAATGGGACACCCTGTATAATATTCCATAATCGGTTAGGGATTATCATGACGAATCCAACGATATCGGGTTTGATAGGGCTATACCCTACACCCTACAGTGTGAACCAGCCCCCAAAAATGGCGTTACTTAATTTTCGAAGCAAGAAGGGAATACAGTGTCTAAAAGGACAGGGGATGCCAATTTTCAAGAGATTCGATCCGTTATTTCAATCACAATTTTACATAATTGTTTTATTTTACTCAAATCACAGTGACTGTAGTAGCTCAGAGGAGATGCATTTCATTCAGGACACATGTTATATGAAGAAAAAGTCTTATTTAGATCCCGTTCCGATCCCGTTTCGTTGAAATATTTACAACGAATTTTGAATAACACTGTATATCATATCAGCTATAGTTTATACAAAGTCAGTTGGAAAGACATATCATCGCAAGCCGTCGGTCCCTTTGAAAGTTCAAAGAGTGCGGTAGCGCGGCCAGACATTCGTTTGTTGATCTGTTCAACTGACTTTGCATTAACTTTACAAAGGGTTATAATAACTACAGGACGTGTAGACAAATTCGTCCAGAAAACACGGAGTGAAATTGAGTTACCGTTTCGATTTTCTGTGCCTGCCTCAGGTGCCAGTTGATTTTTATGAGGGACGTGGGTTTCGAGGTTTCCTTAGCAGACTGGCATCGTCAGTGTCAGGTCGGTGTGCCTAAGCATTTTTTATTTTCAAGGGGGCTTACTATACCTACCTGACGGGAAACAGTAAATTCGTATAGGTCTAGAAAAATTCACGGAGTTCAACATCCAGACAGAACCATTGAACTTATATCGAGAGCAGAACATTGACTTCTTGAAAATGAAAGTTGAGAAAAAAAAGACACATGAATTTTCCCATCATTCATTTTCATAACTCCTCAACCAATTATTATATCAGACCTTCAACATTCTTTCTCGCATTCCTCCAATAAAAGAAAGAATTCCGGCCTGACTGGCCCTGGCGAAAAGAGTTTGCAAAAAAGATAAGCGAACTTGGTGATAATGAGAAGATTCTGTTGCCCAAGAGATCCCAACAAACGCAACTCTTACAATTAACCAGATGGAACTGCCCTGAAGAAACCAGAACGTTATGAAATCCCTTGTCCATTAAATGTTTTGTTCTATCAGAATTTCAAGTTTTATATAGGAAAGTATGACAGCAATTTTCTTCTAGTCAAAAATACTGATAATTTTCAATAATTTTGTATCTCAATTTGGATTAAGCTCATGTAGAAGAGCTTAGGCCTATTGCACTTTTTCATTTCACAGCATTTTCGAGTTTAAATACAGTGAGTCCAAAATTTTGTCTCTTTGTTCTTCTCGCATATAGCGAAAATTGTTGATAGTGATATTTTAAATTGTTGTCAGTTTTTGTTAAAAATGTCAATTTCATGAGATATGACCTCGGATATGACCAACTTATTTTTTTCTTTTCTATTTTCCTTTTTTTTTCCACAGAAACATTCAAAAGTTCACTAAAAAGTACCATCATGATATTGAAGTCGTCTTTTCATACAATCAATAGGTTTCGATATATTCATAAAAACGAAAATACGCAAAATTTTAGTGTTTCTTGAATAACTGTTCTCAGAAATTACTGAAGCTAGTCAAGACTTCTCGACGGATTCTAAATCATCACTATTGAATTTGCTGAAACTTTCATGATTCAACCGACTCTCTATATCTCTCCCAGTTACTGAGATCCTAATGGTGAGGATCGAATTTCGGACACACTGTATGTCAAAAAGCATGACACATTTCTCTCAGTATTGAGAAAATATTTTGATGAAATCTTGGAACATAAGATACCATTTTTTCACAGCATTTTGTACATAAAAAGTTGAAGGATGGTCAAAGTATATAGTAAATAGGTATACCGTATGTGAATTATTCTATATCATTGGTTCATTAGGAAAATATTCAACTCGATATTATATCACAATAAAAAACAACACTACCACGTCAGGTTAAAGTTTGTAGCTTGGCAGGAGATTTGAAAAATTAGAATTGTCAAAAGCAAAAAACTGAATTATTATATTATATATAGAGGCATTCACATCAATAGAGTTGAATTACAAAACGAACAATGGGCTTATATCACAAAAAAAAATTATTTCATAATTCGATATAACTCACCCAAACTAGCTCACCACCGCAAACCTTTTCTTGCTCTGTGAGCTCCCAACGTTTTATAAAAAATTATTGAAATCCCCGATTTTTCGGACCTCTGAAAACGAGGCGATGATGTGACGTCAAAAGCCTAATACTGAAACAAGACTATTCCAGACAGAGATGAATGATACATGATTTCTGACAGAGTGAATTAGCGCGAGATCATAGTATTTTAATATATCAGTTACCTCAGTCTCCGTCGGGCGATTGGTATTTTCTTTCAACTATGGCGAGATGAGGTTTCTACGTCATAAGAGGGTCCGTTTTCAGAAGGTACTATTATTTATGTCGAATAATAAAACATTCCAGTTAATTTTTCGATCGAATTATGTCGTCAATCATTATTTATGTATAAAAGGATCATTATAAACATGGTTTGAGTTAAAAGTTCTACTAAGGTGTACACGCCCATTTTACAAAATATTCATTATGCCAGATTTTTTTTTTGGGATTTTCTCTCGTCTCCATAAAATAAAAATATGAATACTATCTCAATGTACGTGTAGTTATGACAAATCAGATGATTTGCCCCAAAATGTCACTGCGTTTGAAGAGTTTTCCTATCAGAAAGCCTAAAAGAAAAATTCACTAACTTGTCAGTGACAATTTGTATTGAAAAAGGTTTGGAGAAGAGAAATAAAGGTATACAGGTTGGGCCACCAGTAACGCCTCGGTCTCTAGAAGTTGCATGTCAACATAGGCTACCATTTAAAATTATTTCGAAACATACAGGGTGTCCCCAAAAACCATAAAACACTGAAGTTAAACTCTTTTCCATCGAACACCCTATATATTATTTCATTTCGAGATTCTCCCTGATGAGCTGATTCCAACGACCCATCATACTTGGGGTCTAGCACTTATAATTACTGAAATATTAGAGTGTTAAAAATCGAGATTTTCCAAGTTCAAGAATTTTTTGTGTCGAAACTATTCATAATTGGTCAAAACGGCTTACATGTCCCTATCTCAACTTTTGATTAACTATCTACTGATATTTAATTGGGACATATACCGGGTGATCAAGATTCTGAATTCTGCACCACCCTGTATTTGTTTCAATTAAATGTCAGTAGATAGTTGATCAAAAGTTGAGATAGGGACATGATTGTGAGCCGTTTCGACCAATTATGTATGGTTTAGACACAAAAAATTCTTGAACTTGGAAAATCTCGATTTCTCACACCCTATATCTCAGTAATTATAACTGCTAGACCCCAAGTATGATGGATTGTTGAAATCAGCTCACCAGGGAGAATCTCAAAATGAAATAATATATAGGGTGTTCGATTGAAAGAAGTTCAACTTCAGTGTTTTGTGATTTTTGGGGACATCCTGTATGTTTCAAAATAATTTCAAATGGTAGCCTATGTTGACATGCAACTTCCTAGAGAGGAAGAATTCCAAGAAGATAAGTGGTTATAGCCTTCTAGAGACCGAGGCGTTACTGGTGGCCCACCCTGTATAGAAATTCTTTTGACGCAGTGAAATTTTGGGGCAAATCATCTGATTTGTCCTAACTACACGTATATTGAAATAGTATTCATATTTTTATTTTATAGAGACGAGGAGAGAAAATCCCAAAAAAATTTGGAATAATGAATTTACCACCTCTTCGATCAACCTACAGAAATATTACTTATGCCAAGTCGTTGTGAGATGATGAGTCGAATTTGTGAGTGCCCAACGGAATGATAAAGAGCCCTCAGCCGTATCGAAACAGGTGGTTTTATACTCCGAATCAGAAAGGACCAAGGGGAACAGACGGTATTATAGAATTATTTTCTATTCATTTTAGAGGTTTGAGTAATCTTTTGTGTCAATATGAATAATCTTTCGAGGCATCAGGTATATAATACAGGTACTGAGATGATCAATTCTGGGATTTTGTTTATCTTTCAAATATTATGTGACTCTTGATGAATTGAACAGGTGTTAATAATTGTGTTTAGAACATTATATTTTCTATCGATGCGTAATTCTAAAAAATCATTTGGTCCTATATAGAACGGTAAAATTGCAGAATGAAACTTTTGATCGAATTTACTTTTTATATCAGAGGGTGGTACATAAAATATTCAACTCGAAAATGAAACAGCAATTATTGTTTCCTTCTCCCTTCTTCTGATACTGGCAACAGTGGCAATCACATCAACGTATTCTTATTATACAGGATGTCCCAAAATTGCTGGGACATAGAGCTACCACGTGTATTACAGGTCAAAATAAGTTATAGTATCTGCACTGAGTGTAATGGCACTGTTCGTGACTCACCCCTACGTCCGATCGGAGTAGAAATCAGTAATTTGGAGTAGCGGAGTAGTATACGAATAAAAGTAGTAGATCTACTCCAATCGGAGTAGCTCTGGCAATGCTAATACGAACCCTGTTACCACCCCTAAGAACTCGCCTAAGAATGTTCTGAAAAAAAAAATGTCAGGGAGTGAGGGTGGTTTCAACCCCTCTACTTGATTACTGAAACAAGGGTTATCCTCTAAAATGCAATTTTGTCAAATTTCATTCAATTTGTTTCACTCATTTTTGAACAGCGTAAAAAAATGTGTTTTTTTATTTAAACTTTGAACTCGTCTCAAGGACAAACGGTACATTTTTTATGTAAATCCAATAAACTTATTTTGAACTGTATCACATGTGGTATCTCTGTGTCTCAGTAATTTTGGGACATCCTGTACCTATACATATTATGTTACACCCTATATATCTTCCGGAAATGTTTATTTTCCTGATTTTACTAAACTATATACTAGCAAAAATGACCTCTTGAGCAATAAATGTGCTAATTTGGTACGATAGGAATGTATATATGTACATAATATTAATAATTATTGGAACCATTAAATTTTCTCACGTTACCTGATAGGCAACAATATACATATATATACTTGATATACTGCATACTTCGACAAATCTTTTCCACTTGTATAAGGTCGGTCAATTATGAATATGTATGCACACAATTACTATAAATACTCATTGTTATATGTCACCCACGACAAGTTTGTTATTGAAATATGATAATCAGAGGCCTTTGCATGATGACAGACTACAAGTATGGTGTTTTGATTAGTTGCAGAATTCTTGCAGAGAATGTGAAATTAACGTCTCTATCGAAAAAACATCTAAAAAGAAGATGAGAATTGAGATAATCTTGCTATGGTTCCCAATATTTTCGGTTTGCCTAATTTTTATGTGTAATTCGGTTCCCGACATTTTGTCTGTCAACAACCAAAATGTTTTTGCATTGTTATTTGAAGTTATATAATTTCTGATTTCTCATTATGAGGTCTCTTTTGGGTGTCGAGCCCCAATTTTCATATGATTGATTGTCATTCAAAAATGTTTTCATTCTGTGTTTGAAATTGTCAATATTGTCATGTCAATGTCAAATCACCACTTTCAATTTTACAATTCTGCATCTTTCCTTTCGATGGCTTGACTGCAGTTAGATGAAGCTCATTCAAGTAGATATTCAAAAATTAATATTTCCATTTTTTTCCCATGCTGAACTTACTTAGTCAAGTTCTTTTGGCTTTTTAGCCGTTACAAACTTTGTTGAGTGCGAGGCTGGATTGATCCTTTGTTATAACGACCGGATAATTAATTTTTTATATTGTTATAAGATGTTTCTACATATATCTATACTATAATTGTAATTTTCTAGGTACTTTTTTCATTGTGTCTGAAGATGGCCGTAGAGCCGAAACGCTGATTATTTTCATATTAAATATTGTGGTCGACCGACTTTGAGTTCGTGTTTTTCTCCTGTTGGTTATTAAAAATTAATAACTTTTCCTCGTCTACTGAAGATTATTTCGGGACTCATGGCGAGAATTTGAGAAAACATTTAAGAAAATTTATTATCACTGAGCAAGCACAACGGACTAACATAAGCAATACAACTCTAAATCAAAATAATACTCAAAGAACAAGCAATAAATTGACAACAAGGGATTACCAGCAACCGGGAACCAAATTACTATAATGACCATTTTGGGATTTTTTTTATGTTCTGGTTCCCACGAAAAGGGGTATCCTGTAATGTTCAGAGAACATCGTGGGAAACAAGGGAAATAAGGTAGGAATTGGTGTTCCTCTTAAATTTCTGGAGGTTATATGCCTCGGAGAACACCTCCCTTGGCAACGTGTTCCAGAGCCTCGCTGTTCGTTGGATGAACGAGTCTTTGGAAAGAGTTGTTCAGCAGGTCTCCAAAGTGACCACGAAGGGGTGCGAAGCCTCAACTTAACGGGTTAATCTTGCGGGGACTGCCAAGGAAAGAACAATTGTTGATATTTCAGAAGAGCATCTATAAAATAGAGCCAGATCGCCAACTTTCCTAAGGTGATCCAAAGAAGTGAGTGAGTTTGTGAGCGAGGCATCACCCACGAGACGACTTGCCCTTTTTTAGAGAGAATCCAACAGTTTCATCAGGGTATGTTTGGGTGCTGCACTCCAAATATGGGAAACAGTATTCCAGGACACGTCGGATCTGTGCCTCATAGATCATGAGCAGCTGACTGGAAGTGAAATAGCTCCTGGCCCGAAACAGAAAACCAAGTTTTTGGTATGCACTTTTAGCAATTGATCTCACATGATATTCCCAAGAAAGGTTATTGCTGATAGTAATATCAAGCATCGAAATGGATGGAAAGCTATGGTTACTCCTGACAAGCTTACGTTGGGCACAGTGAGATCGGCATTTCTAGAGAAAAGTTATGCTTGTTACCAAGTTATTGGATCCCCATTCGAGAATTGTTGCCAAGTCCATATTTATGTTGTGGATCATTATCAAGAATCTCAAATGAATTTCCAATCAACCTACTACCTACCTGCCAGGAACCAAACTATCAACACCACTGCCACCTAATAGGCATCTGTTACATACTAACTCGATAGACTCCACCCTGTATAGAGATGACCGCGATTACATTCTCATTAATCCTTCCCAGTTAATTTACTGCAATTATTGCGAGCGAATGTCAATGACAAATGAAAATCGTTTACAGTTAGTAGACAATTAGAAATTAGATCATGTCGGGGCAATTTGTGGAGTAACGAAGGCAAATGAGCAACGAAAAAATTACAAGAGAGGGCAAAGGTCTGCACTCGAGTCTGCATGACAAGCCTGTGATGCATCAACATTAATTATTCCACTGTTACAATATGACTAACAATCATATTTTTAGCACAGTTGAATGGGGAATAATTAGCAACAAACCTCTGTCCGAGTCATTTTATAAAGTTTTTTTAACGTTGGCTCGCTTGTAGGTATAGATCTCGGTATATAATTTTTTTTCTGTGTCGGGAAAAAAGTCTGAAATTTCGGGTGGCGGAAATTTGATCGAAAGACAAATGATAGAAAAACATTCAATAGAAGTCTTTTGATCGAAGTGTTTTTGATAGAAATGCATTTGATCGAATGTTTTATGATAGAAAATACATTTGATAGAAACATAAATGATAGAAAATACACACAACTAAATTGGTGTCCGAGTGTAGAAGTGCCTTAGAAAATATGGCAAAAACTAGATAAGTCAGCCTCATGTGGGTTCCAGGACACTCTGGTATCCCGGGGAACGAGGAGGCAGACAGACTAGCCAAGATCGGTTCAGGAACGACATCCATTGGACCAGAACCGATATTGGGAATACCCAATAGTACGGCTATGTCCTTCATGAAGGAAATGCTACAGAGGCAGTTCCTTGAAACATGGCGGGACACACCAGGAATGAGACAATCAAAGCTCCATATAAAGGAACCTTCAAAAATGCTCACGAGAGAGATCCTGTCGCTTAATAGAAGGGATCTCAAGATGGTAGTTGGGCTCTTAACTGGGCACAACCACCTCAACAGGCACCTAGAACTCATAGGGATCAAAGATGATCCCATCTGCAGATGGTGCTTGGAAGATGATGAAACATCATCACACATACTCACTGAATGCCCCGCGCTGGTGCATCAGAGGAAAGCTGCCTTTGGGAGCATTGTACTGCACCCAAAGGATGTGAAAGTGACTCAGCTGAGGAAGCTGCTGAATTTCGTCAAAGAAATCGGTATGCCCAGCTGATTCACAGGACAAGTGGGCGCACAATGGGCCCGACTGAAAAGGCCTGAGTGCAGGGGTCTACGTACCCGCCCACCTGTGCAGAGAAGAAGAAGAAGATAGAAAATACAATTGATAGGAAAAATATTTGATGGAAAATACACTCGATAGAAACAGCATTTGATAAAAAATTCAACGGGGCTAAGCTCAAGTTAGGTCAGTACGTTTGTGAAGATATGATCCTTCTTCATATATTTGAGAAGAAGAAGCTAGATGGAAATCGAAGCTTATGAATTTATTGATACCACAAACTTCTAGCTCCTTCTTCTCAAATATATGAGGAAGGATCATATCTTCACAAACGAACTGACCTAACTTGAGGTTAGCCCCGTTGAATTTTCTATGAAATGCTGTTTCTATCGAGTGTATTTTCGTATTTTCTATCAAATATTTTTTCTATCAATTTTATTTTCTATCATTTTTGTTTCTATCAAATGTATTTTCTATCATAAAACATTCGATCAAATGTATTTTCCTCCGATTGGCAGCAAATATTAATTTTGCTGACACATATCAATCAGCAAAGTATTACTTTTCCTGCCTAGGCAGCAAAGTGAGTACTTTGCTGCCTAGGCAGCAAAGTGATTACTTTGCTGATTGATATGTATCAGCAAAATTAAAAATCCATAAATCGTTTTTAATTTCCTTCATATCTCATCCGAGACTTCTCCGGCAACAAATTCAACTCTATATTTTTTGCCACCTCCCTTATTAATGGAGGTGTAAGTATACTTCCAGGTCACTATCACTGTCCATTATATAATAATTTAAATATTCCGATATTTTTTCGCACAACTGTCAGAAATTTCATGAATTGTCAAACCAACAACTGCGATTTCTATCAAATTTTATTTTAATTCAACACTATACAGGAAGATTAAAGAGATTGTGGGAATTGTATTAATTCGCAAATACAATATTCTTCCATATCATTATGAACAATCGGTGAAAAAATTATATGTTCAACTCGGCAGCAAAGTAGATTGACTGCCTTAGCTGGATTCCTAGCCTCGCTACGCTCGGCTATGAATTCAGCCACGGCAGTCAATCTGCTACTTTGCTGCCTAGTTAAACAAATAACTATTTCGGTGAAAAGTTCTCTCTATTTTTTGATTTTCGATCAAAAGACTTCTATCAAATGACTTTCGATCAAATTTCCGCCACCTTGAAATTTCATCTCTCTTATTGACAGGTTATGAAATGTCACTTTTCATAAATTACTTTTTTCCCACTGATGGCTTTCGTTATGCTATAAGTAGTTCGGAAAAATAATAAGTCAATAACGTTCCGTCTCCGAGAAAAAACTGCAAGTCCTTTTATCTTGTATCTAAATAACACCGATAACACCGAAACAATTCAAGGGGTTTCCTTGTGATATTCTAGCAAATAAAGTTCACATAAACATGTGTCCTAACTCCGTTTTTGAGATACAGGATGTTGAAAATGGAAGTGTTAATTGTTTTTATTTATTACACCCCTGTATGAGCTTTCATGGTGCCATGATTCAGTTAGGTTGGAGACTGAGAAAGTTCCAAAATTTCAAAATGATTCTAATTGGGGTTATTGAGTAATCTCAATGGTAGTCTTGAAAACTCGTACAGTAAAATTTGGAGTCGAATCAAATTTTTATTGTTTTCTCAAAAAATAAGCTAGATACAAAAATTACACAGAAGATAAAAAAGTTGTTATTTCAATAGTTCAATCTAATAAAAATTAGAACTCAAAAAAACCGGTGGCGTACAATGACATTCACCATAAATATCGATAAATTCACCCACTGTGACGCCACTGGAAATATTATTTCGAATCTAATTGCACCAGAAGAAGCCTCATATTACTATTAACGAAACCACAAAGTTTTTTCGAAATTGATGAAGAGACAACTGAGTAATGAATATAAAAACGAATTTTCATGGAAATATTAATAATAATAAAATTATAATCTCGAGAACGAAGCAAGTTTAAATGACCTTTATTTCCTCAAATATCACAAGAAATCACCCCTTGGATTTTTTCGGTGTTATTTAGATACACCCTGTATAACAACGAAATAATTGGCCTAGGCGTCATTCAGTTGTTTTGTAAGACTTTTGACATTCGGATCGAATATATAGTTCCTTAAGACCCATACTTTTCATGAAGGAACAATTGATTTTCACTTCCGGTTTTACCAGAAATGGAACTCTGAGAAAGAATGTAATTTTAGAGTAGTTGAAAGTAAAAGGAATCCTTGTTGGCACTGAATCAACATTTTTGCATAATATTATGTTTCCTCAAAATCTTATCAGAGTGCTTCGTTTATCTGCTGTTTTATTAGGATGCATCTCGAGATGAATCATGAGGAAAATTCGATCGATGACGTGATAGTGTCGCCATAATATATTGTTTATGTATAAAATGTCTCCTGCACCGATATTTCAAGATAAAATGTCTACTCGTGATATGTCATTCAAATAGTTATTTGTTTTAGTAGGCAAAAAAGCACAAGATTTGATGCCGCGGCTGCTGGCACCAGCCAAGTTATTGAATTCTTTTATATAATTTTTTCTCCATCAGATTCGTTTCAATTTCACGCCAAGTCCAAATCTATCTTTTTTTTTTGTTCACCCAATGTCATTGTCAATTTTGATTACGAATTTGAATCAAATTATTACTCGATGGAAGGTTGCATAGCAACAAACTTTTTCGGTCTAGGCAGTACTTTTTCTCCCTTGGCAGTAAAAGTATACTTTCTATGCCTGTTAAGTGTCATTAAAGAAGCCACTTTTGATGTCAAGTGGAGAAATAGGTTATTTTATGCTCTATCGGCGTAAACATATCTGATGTAGGGTTCCCATTCAAAATTCTCGACCAAGGTTTATTTCCGGTAAAACCCGAAGTAATATTAAATTGTTTTTTTCATGGAAAATATGGGTTTTGAGGAACTATATCTTCGATCCAAATGCCCAACATGAAAGACAACTAAATTTGATGCCCTGGGCCAATGATTTCGATATAATTTCAGTTTATATTCAGAAAAGTAAACAGAAGCAGTTTTGGAGATCTCTAATTCGCGAGATTCACGAAGAGGGCGACATCTAGGTTACATAATACGAACTTCAAACTGGGGGAAAACAAACTGTTGTCTATGGATAAAGTGCATAGACTACATTGCATTCAGCTTGCTGTAGCTGTAGTCAAACTTGTCAATGACAAGTGTTGGCACTGTTGGTAGTGATCATGTGATGATGGTTGAGTTGGTTAATTTTTTAACATTATTTCATTTTTATTAGTTTATTGAACAGTGAACGGGTGAAGAATTGGAGATAGTTCAAACAATTCAAACTAATTATGACGAGCAAATCAATCGACATATAAAAGAACAGCTACAACATGTTTACAATACCCAGATTGTCCTCCTTTGCATGAACAAATACAAATCCATTGTTCTACAGGAGTTCCTCTGGACCCCAATTTCAATTTTACTTCATGTGGGGAAGATTTCATCGCCGAAGTTTGTAGACAAAGTGCAAAAATGTGCCTTTTTTTGAGGTCTTCTACCTCACACAAAATCACATGATTAGCACGGAGAACTGCTTCTCCTTCCACTACTGGTCGGCTTTTTCCGTCTAAATAGAGCAAAATATCTGCCAAAAGAACATCTACAAGAGGCATTATTAGCGTTTTCGATCGAATATTGACAATTAATGTCAAGAAATTTAAAAACTTATCACTCTTATCAGTACACAGTACACAAGCTGATGGCACTAATGGGATTGAGTGAGGATTGAGTTTGTTTTCCCCCAGTTTTGACGTGACTTTGACATGGAACGATGAAAACCGAGCGCCACCTGGTAACATTGATTCCCGCGAATACAACTTCTTCCATTGAAAATTGCTAATGCATTGTATAGTGACTATCAAATTGGTTCGAATCGAATTCATATACGTATTAATAAACAATACGGATCATAACGGGTGCCAGGATGAAGCCAAAAATATGAAACAAATGAATATCCATAAGGATTTGGTGGCATGATACGCATGCGCCATGCGCTATTATAGTAGTCATCAAAGACATGCGTTTCGGTGGACAATGACGTTTACTAGCCTTTCAATCAAAGCAGTATGTGTCTGATCGTTTCAAAACTTTTCCTTATGGATAGTCATTTGTCTTCAAAAATCGGCTTCATGTTTCACTATGGAAACAGATAGAGATTATCCGTATTGATTATTAATACGTATATGATCGAATTATGGAACTATGGAAGAATTGCCGTTGGAAATACTATGACCAACAGTTTTTGAAAGTGTTGAAATTGAAAATGACCGCGAACAATTGACACTTTCAAATGAAACTGAAAGTATTTCAGCGTCTTCATGCGGAAATAACTGACATTTGCGACATTTTGCTTGATTAAATCGGAAATAAAGGGCTCTGTGGAAGCAGAAAACTAATTTCTAACTTTCAGTCGCTTTGCCATCAGAACATACGAAATAACTCCACTAGGCAGCTGCGCAAGAAGCTGTTCATTTGTTTTTTTAATAATCAGGAACAGCAAAATTCGCGCTCAGAAGATTTCCTCGATTGTTTACATGGAAAATTGGACTTTCTTTCTTGTTGTCTTACACCAAGATTTACTGAGAAGATATTATAAAATATATATCAAACTGTTTATTAGCTATGTTTGCGTTTGCCTTACGATATATTAAAAATCTCCCAGAAAACTCATATTCTTGTAATTTCTCATAAAAATAGTAAGGAATGAGAAACTAAATGAAATAGATGACTTTATCATGAAAGCTCGGATGGCTGTATCTTCCTTTCACTCTTCGCAATTTTTTTTTTTTTTAATTTGATCCACAGGAAAGATTCGATCATATAGTGTGATACATCATTGTAATCAGAAAAAAGACTTTGCGAAAATGGAAGAATCCAATATGGCGCCCATCAGAAAAAATTAAGTTGATTGTTGTAACTTTGGCATCAACGTCATGGAAAATACGAAGACAAATTCAGATTCCTTGTAAAAAAGTGCTTTGAGAATGTCTCAGTCACAAACATCTAGGTCTTCTGGTTTTCGTTTGAAAAAATAAAAACGGATATAAAAAATTTTCGTTTTCTTCAAATAATATTCGTAAGACTGTATTATTTCGATGTGCTGAATATGTGTACTTATTTCAAAAACACCTCGTATAGTAAACAAAATGAAAATGGAATGATGTTATAATCAATGGACACATAATTATTGTTCAAATAATGATTTCAATGATGGCATTACACAGTAAGAGAACTATGTTAATTTCAACAAGAATTTTTTCCATCAACGTTTTACATATGAGTTTAAATCGGTTTGAATTCAATTACATACAAAATCCATTACTGACAAATAATATGTCTATGTGTTAAATTTGTCCGTATGTACTGAAGGTTCATTGACGAAGTGGAAAATCCATTTCTCTAAGTTTTTGGTATTTTTTTTACCTATATTAATGAAAATAATAGTCAGATGATTAGCAGTAATTTCAGAAAAATTATCTGTGTTGGAGCTAAGTTTCAATTGAAAACTGTGTTATCAAAACTGACAATGTAATAAGTAAGATAATTTCTTACTCAAACGAAGCCGAAAAATTAAGAATGATCATCAAAGCTCGCATCAAAGGATTGTTTATATTTATACGAGTATCTCGTATTTATACTTACCTTGTGTTTATGCAAAATATTATACAGGTGAAACGATGAAGTTTCTCTCAGTAAGAACGAAAGATTATTCGAACTAAACATTTAATGGAAAAGGACAAAATGACAGACTGAGATAATATTAAAATTATATAGGAAAAAGAATATATATATACAAGCAAATCACACGTACCTAGTATATTGAGACATATTATAAATGATGAAATAATATAATAAGGGTTTATTTTACAAAAATAATTTGTCGAACATCCGCCATTCATCATTCGATTGGATAGCTCCATTGATAGTTTCTCTGTTCCACATCACACATTCGTTTAATGATCATGAAATTTATATTCGTATTCGTTGCAACTTCAAACTTTCCGCTTCCTCTTCTTCCGCGTCATTCAAGCCAGATTTATCCGAATTTATGGCTGGAAAATTAAATGGACCGTAATACATGGTTCCCAGACAATTCGGCTCACATCAATTCTAGTTAGGCTAACCGCTTTCTTTCGACAACCAGAGAAACTACCATTATCTTTTGAATTATTCACTATGTCCTCGTGACATTATGTCCTTCCTCGACCAAGTTGCTCGGAAGCGAACGTCCTATCAACGTTACACTAATATCCTTTCTCTACTACATTGTGCAAACTTCATATCCTCCTGATGGGACCCGAGGATTCAAATTCCACAATTTGAACATATTTATTGAATTCTCTGCAAGTTATTACACTCATTTCCAAAAAAGTGACGCACTTGATATTTGACCTATCTTCTAAAAAAAAATAGTGAGCGGATTTTTATTTTTTTTTATTTGTTGGTAGGTAATGCATTTGTCCTAAAAAAAAATAAAGAGGTGAACATTATTTCAAAGCCTCCTTGATGGTGGTGGAATAACTCGAACCATGATTTATTCTTAATTTTTGACTCACCCTGTGTATTAATGGATTAGTGGCATAGAAGAAGGTGCTTACACCATATACGGAAGAGACTTCTTTTGCGAGCATTTTGTTTTTTTATTCATTGATTTATTTCTAAAATTTTCCGAATTACAGCTTTTTTTGCTGAATCCTTGCAGATAACCAACTTTCTGAATTTATCGAGAAACAATTCTCTAATGAAATAAACTGATACCAATAATTTTAAAGAACATTTTTATTAAACACAAAATTTTAAATTAGGATGACTGCTTAATACCGCGTGTATTGCCTATTTTCATTTCGATCCCTAAATTTTGTTTTATTATTTATATTTGCACTTATTTCCTCGCTTATTTCAATGCCACCCTGTATAATACTTGATCACAAAACATAATAAAAATAAAAGGAGTCAGGAAAACCAAGTATTTTCTGACCAGAAGTTGTTTTCTCACTAGAAGCAACGAGTACAAACTACAATAATAGAATTTTAAGGGAAAAACGCATTGAACTGCAAATTTGGTTTATATGTGACGTAGAGAACGTATACAGGGTGTTAATAAAATATAAGTGTCACAACGGAAAACAGTAGATTCTTCAAAATAAGAGAAACATTTCTTTCCTCTTCAAACATTTTCTCCGGGCTTCCGTTTTTAAAAAATAAAAAATATTCAGTTTTATTAAACAACACTTAATAAACTTGACAATTTGAAAACCAGCATCGAGACCAGCATACTCAAGGTCCTGACATCTCATTGATCATATCTGACCTGTTTCTGTTCTGAGGTGATTATTCCCAGTGTATCTTCAGACCAAGCAAATTGATCAAGAGCTCTAAAAGTAGTCATTATTGATGATGAAGTGTGTACGAAAGCTTAACTTCGTAGCTCAAACGGTCCCTAAGATAGTAGCAAAAAACATATATTTTTGAATTTTTTGACGCCCTGTATCTTGAAAACGGAATCCCGGAGAGCGAAATGAGGAATCTACAGTTTTCCGTTGTGATACTTATTTGCGCTTATTTGTTAACACCCTGTATACAACGACGTGGACTTCTGGTTTTGACATCGATATATGCACGAGTTTGCATTCAGGAAAATAAATTAATTTACAAACGTCCATTCTAATGGACGCATGGTCCAGGGGGTTATCTGTAACACTCGGTATATCTCAAGAATCCACCCCTGGGTCCGGGTCTGATAGGTCTTTTCTAGAGTCTTTTGTTCTGACTGGTAATCAGATTTTTAATGTTCTTAATATGTCGAATTTTTCCACTCAACCAACATCTGGAAACGCTTCAAAAGTTTTCAAACTCCCGCTATATGAATTGAAAGGTCAGAGCATGTTCCAGTTGATGAAAGAACACGTTGTTTGTGAGAAATTGTAACTGAGAATTTTTGTGTAAATTGAAGCGAATAACGAGTTAACGGCCTACTTAATTTTATAGTCGTCGACCAAGCTTGTCAACAATTGAAATGGATTCATTCGAGGATTCGTTTCCTGACTCACGATAAACATACTCTCCTATGTGTTTTTATTGACATTGAAGAGAAAAAACGTATTCTCAAGTGAATGAAAAATAAACTGCTCAAACATTCAAGAAGTTATACAGGGTGTCCCGAAATTAGCCTGCCAAACTTCACCAGCGGCTTCTTCGACCAAAAATAGGAAGAAAAGTTCAAACGAACATGATTCGAGAAATTTCACCTACGGGAGCTACGGACCCCTGAAAGGGGCTCCTGAAGATGATATTTCTTGAATATTTCCGAAACGCCACGTAATAAAATAATCGAGAAAATAATGCAATTATATATGTACAAGAACTGAACTTTCGATGCCCAATGCGGTGAACATAAAATAATTCCAGAGTTTCATTCGGGAATGTATAATACAGGGTGGGACTAAAAAAAAAAAAAATTAAATGTTTCTCAAACTTTTTCGTATGCATATTTTTTGACAATTTAATCTCGGACTATGAAAATCCACACCATTTCACAAAAAAAAGTGCTCTTGTTCCGCATCGATCAGATGTATCATTCTCGAGAGAAATCGATTTAAAAATATTGATGCACTCACATATATTAAGCATAACGTTGCCAATTTTCAAATCATAGTTGTTATAAAAAAATTAAGTACTCTCTTTTTACCAAACCAAAGCGCGAAAAATGAAAAAATGATGATGAAAAATACTACTTCAATTTTTGTGCATTTTTTTCCATTTCCACCACTCCGCATTGCAATGTTATGCATAATATCCGAGATAATATCTAAGTCGTAACAATATTTTTAAATTGCTGTTACTCGATAATAATACATCTGATCGTCACGGAACAGGAGTCTCGACAGGAGTATACCTTTTGTCTGTGAAGAGGTGTGAAATTTCATAATCCTAGAATAAATTGTCGAAAAATATGCTAAAAAAAAATGTCGAGCAATATTTAATGTAGTCCCACCCTGTAGTATACACTCGTGAATAAAATTCTGAAATGATTTCATTTTCACTGCATTGGGCATGGAAATTTTAGTTTTAGTTCTTGTCCCAAATTGCATCTTTTTATCACATGGAGTTTCGGAAATACTCGAGAAATATCATCTTCACGAGCCCCCTTTCAGGGGGCCGTAGCTCCCTTAGGAGACATCTCTCGACTCATGTTCATTGAAAGTTCTGTTTTTATTTGGTCGTAAAAGCTGCTGGTGAGGTTTGGCAGGCTAATTTCGGGACACCCTGTATATAAAATCACAGTAGACCGATTTTCTGAGAATTTTCGTCCCTTTATACGTTTGAGCAGTGTATTTTCTACTTATTGCAGCACTCGAGACATCACTAGATGTTTGAATCTAGGTTTTGATTGGTCCGAGGATTAGATCTACGAACACCGTTCGATTGATGAGTGAGTCAATAGTGTGTCCTCCTTCAATATGGGCCAAACCGTCAGATATGTAGAAAAAATTCAAATGCAACAGTCATAGGGTTTCATGAGAACTATTACATAAAATCATTTTCATATCAATAGGCTGTTCGAATTCCAAGATAACGGCTGATGATGGTTTTTTTTTCTCGTTGCTGATTATTCATTATTGGACGAAACCGAGGTCAAAACAGCTTACATGTTCCTATCTTAACTTTTGATTTACTATCTACTGACATTTAGTTGGACAGATACAGATACAGGGTGATCAGAATTCTTGAATGTTGAACCACCCCATATTTGTTCAAATTAAATGTCACTAGATAGTGAATCAAAAGTTAAGACATGGACATGCGGGCCGTTTTTACCAATAAAGAATAGAATTGAATGAAACCAAACCTCGAGTAAGAATCTTGCAATCACGTTTTTGTTGCTTAATTTCATGATGAATTTTTCCGATTTTCGCAGTTGATTTAGAGTATTTCTCAAGGAATTTGGCTAGATACAAATACACATAATACAGGGTGATTCCTAAGTTGATACTTTTTTAAATGTGTATATATAGAAACTCGTTAAAATAAACAGCGTTTTCAAATAACTTTCTTCAGAAAAATAAGAGATAGAGAATTAAAGGAAATCTGGGCTAATAGTGGATCAAGACATATATACCTTTTCTTTTTGAGTTTATTTTTTTGCTCGGATTTTTGTCTTACCGATCAGGCATTGTACAGATCGGTTAGTGTACCCTCTCATGATGTAACTTTTTATTTTTCAGTTTCTTGAACAGTAACTTATTTGAGAAAGTCGTTTATTTTTAAGAGTTCTATATACACAGTTCAAAAAAGCATCAATACTTAGGACTCACCCTGTATAATTGAAAGGAGTAAGAAATCCCAGGCGAATTCCAACGATTCCAAGATGTCTATATAAATAACTATATAGATACCTAACCTATAAGTGTACCTACCTATTTTCGAGCATATTTCCAAGGATTTCGCATTGTTTCCCGAGGTTTTCATGCAAAATTACTAACATACTAATTACCTATCTATAGTAGGTATAACGACTTAATAGCATTAAGCATTCACAGGTCTATACGGTTAGAAATAGAAAGTTGTGTATTCAATTTGGTATTTCGACTGTAAATGAAGAATTCATTATGTGAATGTGAATAACATTTATCACGGCAATCATGTCCGAGACTGAATAACTAGTGAGAATAAATTGCACAATGGCCGTTTAACAACTGAGGAAAACTAATTCTTTTGGACTCGGTTTTGAGAATATATTTCAAGAAATTGGTCAATACCTAAAAGGAAAAAAAATCGAAAAGAAATCAAAAAGGAATGAGCTATATACCCTCGGCTGTAGCCTTTAGTTTCATTTATATAATATAAAAACAACATTTTTATTTTTTGATGGAAATCCATGGAAGAAGTAAAAATTTCACAAACGATAAGATTTCAACAAAATTCTTAATCACACGACATGTTTGGCTAACACAGTAGCTTCATCAGGTGAAATAACTGCTTTCGAACCTCCATACGCAAAAATCCTCGCAAAAATCATCTTATTCTGAATTTAGAGGATTGGCGAAGGATTGGCATAATATTTTCCGAATTTTTTCAGTCTCAGCCTCGAAAAAATAGTGAATTTAAACCGATTTAAACTGAGTGCAAATTTTGGAACGTTCAATATGGCTCTTCTCTCCGGTAGGTAGAAAATCATGATTTGATATAAAAAACAAGATATACTATTTTGTGTTGATTGCACCGTTTCCGAGTAAATGTAAATAACTATATAGGTTCGCAAAAATGCTATTTAGATGTGCCTGTTGTTTTGAAACCTTTTATAGGAATCATATAACATTTATTTTTTGGGGTTTGAAATCATCTCGGAAACCATGAAGAACAATATTACGACCTATATTATGATGTGGTCAGTTTTCCTGTAAAAAAATTCTAATATGATTTCATAAAAAATGTACCCGTTTTCATATCAATAGAAACGCACCGCAATGTCTAAAATGATGTTGGTCTCTGAAAATAAATACTGCTGATATCGATGGTTTTTTATACCGGTCCAAATTTGGTGAAGATCGCACGAGATATTGATGGGGAGGGGGAGGGGTTCGATATGAGACACGCTTTATAATATTCAATAATATCCGATAACTTCGGTCCAATCTGGTCCAATCCTATGTCCAATCCGCGTACGTTTCAGGAGAGTGGATTACTCCTCAGAGGGAATTTTCGAGCCTCGGAGGAACCCGAGTTTCTTTCATACTCCGATACCTCGTTTGATACCGAGTTTGATCTGATCTTCACTCAATGGTTCTTGATGGAGTTACAATTTTCATCTCCGAATATTCTGTGATCTGGTTTAGGTTCAGGTTACATTAGCTTAGGTTAGGTAAGGTTGAGTTAGATTAGGTTAGGTTATGGCTAGGGTAAGCAAAGTAAGGTAAGGTCTGTAGGGCAATGTAAGGATAGATTATGGTAGGTTAGGAGGTTATGTTAGCTTGATCCTCCCCAAGATTTCCTATTATTCGCAATGAAGTTCGTAATTCTAAAGAACTTTACAAGTAACTGGTGGTATATTCGCGAGTATATTTCCAGCTAGATTTCCAGGTATTTCAATGCGAATTCCATATAAAATTGTTTCATAATATGTCGTCGTTACTAGCATGTGCACAATTAGCATTTCCATGAGACATTTGCATTTCCCGAGGCATTTATATTTGAATATTCAGTGTTTGTGGCACGGTGATCTTTTTAGTTCTTCTCGAGGCTTCTCCACTTCCCGTATTTTATGTACTACTTACTCGTTTTTGTACGTTTTGTACTTGTACACTGTCCGGGAATTTTGCCTTTCTTTACTTTTCTGACTGTCTAAGGCAAACTCGGGTAAAAATAATACTAGTTTAACCGAGTTCAACTGATAGTTTTGCCCTCGGTTTTACCCGAGGCTTTACTGTGACCATAGATCTGTGACCAATCTGACAAGGCGATTTGGGAATGGTTCGTAAACTTATAATTCGACGGGGTAACGCAGGGTAACGGTTATACTCCTTATAGGTGGAGTTATGGGTGTAGCGGTTTAGCATCGATAAAACTCGAGATAGAACTATCCTCGAATACTAGCCCATCGACTAGCCCTACATTGCATACCTATGCCAATATTTTTTTCGAATTCGTTAGTATACGTCGATCAGGGTTTCAATGTCATCTTCGATGTCACCCTGTATACTTATGTAGTTGTATTTCATCACTAAAAATAATAATCTAATGCAACCTTCATCATATTATTAGCAACTGTTCATACCTATATAATTACTTAACACAATTCATAATATAGGTGTATGAGCCATAGGAATTTCATGCCATAATTCCCTATATCAGTAGCTGCCGAGATAGCTGCATAAATGAAACGCTTGGGAAAAAATTTTAACACAATGCAGCATTATCGTCGAGTCGTATTAATGTGAATTGGTTGTTATTAGATTAGGAAAAACAATGCGCTTAAACTTGTTTATACTTTCGAAACCTTTCCCTCGATTTTTTCCTTGGATCGAAACAAGCCCAAAACCACCTCGAATTTGGAACTCTCTGTATATAATAATCAAAATATTTATAGGAACTTTATGATTGTTTTTGTTTATTTTGAACTTGATTATTGTATCACTAAAAGAAACGCAAAACTTAGGTATATTCCTTGGCGGTCTGAGAAGAAGCGCTTTTATAACGCTGTATAAAAGTACCGGTACTCTTGCAAGCACTCACCTTTAGACAATCCAAGGAGGAACAAAACAACCGCAGTCGCCTTCACCATCTTCAAAACTCGTTCGGGAAAGTCGCGGTGAAAGTATATACCTATTTCCACAGAATCAACCGCAGTTTTTCGCACTAGACACCAAAAAGGGCGCACTTTCAGCACACGTCAACAAATTTACCTGCACTTGTCTCGAAAAAAAAGGCGATCGACTGGTCGCCGAATAAAGTGGCCAACTCGATGGCGCGACAGCTGAACAGGTGGGCGCGATCTACGGCCAGGCCAACTTTGATCGCAGCAACGTACGCAGAGGAGAACTGAGTTGTGAAAATTCCGAACGAGACGCGCCAACCGCTTCGGGATGCTCGGGCTGCTCTCGCGCTTTGTCGGTTTTTCTTTTTAATCTGTCGATTAAAATGATAAGATAAAGGTACTTACCTGTATAAATACAGGGTGTCTCACGGTCGATGGTACCTCAATTTTTTAAACGTCTCGACACGTGTTTCGCTAACTATGTTAGCATCTTCAGGAGAAGATTAAAACTGAGTTTCAATTATTATAACAGGTTTTCTAAACAGGAGCCCTGTGCCACGATGAGCCAGTGGAATCGCCACATTAGGAGGCCGAAAGACATCCAAAAATGAAAAAACGTTTTCATCTTGATATCGCTTGATTAACTTGATAAACATGTGACCAAATGTCAATGTCAACCCCAACTCTGACAGACAACTGTAACTTCAGCTGTCAACGGTGATGCAAAACAAGAGTCTTCTTCGAATGGGCGCCTTCTCGAATATTTACATTCAATTATGAATCACTCTGTATATGTTCAAAGTATGATCGACCGTGAGACACCCTGTATATCTACTGATAGTTCATAGCTTATTAATTGTTCATATTGTTTCAGAGAAATAGAGGGAGATGGGTATCGATTTTATTGAACTGAACTCGGATATCGGATATAATGTTTACCTATATCGAAGATACAATAAAAATGAACAAAAAAAATGTTGCAAGTTGCAAGGTCGTATCAACGAAGCACTGGTGTGTAAAGTTTATTGTACTCTATTTATATACAGGGTGGCACATCGAAATGGTACCGCAATGCATATAATTTTATAGGCGAGAACTTTTCGACCAAATCCAAAAAAAAAAACACGAGTGAATCGATTTTCAAAAACTAAGCAGCAGCAATAATAAATAGGGAATTGAAAGCCTTTTTTAATGAGGTATATACAACTTGATAACAATTTCAATTTGAAAAACTCAGGGGTTTGAAGGTTTTGTTATGCTTTTTGCGTCAAAAGTTGTCCTTCAGACAAACAAACTTGAAAGGTTTTTTGGATTTCCCACACCCTGTAATGACTTTCGGTACTTTTGGGATGGGCCACCCTGTATGAGCTGTTTTGAAGTTTCAAATTCATATACCTATCTGGATATGAAATGATAAATAATGTAAAATGGAAAACACTCTGTATACATGTAATTTTCATATAAATCGAACAGCAATAAAATTAGCGCATATATAATATATTAATTTCGTTGAAAGCTCTTTAATAGGAGCTTGAAATCTTTTGCAGCAAAATTAAACTTGTTCGCCTTGCATTGCATTATCCACTGCTTTCTCGCGAAAAAAGAAATAAATGAAATCGGAAAGTTTGTTAGGAAGACTGTGCCCGGCCAACATTTTACTTGATGAGCATTCATAAATAGTCCTTTTGAAACTTTGCAGTCAGGGGGTTATTTCATAAGGAAAGCAGGAAGCTGTTGGAATAATTCAGCATTTGGCTTCCTCTGAAAATATTAGTGAGTACTTTTTTTAAGGTACACACGGTCGGAATAAAATCATGTTTTTATATCAATATTTTAGAAAGGTGCTTTTTACTTTTAAACCAGTATGACAGAGGATCATATCATATACCAAAGAAGTTATATCTAAATAAACGAGGACATTTTTCGAGATACAGATATCTCTAGGCGACAATTCGTATTCGTAGAACCATTATCTACATTTTTTCAATCAAATACACGGTCATGATTATGTGAACAGATTCTGAAAGCTTTTATCATTCTGAATTCATTCATTTATAATAATAAGTGGTTTTGATGTGTTTTCGACATAGTTTTAGCCATTATGAAGGTTTTTTCGAAATTAAAAAGAGTAAATACCAATAATACCATCAGTTTCACTTATTTCTGATCATTCGGTGTTAAAAATTGACGTTATCAGATATATTTGCTACTGAAAAGCAGTGGCGGCTCGTGACTTTCATGACAGAGGAGGCTGAATGATATGAGATTTATTGTGGAAAACAACTCTCTACTCACCCAAATCGATAGCTTTAATGACATTCTGTTTACCAGTTAACCTGAACTTAATACTTGAAGAGATGTGTTCCTGTGATTTGCAGTGTCTATCCAATCCGCTAGGCAAATTTTTCAAATCATTATATCCCAATCGCCCCCAACATGATGACTTATCTTTTTATAATTATCAGAATTGAAGGAACGATTTTTTTTGTTACCTGTTACAATCAGATTTTTTAATTCCGGTGTCGGACGTTTGTTTTTCACAATCAATTCATCTTCATAAGACAAAGCACTGAATGGGTTCACCAAAAAGTATTCCACTAAATCGCAATCGTTTAAAACACTCATTATTCAGAAATTTATAGAGCCCCTAACCATTAACCTAACATAAACATAAACAATGCACTCGCGTTTGTCCGCAATTCGCGAAGCGACACGACAAACACGTGCTATTCGGGCGTATTCGGGCATTCGCATTGCGCGCGTAGGTTGCCCAATGTGAAGGAGTCTAGCCTCCTATAGATGTTGCCAAGTTGAATATTTTACGCGTGATTTGCAGACTTCAACGTGTGATGCGTGGGCAAGCACTGTTGCCAATTCAAAATTATCTAACTAAAAACGGGAAATAAAATCAAAATCCATCTATTTTGGTGTCCTTTTAATGAGAAAGTATAAAATAATATTAGTTTAAGGAAAATCTCTGAGGAGGCTCAGCCTCCGTTGTGTAATTAGATCTATGACTCAACTAATTCCCAACATTTGGGACAGCATTACTGCAGTTTTTCACATTGTTAAAAAAAATAAAATAACATGGGATTCTATAGAACACAGAATACCGATAAATGTATGGGTCGTCATGAAGCTTTTTTTGGAAAAATCTCACTGATTCTTTGAGGAGAAAAAAATCAAGTTTTCAAAAAATACAGAATAATATATTCACTGTCTTCTCAACACTCAAACATCACTGTATTATTCGCAATTATTCCTTCTAGAACCTTAGCTATCCTTTCCTTAGCTTCCACATCCCTCTTGATCAAATCCAGATGTTCTCTCCTCATTTCACTGTCTTTTTTCATGATTTCCAGTTTCTCCGCATAATAACGTTCTTTCACTAAAAACTTTCCCTCCGACATATTAGACATGTTGGAGTTGGTACTCATTTTCAATATACTTTTAGCTGACTTATTTTTTTTCGGAGCCACTTCTTCCTCCGTTATGGATTCATTGTCTTCATTGGTGTGTTCCTGGAAGTGAAGAAATACAGGGTAATACAAAAACTAAGAGTTTTTTCCAAGGAATT
The DNA here is from genome assembly GCA_918026855.4 of Phaedon cochleariae. Classification (NCBI taxonomy): domain Eukaryota; kingdom Metazoa; phylum Arthropoda; class Insecta; order Coleoptera; family Chrysomelidae; genus Phaedon; species Phaedon cochleariae. Next base: position 39,016,050 of record OU896717.1, on the reverse strand, counting down.
CCAAGGGAATGAATAACTTCCAAATTCAGTTTTTTCAGGAAAGCTTGAGGGATTCCAAAAAGTTACAATGTGAAAGGAATGTGAAATATACAGGGTGTGTCGCTCGGACGATGGTACCTTGGACGTTTACGATCTGAAATATGTTCAGCAATGCAGCGTTGCCGGTTATATCAGAAAGTAGTAGCAACTTTGATATTCCAAATGGAACACCCTGTATTTCATTGCATTTTTAGATTCTTCCTGAAGAGCTGATTTCATCAATGTACCACACTTCGGGTCTATCGGAAATGATTACAGTTATTTATAGGGTGTTCAAAATCGAGATTTTTCAACTTCAAGATTTTTTTTGTGGAAACTATTCATTATTGGTAGAAAGGGCTTACATGTCCCTATCTTGACTTTCGATTCACTATCTACTGACATTTAATTGGAAGAGATACAGGGTGGTTCGAGATTCAGAATTCTGATCACCCTGTACAGGGTGATTCACCATGAATGTCCCCCCCCTCTAGCTGACTTATTTTTTAACCGATTTGAAAATTTGAAAAATCGTCTAAAATGATTTTTTATAAATTTTTTTCCCTTTGTAACAGAAAATACAGGGTGCTCGGAAAAATCGATCTACAGAGTACTACTTGATATTCCAAATGGAACACCCTGTATTTCATTGTAATTTTAGATTCTCCCTGAAGAGCTGATTTCATCAATATATCACACTTGGGGTCTATCGGGAATGATTACAGAGATATAAGGTGTTCAAAATCGAGATTTTTCAACTTTAGAATTTTTTTGTGTCAAAACTATTCATTATTGGTCGTCAAAACGGCTTAAATGTCCCTAATATCAACTTTTGATTTACTATCTACTGACATTTAATGGGAACATATACAGTGTGGTTCAAGATCCAGAATTCTGATCACCCTCTGTATCTGTTCCAATTATTAAATGTCAGTAGATAGTAAATCAAAAGTTAAGACACGGACATGAAAGGCGTTTTGACCAATAATAAATAGTTTCGTCACAGAAGAATCTTAAAGTTGAAAAATCTCGATTTTGAACACCCTATATCTCTGTAATCATTTCCGCTAGACCCCAAGTGTGATGCATTGATGAAATCAGGTCTTCAGGGAGAATCTAAAAATACAATGAAAATTGGGTGTTTCATTTAAAAAAATCAAATAGTTCCCTGTAGATCGTTTGTTCCGAGCACCTTGTATTTTCTGATGTAGCCGAAAAAAACTCTATTGAAAATCATTTTAGATTATAATTAAAATTTTGCAATCGGTTCAAAAATAACTGACCTAGAGGGAGGGACATTTATGGTTAATCACCATGTAAAGGGCTTTCACGCTGGGTTGATAGTTGCGCAATACTTGGTAACAATGTTAAATGTACAATGTACTAGTAACTTTCGAAATGGGCGAACCGCGTTATCGATTTGAGTTGGCAAAACTGTACACCGATGCCAGATTTATTTGACATTTCTCTGAGGCAAGTTACTCCAGAAATATGGGCCAATATTGTTCGCCACTATTTATTTTCCCACGAAATAAAATCAATTGTTCAAATTTGGTTGGAGAGAGAACATATTTGGGATTTACAAGATATTCCACCAGTGATTATAAATGTAGGAGAGGTTGATTCTGATGATAGTGAGAATGATTTTGATGACAGTGAAGAAAATTGAATGACATTTGAAATTGTTTAGTGTGCTATATATTAGGGTTAGAAAATTGTATTATATAGTGTTAGTTTTCCTCATGAATTATATTGAGAATATTGAAGTAAGAACAACTCTTGTTGTCTATTCCATAATTTCCAATATAAGTAGATGCACCACTATTTATTTTCCCACGAAATAAAATCAATTGATCGAATTTCTATTCCATTTCACCAATTTATAGTAATTGAAAAACATTCAAAACGATTAGATCGCCTCAAAATTGAATTCGAAGTTTTTATTATTCTCACTCAGTAAATGTGAATACTGATCAGTTTTATTTAAAGAAATGAATTCAAGGCATAATTGTGTATTTGTAGAAAAATAAGTTATTTTTAATGTCAATATCTGTGATTGCTTGTTGATGTTGTTATATAATAAATCATTCTTCAAGTTATTATTCTTTGTAAGAATTTCATTATCATTAAATTTCATATTCAGTATATTATTTAGGCTCATGGTACATTAAATACAAATATTGAAGTTCATTTATCAACTCCAAGTGCTGATTTTGAAACATGAATGGACAGTTTTTGAGTTGGTTCCAAAATACATTATAACGTCCGACGATCGTAGCACTAGACATATCCATATTCGGGCGGTTGGTCATTCAGTCATTTCCTTTCAACTGGCAACACTGCATGTGTTGACATATTGACGTCACTATCAACTCTGCATGAAAGCTCTTACCTGTTCCAATTAAGTAAATAAATAAATAGGTAATAGGAATAAAAATACTGAAAACTAGTAAAACTAGTTAAAATAAAACATAATTGATAACTATAAACCCAAAGGTTCCAAGAATGCAAGATTCCAGGTGATTGCCATGAACTAAAAAAAAAACTGAAAGGAATTCAAGACAACAAAAGATCAGAAATCAAAGAGAGTTGTTGAATAATTCTGAAAGTGCTGACAGATAATTTGAATTAATGGACAATATAAATACCTTGATAAATACTTACAAACATGATTATTTCTTCTCCTTTGCATAAAGAAGATTCCTCATTATCAGGGAGAGTCATACTTACATCATTATTTTGCTCATTTGCTACAGTTTGTGTTTGAAAGTCATCATTAGTGTGTTCCTGAAAATAGGAAAAAATATTTTGATCATCAAACCTCCAAAGAACCAAGAATCTTGAAAAATTTCACATTTCTAAGGAGTTTTCATGGATTTTCAAGGTACTCCAAAAATAATCTTCAATAAACTTCCAGGAAAAGATATACAAATTGAGGAAATACTGATGATTGAAGGTGAATTACTTGATGAATTATGATGGATTAAGGTCTTGGAAAAATAAGCTATTTTGTACATTTACTTACAAAAACAATTATTTCTTCTTTATCTGAGGAAGGCTCTTCACAATCAACATCATATCCTATCAATTTCAAAATTTTCTTATTATTGCTTGTAACATATGAAAAGTCATTTTTGACTGAGTACTGAATTGTTGCATGCCTCCTCATATCTTTCCAAGTCTGAAAACAAATATTAAAACATTATGAAAATTGCAAATGACAAATATTCTAATGATGACTCACTTGTCTCCAAGAATTCCATCCTCTTTTAGGTCCAGGAATGTTATTCAGTGCATCAGAAATCTCCATCCACCTTTTTCTAGCATCTTTGAGGGTGAAGTCTTCCGAATAAGTACCATCTCTCAAGTGTACTTCCTTTTCCAAGAATGAAAATAAAACAGTCTTCTGCTTCTCACTTATCTTCCTGTCATCAATCTCTACCTTATCTTAAAATCAAATAGAATCCACCTCAATAACAAATAATCAATGTTCACTGCAACATTGGTGCTTTCCCCTACAGTGTTGAATGTTATTGTTTGGTTGCTGTGAGCCTACCTTCTCCTTCTTCTGAGTCAACCAAGCGTTTCCTCTTCCTGTATCTCAGATGCTCTATGAAAATAGTTGGTACTGCATCTTCTGTCAGCTTAGGAGCTTCTCTAGGTACCACTAACACTGATCCATCTTCCTGTTCTACAGCATCCTCTCGTATCACATGATAATCTGCAAAATGTTTCACACATACCACTGAGGATTCTGTAACTTGAAATAGTTTTTTGTCTTTGTAATGATCTGGGAGAGAACTTATAGCATCAATCCATTTCTGGCGAAATTTTTCATCATCAGGGAAAGAAAAAATAGAGACAAATTTGTGGGAACTGTTATAGTTGCTGTAACAACCAGGTACACAACAACGCCAACACCATGGCATTCTAAAGGTTTCTTATAGGTAATTCTGGTAGGGTTGAAATAACAATCTTGAAATGATGAAGGAAAAGAAGTGTATGGTGTATGTATTAAATGCACTTCCAACTCTTGCTCCAACGTTGGTATCCACTTATTTGGAAGTTTTTTGAGGGACCCTGGAATCAGCAGCAATTACTATCAACTGGCTTCACTATTAAGTAACCTTGCCATAAACATTCAGTGGGATTCCATTCCACTATGATACTCCTTTATCGAAAAAAATTAACCTTATGTTTTATTATTATTAACTATTAACCTCAGAATTATAAGTATTATAAAATTGCTGAGTTTCCCATTCAAAAATTCAATATTTAGGGAATCGTTCAAGCTCCCAGCTCCCAACTTCAACAGTTTCAAGTTCAAGTGTCAACAGAATGTCAACGTCAATAATGCAAGAATCACAGAACAGAAGATCTGGATCTCCTCAGAATTCAAGTGACAGTACTGAATCTGCTGATTTTTCATTCCGAATCCGAAATCAAAAAATATCGTTGAAAGTGACAGCGTTTTTTTTTTAATTTGGAATGAAAAATCCGCAGACTCAGTATTGTCAGTTGAAAAACTTGAGTTGAAGCACCTAACCTGACCAAATTGGACCAAACTTTATGTTTTATGTTTGTGTCATATGAGAATTTTGTGATCTTTTCATTTTTGGAAGTGGCAAGAGTCCCGCAAGTGGGAATTGGGACAAGATAGCAAGACTTTAAATCCCGCAAGGGAGGAGCTTTTCTTGACTCTTGCTCCCTCTCAGCTAGCTAGACGTGGCGTGGACGTGGCTAGACGATTTATTAAAACAAAAGTTAATCAGTTCCCAACCCCGACCTTATGTTTCGGTGGCACGGTTTGGTGGGCAATGTTTTAGCCTTCATCGACAGCGAATACAGTTATCTACTCCTATTCCAAAAAAACTGAACGAGTTGCAATGGTTCCGTCGATCACATCAATGATATTCCTCACTGCAGCAAGAGAACTTCACAATGGAAAATCAAATAAACCGTTCGCATATAAAATGTTGTATTAGGCCTGTTCGTTTGTATTGCTAAACATGATTTCTTTCCTATAGTTGTCTGTTCATGGCATGATGTAAACAGAGAAAGTAATAGAAAAAAATTAAGTTCAGCAGGTTGAGCAAGCACAAACGAACATGCCTTATATGTGTTTGCTCCACCTGCTGAGCTTGATTTTTTTCTATGACTCTCTCTGTTTACATCATGCTATGAACAAATACAGCTATGGGGAAAAATCAACTATAGCATGTCCAGCAATACAAACGAACACACCTATTATGTATTTAGAGCGTAACTTGCTTTGATGGACCTAGACGTGTTGATAGCCCTCGCTATTGTTCGGACACTCACTTACACGCTGCAGTCCATAAAAGCCCAGTTGACGCCCTTGATACATGAATAACTATAATTTTCCTAGATGAGGGGCAAGAGAAACTCTTTTCTTGGGGGATTCATTTTTTGATCTAGTCCCACTTGCGGGACTCTAGCCACTTCCTTCATTTCTTCACAGTTGTCAGTGTTGTTACTTTCTTGACTCACTTGTCACCGGGTAAATAATCCTTGACCGCACCGTACCAACCACAAGCGTCTAGTTAAACTAGCGAATCTGTCAAACATCGAGGTCAAGTGACGTCACACACAACACAATCTGAAACCCGACGACTTCCGATCATCTTCGGATAATTCACAGCTGATTCAGAGCACGCGCCAAATTTGAAACTTTTGTCAATTGATGACTATTAAGTGATCAAGTGTAATATTTGTAAAAACCAATTGCATCTCTTTCATGGAGAAATGTTCTTAGCATTTTGTATACCATAATCTGAAAATGATGATCATATAATAAAGTATACCTGAGTATATGGACAAATATGTCACAACTCTAAAAGAAATAATCAAGGAAATAATTATTGTATACTCCAAGCTCGATCTACATGCCAAGTGCAAAACAATTACAATCTCTACACATATTGAACAAAAATGAAACAAAATTAACATTCCTGTCAATGAGATAAAATTAAACCATACTACATTTAGAATGATTTGGAGCAGGCATTATAAAAAAATGACTGTGCCATAAATATATGTATATCACACATTTATATTTTGGGCAGTACAGTTTTTCTTCCTAGCTTATTTTTAATGACAGAAAAAAATTACATTACAGCCTCATATTATGTTCCTATTTGATATCAAAGAAGCAGAAGGGAAACCTTCCCTCATATCATCCAAAATGAGTAATGTCACTGCTACATATTTTTCTAGCATATCTGCCTGGCCTTGCTTCCTTATGATCAACAAAAAATCTTAATTTTTCAAGAGTGGATATGTTTCAGATAGAATATCTTGTGGTTTATAGAATAATATACACATATATCATCAACTTCTTTTACCCATGCAAGCATCAAAGTTCAAAGCATCCTTCATACATGCCTCATTGCTTCAATGTTCAGATAAAAACACTGTGCAATATTATGTAAATCCTTCTTAGTAAGAAGGTGCATTCTCTCCAGTTTATATCTCATGAAAGAGATTATTCCCTAACATATATCATCAATGATGATTTGAAAAATAATTTTGGCAGCTATATATTATATATAATATAGTCTCTCTCTCTCTGTTTTACTCAAAGTTATATGTCCTAAATTTTTTTTTCTACAAGCGTGCGTGATTCACCCTATACCCGCACGCAATTTAGTTTGGAAAGTGTAACTTTCCCCCAACAGTGCAGGAAAATTTTCCCACACTAGTATGGGAAATTTTTTCTCGCACTAGTGCGGGAAAACAAAGATATGATGAAATCTCTAATAATATAAGTGGTTGGTGATGGAATATAAAAGTTTAAGTTTGTTTGTTGCAGTATCAAGTACCTATGTATGTTCAGAATCATCCATCAAATTGCACTATTCATTGTGAAAATTAAGAAATATTGAGAAATACAAATTTATTATTATAAAAATCCCCCTATAGATTTGGATTGATCTGATGGGCAACGATTATTGTTGTCATGCCAATCAGACCTCAAATAAGTTTGTAATTGTCGAAGTGACAGACACAGCGTTACTGTCATTTTCGATTCAGTGGAAATGCCACAATGTGATCAAAAACTTCTAGCTATAGGGATTCACGATACTGATGCGTTATTACCAACGAAGTCTTGAGAAAGGTATGAGAAGCTATATACTCGCGTTTTATTGAATGGTGCACCAATAATGAAATGAAAACATCGAATCAAGAATAGGTATTTTTGGCTTATTTCATAGAAGTGTCTGAAACCTAGACACCAAACTCCTTATGGGCCTGCTGGCTTCCACAATGAACCAACATAATGCGTCAAACCGTGTAAGTACACAATAGCTATTACTAATAATTAGTAGATAGAGAATATATTTCTCTTGATAGCTGTTCCTATTTGCATGAATAATTGATTGAACGAATCAATCACTTTCCTACGCTTGTAGAAAAAATAGTGTTCCTAACTCATGCGGAAAGTGTCTTTCCCGCACTCGACTGCTTGCCCGAACTCCGCTTCGCGTCGTTCGTGTCAACGGCAGTCGCGTGTGGGAAAGAATAACTTTCCGCACTTGTTAGGAAAATTACTATTAATCACCAACATGAATTAACATATTTTCCTGAGATTTTTCATTATTCATAAGTATACCTCAAGTATGATATTTCACCTGGGCAGAACCCATCAATTTTATGGCTGCCTTGTACCTCTAGGTGTCTCTGATTAGATCATATTATATAGAGATTTATATATGTACCAGATATTGATGACAAATAAATTTCTTTCTGGTATAATTTTGGCAGAAAAGGATCCACATGTTTATTAATATAATAACCTTTTGTCTCCTTTTCCACTGCAGTCTTCCAGGAATAAAATTCATACCTTCATTGGAAAGTCTGAAGTTTTCAGATTTGAAATTTTCTTCCTCAGTTTCATGAATAATCTTATTATTACTGTATGTCTGCTTAGGTTGCATTAGGTCATGTTGTGTTTTGCCTATAAAAAAGAGACATAGTTATTTATGTATCAAACAGCATAAAAAGTAGGAGTTCATGGACAGCTTAGTTGGCCTGTGGATTATCAATTAATGAAATACTATACAATAGCAACACACTTACCATAGTGAATATTTTTAACATGTCGATTCAAGTTGGAAATCGACGAGAAAGATTCACCACATTCATGGCAGAGCAGGGCAGCTTCACTGGACCTGTTTTTTTTAGGAACAATTTCATCCAGTTTATCTAGGAATAATATATATTTACATTTTGTTTCATAATACTGCATCCATTAAACTGTGAATAATGAGTAGCTAACTTATAACTACTACTATATACTACTAACCTGGATGAAACTTTCTTACATGTCGCCTTAAACTGTAAACATCGTGAAACGAATCTTCACCAGGATCATCACAAATAGGGCACCAAACCATTTTGACAAAACATCTCAAAACAAGCGCGCGAAAGGCAGCTGTGAATGTTCCGAAGATGATCGGAAGTCGTCGGGTTTCAGAGCATGTGTTTTTGGTTTTGGGTGACGTCACTTGACCTCGATGTTGGAAAGATTCGCTGGTCTAGCTAAACTACAGCCAATGAACTGTATGTAAACAACGACTACAGCTAGACGAACCAATCGTACAAGTTAGGTAGAAGAGTACAAGCACAGGGTACAAGTAGTAAGTAGTAAGTACCAGTCGTACCCCAGCATGCAACTAACAAACGTACCGTCCGGTCCGTACCCCAAGGCTTTGCAAGAAGTTAATGGACTTTGTTATTTCTGGTTTGTCTATGACTTTGTCCATGCTTTGTCCGTACCCCATCTCGGGTAAAAGTGCACTTATCATGCGATGGAGTTTTTTTCGAAAATTTTTTTTGGTACTTACGTATTTTCGTCTGAAAAACACGAATTTCATAATGAAAATGTGAACAAACCACTATTTATCGAGATATTTCAAGAAAAAGTTCGAAAATTTGCCTTCTTTTCCCCCTTGTGTTGGATGCATTTACAGGTACTTGCTCTTATTATTTTGTCATTCGACACTTTATATACTCATGATGTACTTCACTGACACATTTTAAGATAGAAAATTCAACAGGAAATATGATTTTTATGGCGAGTTTTTCCTATTTAGTGAGCAAGCATACCAGATGACGGCCATTTAATCCATATGCAATCCAAATACGAGATGTCAAATGTCAATAGATTGCTTTGGAATGACATTACACACGCCATTATTTCAAATGATATTCTTCCTTCTTTTCACTAAACATGGATAAATCACAAGAAAATCATATTTCTAGTTGACTCATATAATAAAAAAAAAATGTGTCCAACATTGTGTGATATATATAAATTGTCCAATGATGGAAAAAGAAGGGCAAATTGTTCTAAATGTGATCCAGAAGACAGGCGGAAAAGATGGTGAAATTTGTAACTTTATAGTGAAATATCTCAATAAATAATGGTTTGTTCACATTTTCATTATGAAATTCGTGTTTCTCAGACGAAAATACGTAAGTACCAAAAAAAATTTTCGAAAAAAACCCCATCGCATGATAAGTGCACTTTTACCCCACCTCGTACCATCTCACTAATGGTGGGTACAGATGGCAGCTTACAACTTACAGTGGCAAGAGGCAAGATAAATAATATTGATAAATGTCAGTTTGTCATACATCTAAAACAAGATAAATAATGACGCGCGGACTGTTCACATTAATTGTTTCAGGGTTATACTGGAAAAAGATCAGCTTTTCTTTTATAACATGTTTGAATATTTTTCGTTTATTGGCTTTGAAGCGAACTTTCTGTTATTGTTACCAATCTGAATCCGAAGCGATATGTGCCTAAATGGGATAAGCTGTCATCTGTACCAAGCATAAGCCACTGGATATCTCTCCCTCTCATTTTGTCAATGCAAATGTCAAATGTGTCACTTGTGCGTTGTGGTAGGGTGATTGATGGGTAATAAATAAATAAGTTGCTTTATTAATATTATTATCTGAAGTTATTCAAACTTCCCTGGGCATAATTGAACAATTAATACCCAAAAACTGTACATAGAGTCAAATACCTGTATTCTTATTCTTATATCCATCAGCGGAGTCCGAGGGCCAGGAGCTCATTTATCTCAGCAATGACAGAAGAACGCTTTTTCATAGTGAGTAAATACCTACAATGTGGTGTTTGTTATGATGCATATTTTTTTCTTCTCACGTTCAAACATAATTATTTCAAGTCAGGAATCGATTTTTTTATTCTGGTTTTCCTCAGTAGTTGGAAACTATGTGCTCCTCCAGATCTTAACATAACCTATAATTCCTAGGATTGGGGCAATGATAAGCTTCATAGGACTCAGAAACAGGTGGAGAAAAATCCCTATGATCTCGAATCCTGGTCGATCCTGCTCAGAGAAGCCCAGAACAAGCATATTTCTGAGGTCCGTGCATTATATGAACACCTGATAGGTATTTTTCCTAGTGCTTCTAGATATTGGCGCATATACATAGATCATGAGGTAAAACATTCAGGAGTTGATTTGTTCTGTATTCAAATCTTTCTTTTTTCCAGATGAGGGTCAGGAACTTTGAAAGAGTTGAGAAGGTATGGAGTATTGTTAAGCTGAGATATGATCTCTCTCAAACATTTGAAAAATTGAATAAAAACCAATTATTTTTCACAATCATCACTATTCTCATTATTCTTCTTACTGCTGTGTTTAGAAATTGGGAGGAAACTTTTTACAACTGCTTTTCTGTTCTTGACAAATCTATGTTTGTTACTACCTACCTACAGTACCTACTTGCAGTATTTTAATAATTACAAAATGAGCAGTTTGAAAGGATTCTTTCTGATTTATTTAACCTTCTCAAAGTTGTTCCTGAATTCCAGAAAGGATATTGAAAAACATTTGTCAAAGACTGGTCAAACATTGTGTATTTTTATTTCCCCTTCTTCCTGAAATCCATGAAGTTCTTCTCCTGTGTCACAATAAATGAATTTTACCTGTACTACTGTATTTTTGTACTTGCGCTGAATGTTTGCTAGTCTTTCACCAATGTTATTTAAGTTTTGAATTAGTAATAATAAATGTTCATTCATTGTTGTCCAAGATTTAGGAACAATCAATAATGAGATTTTTTTCTCAATATTGCGTGGGGCATAATAAAATTGAAGGAAAAAATGATGAAAGTCTCATTTTTATTGTTTTTATATCATAATGAGACCCCCAGAAGAAAATACATAAAAATGCATTTTTTGGGGTAACTGTCTAGTTAATTTTAGTTATCTACCTTCATTAATTTGTTTATGAATGATATTCTTTCAATATTGGGAAAACATAATACATATTTTTTGGCAGCTTTTTCAAAGATGTTTGATGAAGATTTTGAATATTGAACTGTGGAAATTATATCTCACCTATGTGAAAGAAACTAAGGCTACCCTACCAACATACAAGTAAGTATATGTAATTATCTAGCTTTTTTTATCAAAACTGTAAAGGACATATTGAATATTGCATAAATACCTATTGAGATAGGTAATGAAACTAATGTTCAAATTATGCAAACATTTTCCAAAATATGTGTCATCATTTTATAAAGACTTGTTATCTCAAATTATGTTGAGAAAAATTGTGTTGATAGATATCGTCGTCGAATTAACTAAGTGGCGTATATGGATTTGAACAGTTTCTGAGGAGATGCAATTTAAGATTTACTAGTTTTTCATGTCGTCACTATCAGAAGAAAAGTAGGTCTATTTCAATCAATGTTTGTGAATATTCGGAATATAGTATACATAATCCAATGCCTATAGGGAGGTAATTAACATTTTATACTTGAATGGGTAATTTGAAAAAATACCATATACGCCTTTTAGTGAATGTGATTTATTGAACATGTTCATTTAAGCCTAATCAGATTATTAAGAAAAACGCAAACAAATACGTAATGCTGTTTCAGGAAAACAATAAAAAACAAAAATAATCATTTATATATCAAATGAATAGTTCAGAAAAGAAATAAACATAGATCATTATTTATTCAGGTGGGGAAGATTTCGGTAAAATGCTTGGTATTCTTCAATACGAATGACGGGAGTCGATCCTACGCAAAGTGACATGAGAGATGAGTACTTCTTCAATGGCAGCTTGAGTCTTGCATTATTGAGTTTTTTAACCTTCATTTTCGAAATATCCACATTTCTTTGTAAAGATATCGTCTGAAATGTTTCTTCCATGTGACTAGTCTTGTAGAAAATTTTGTTATTCATCTCTTTATTTACCATAATAGCGGACATTTTTGTCCAATTCAAAGAATTATTGGAGTCAGGCTTCATTTCATCAGATTGACGAACACTTAAAATTCTCAGATCTTGGGATAGAGTTTTGAAGTCTAGGAAATCACTGAATGCCATTTCATGAACAATATAGGGATGTTTTCTTCGAGCTAACTTTATTATCGGGATTATTTGACTGGGTATGAAAATATCTCCAGCCTGTTTTACTGCTGCAGTTATAGCACTATGTGCCGAGTCGCCTTCATTTTGGCCATGGCATGCCTCAAAGAAATGGAGATATATGTTTTTTATATTCTTGCTTTCATTGAGAAAGAAAGCAAACATTGCAGGAAGTATAGAATTTTTGTTTTGACCGTAGCAGCCATCAGAAAATAGTTCTACAGACTCGACCTCGTTCTGGTCACAACTTTTTAAAAAGAGGTATAGACAACTCGACATTTCGGATGAACCTCGTTTACTCTGGGTTTCATACCAAGTGTAACAGTGGCAGTCCCTCGAAGACAGATCATAGATTGTGAAATTGAAGAAAGCAAGACGTTGTTTATAAAATACAGCACTCTCATTTGAAATTGGCAACTGAATGACTTGCTGTAAATCAAAAACAGCACTAACAACCTTAGTATCGCTCATTGCTCTTTCCTTACTCTCGGTCTTAATTCTTCTCACAGCATTTTTTTCTGCTTCATGCCTCAAATACTTTTCTTTTAGTGATGATTTAATAAAGTCATCACCATTATTGTAAGTCATACAAAATGTGCATTGATCCTTTTTGGGACGATGGAAAGAGAGATTCATGGATTTGAATAATTTTCTGTATAAAAAGACACTCCCTTTTTCATTATTTTTGTTTTCGTCCAAATACATACAATACATTTTGGGAATCGATAGCTGTGAATTCAGATATTGTCTTTTACTATCTTTCCGACAGTAGTGTGATTCTACTTTGGGGAACTTTGAAATATGATCAACGATATTTTGATGAATGATTCCGTCTCGTTCCTTCTGTTTATCTTTTCTGCCACCTCTTTGTTCTTTTTCTAAAACCCCAGTAGGCAGTAGTTTTTTTAAGGAGGTTCTCATAGTTTTTTCACTGATGGCCAATGTGTTGAGGAAAAAAATCTTACAAACAGGTACTTTTTCGCCAAAGAAGGGAAGAAAAAATTTATTGGTTTTATTTTTTCTAGAGTCTTTTTTCATTTGTTTTGGTTTTTGAATGACAATATGTCTGCATAAGAACTCTCTCTGTAACGTGAGGTTTCCTAAATTATAAAAATCTGTCAAAATCTCGAGGCGCTGATCTTCTGTGAATATTTGACATTTTTTTCCAAATTTCCGACAATAATCGCCTTTACATAATGATCCAACCCTTCTTGGGGGCATCAGATTCATAGTATTCGGAACGATATAATCTTTTCCTGTAATCTTTCTTTGTTTGGCTATCTTGCGTTGATTTATTTTCTTCTTTATCTCATATTCTCTTCCACTTCCTTCAACTTCGTATAGTCGCTCAATATCTTGTGTCTTATTATTTCCTGTTGTATTCTTGATATTGATATCAATATTATGTAATCTACAATTCATTGTTTCAACATTGAAATGATTCCAGCATAATAAAGCGAAACACAAATGACATGATGCAAAAACTTCTCTTCTGCATTTTTCATATTCGCAGAACTGGTCCAACTTAACATCTTTATTTTTTCTGTTTTCTTCAATACTACGTGTTTCAATTGTAATTGCTGAATCCGATTCTGATCCATCCCGTTGATGAATGGTGCATGTCTCATTTTTATCATCAATGTGTTTTCGGCATAACCAAAATCCGCAACTGCAAAATGCTTTTCCTTTCTTGGAACAGTGCTTGATTTCACAAATTCCAATATAGTTTGGATCTCTATCAGAGTCATCACTGTTGTAAATATTTTCAAAGGTTGTACCAGTTGTTTGACTTTCCAATATATTATCTGTAAGAAAGAGCGGTAAACACAAGTTCTTCAAATCATACAGTTTAATAACTTACTCGAAAACGCACTTGTTAATGTTATATCAGATAGAACTCTTATTTTTCTAGAATCTATATTTTCTATCGTTTCTGTTTCATTTTCTCCAGTGTTTCCAAGGAAGATTGGTGTTTTCTCTACGAAATGCCTGTGATGTAGGTATATCACTTTTTGATGTTACGAGACTCACCATTATTTTCTGCTCCATAAGTAGCAGTTTCCATTTGTATGTAATCATGATTATCATAAGTATCATAACTTTTGTCTATCAAGAAGCTCAAAGGCACCTTATCCAATTCAGAATATGGGTCATGATGAATTGGAACAACCTCTAAAAAATTATTATTCACCTAGTTATTCAATTCCAATATTACACTCAACATGGAACTTACCAGTCTTTCTTGCATCAGTAATATCATCAGATGAAGTAGTTTCCATTTGTAATTCTTTATGATGTCTATTGAAATCATTATTTTCTTTACCAATCAATGAAGCTAAAGGTACGTTATCAAGTTCAGAATCTGAAGAATCTCCAAGTTCTTCGATAGCAATAACTTTGCCATAATACCAGCGACCAAGATATAGCATCTTAACTTTCGCTCCACTCTGTATAATTCCACCTTTTCTCAAACACACAAGTTCACTAGAAACCACCACATTTTTTTTACCATCATTCCACTCCACTAAGACATCCATATTCAGAGGAATTTGAGTTTTTCTCATGAGCCGACGTGAGCACTGCCTAGTTAACCAGAAAACTGGAACCTGCAAGTTGAAGCCTGCAAATTTCGGAATAGGGCGAATATGCATCATATGTTTAACGCTAAGGAATAAGCCACTGAGCATGGTACCTTCGTCAACAAATAGGCGTATTTCATATTCGCCTGTTTGTGTTAAAATATTTTTTTAAATATATGCCATTGCATATGGGCGTATTTCATATTCGCCGGTTTGCTTCGAAGTATTTCATTCATTTCAGATATACGCCTCAACTCAAAAACAGAATAACATCTGAACTGAAAGGAATTGATATACGCCACTTTGAGAGCAAATAAATCAGCTTTGGCGCAACTTGTTAACCCTAAAAAAGCATTTACGCCTTTTTCCGATATACGCCCCTTTGTAAATTCAACGACGATATGAATGGATTGTGATTATCCCTTCCCCACAGTACACTGATCACTGACAACCATACAGAAAAATGAGAATATACTTTATCATGAACATTGTAATTCAACTTTATGATAGCTCAGATGCAAAATAAGGAGGTATCAAGGAATACCTATCAAATTTATAGCAAGAAATTCCATTTCAAACATAATGAAATTTTCAGAGAAAAAATGGCCCAAGCTTATGATTTTGCATTAGACAGAATCGGTATGGATATTCATTCATACTCTATCTGGAACGACTATGTAAATTTTTTGAAAGGAGTCGAAGCAGTGGGTTCATATGCCGAAAATCAAAAAATATCGGCAGTCAGGAAGGTATACCAGAGGGGAATTATCACTCCCATGACTGGAATGGAAACTTTCTGGAAAGATTACATAGCATTTGAACAGGTCAGAAGTGTTATTGGTCTAGAAAATTGTCCTAACCACCTTACAATAACTCAAAAATTTATTTTTTTTTAAATAAACGTGATCTCATTAAAGTCATTGATGGTCAATCAGAAAATGACTGATGATTTTATTCTTAATGATATTTGTATCAGTTTATAATTTCTGAAATTGTTGGTTTCCCAACAAAATTACCTTTCCAAGGATGTAGCACACTTTGTATTTCACATGTTGAACGGTCAACTGCTGAATTTTTGTTAACCTTGATTTCCACTTCAACCTGTTCAAAATCTTGAAATTTTTGATTTCGTTCTTCCAAGCCGATTTTTAATTCTTAATCAAGGTTACCCGAAATTCAGCAGCCTCATGTGATTTTTTTAGTCTCTAAGTTTTCTTGAAATTTATGAGTTCAAGTTGACTAGAAATCAAAAGTTGAATAAACAGTCTTGTTTGAATAAACGGTCAGGTTTGATAAATATGTGTTATGTGTTATTTGAATCTAGTTTATATTTTCTTACGTTTTTGTCCAATATGTGTTGAATTTTTCAATCAATTAATTATATTTACTGATTGTCAGTAAGAGGAAGAAAATAAGTTTGTCATAAAATATTCATTTCCACAAAAATTTCACTTTTTGTAATATTTTCGAGGTTTTACCAACTCTTTTTAATATTTATTCTATTGAACTGTTCAGAATATCAATGCCATAATCGCCGAAAAAATGAGCATTGAAAGAAGCAGAGACTACATGAATGCAAGAAGAGTTGCTAAAGAACTTGAAGTCCAACTGAGAGGTATAAATCGGAATGCCCCTAGTGTTCCACCAAATGGAACACCAGAAGAAAGAAAACAGGTACTTGATCAAACTTATTGTACAGGGTTCTCCA
The DNA here is from genome assembly GCA_918026855.4 of Phaedon cochleariae. NCBI lineage: Eukaryota > Metazoa > Arthropoda > Insecta > Coleoptera > Chrysomelidae > Phaedon > Phaedon cochleariae. The sequence continues at coordinate 38,999,300 of OU896717.1, read as the reverse complement.
TCGAAAAAGCCCACCCCTATTTCAATGTCATTTTTACATCAAGGAAGGCCTTTCCACAGCCCTTATCAGAACTTTAAAAGGGTGATCCCTAGAAGCGTGACAAACCACAAATTAATTTTTTCAAATAGAACACCCAGTTTTTATATACTTTTCGGAATCTGTGAATTTTTGTGATCACAAAAATATTTATATATACAGGGTGGTCTAGTTTGTTATACAAAAAATTCAACAGTATGATAGTACTCATTGGAATAATGAGAAAGTTCATATAAACACATACTTTTGAAGGCATCGTTTTCGAGATATAGGTTGTTGAAAATATGAGTTTTTTTATTGATTTTTGTTGAAAAGATCTCAACAGTTTGAGATAAATCAACAAAATTCCTCACAGATACTAAACTTTTTACGCTCTATAAGATGGAATGAAAATTATTTCACGAAATAAGTCAGTGGCGGCGAAATCTGGGGGTGGTGGAGAAAAAAATCACCCCAATTTTATATGTGCATTTCTTTCTCAATATGTAGATCAAAATCTGAAAATATGCGTGAAAAAGCTAAATTGTGAATTTCTGTAGGTTAATATACGTGTAGTTAGTACAGATCACTGCATTTAAAAAATCTTCCTATCAGAGAGCCTAAAAAAAATTCACTGGCTTGTCAGTGACAATTTGTATTGAAAAAGGTTTGGAGAAGAGAAATAAAGGATATGTAAAAAATATCAAATTTTTACTTATCTTTGGACGTTTCGAGAACGAATCTGCTCCCGTTTTCAACATAAAATATGGATTTTTTGTATAGCAGTAGTAGTAGTAGTAGTGTGGGGAGGCTGTAGCCAGGCAAGTAGGCCCCCATGGGCCCTTTTTGCCAACCCCTGCTCTCCACATATCTACACATCCCTCTTTTAGTTGTCCTTTTCGAACCTTCCCGTCCTTCTGATGAAGGTCAGGATGTCCGTCCACTCTAATTCGACCAAATCTTCCTGTTGTAGTTTATCTACTCCAAAGATTTCGAATCTCATCCTTCCATACGCCTCACACTCTCCGAGGAAGTGAAGTGATGTCTCCTCATCTTCTCCGCATTCACGGCAAGTGGGACTATCTTCCACACCTATGAGTGATAGGTGTCTGCGTAACCTGTTGTGCCCTGTCAGTATCCCTATAAGAAGGCGCAGGACTTGGCGATCCCTGTCCAGTAACCAAGCCGTCTTTGGCTTGCTTGGACCGGCCACCAGGTCTCTCGATTGCCTGCAGCCGCCTATACGCCTCCAATATCCTTCTAGTGCCTCGTCCGCCCATTTGTTAAGGGCAGACGAAGTTTGGCTTCTTGTTATGCCCAGTGCAGGCTCCGGTCCCCAGAACGGTGTCGCGGATCCGATTCTAGCCAGCTATACGCCTCCAATATCCTTCTAGTGCCTCGTCCGCCCATTTGTTAAGGGCAGACGAAGTTTGGCTTCTTGTTATGCCCAGTGCAGGCTCCAGTCCCCAGAACGGTGTCGCGGATCCGATTCTAGCCAGCTCGTCGGCCACCTCGTTCCCGGGCACCCCCCTGTGCCCCGGAACCCATACTAGTTCGACTTCCTCCTGTTCAGCTAGTTTCTCAAGAGCATCGCCACATTCCTGCACCAAAGCTGAGCTTGGTTTAGGATGGCAGACAGCCCTGAGAGCCGCCTGACTATCCGAGCAGATGTAAATCTTCTGCTCTGGTCCCTCTTTCACCTCTTGCCTCTCCGCTACTGCCAGAATGGCAAAGATCTCAGCCTGGAAAACTGTGGTATACTTTCCAAGAGCGTAGCTCTCTCTTATGCCTATTCCTTCTAGGTAAATTCCTGCACCTGAGTCCTGTTTGTCAGTTAGGCGCGATCCGTCCGTATAACATACTAGACTCCCCGGGCGGAATTACACACTGTATGGCAAATTCGTATTCTTCCTGGCATTCTTAAGGTCCTCAAAATTTGATATTTTTTCTATATACCTTTATTTCTCTTCTCCAAACCTTCTTCAATACAAATTGTCTCTGACAAGCTAGTACATTTTTCTTTTAGGCTCTCTAATAGGAAAATTCTTTGAACGCAGTGACATTTTGGGGCAAATCATCTGATTTGTCCTTATTACACGTATATTGAAATATCTGGAATAATGAATTATTAAGTAATTTCGCAGATTCATAGCAACCAAACAATTCGTCAGTTCGATTTTGATTTTAGGTTGAGCTATGGCAAAAATACATAGCTTGGGAAAAAAGTAACCCTCTACGTACAGAAGACACTGCTCTATTGACAAAGAGAGTGGTCTTTGCACTTGAACAATGCCTACTCTGTTTGGGACACCATCCAGATATTTGGTATCAAGCTGCTCAGTTTTTGGAATACAGCTGTAAGATCTTAGCTGAGAAAGGAGTAAGTAAACATCACCAATACAAATTACAATAAATTCACTTCGAAATTGCTGGATGGAGGTATTATCCACTGAAGTTTCATTTTAACATGGCTTGATTTATTGTATCAACAATAGAACGACGAAAAAATAATGTATCAACAATTTTTCTATGTGAAAAAGCGAATTAAAAAATCTGACACGTTACACTATCTACTGATAATCGATCGATAATATTGATTTCCGGTATCATTGTTTTTTTTTAGGATGTTAATGCCTCAAAGTTATTCAGCGAAGAAGCAGCAAATATGTTTGAACGTGCAACAAGCAGTTTGCTAAGCAAAAACATGCTGCTTTATTTTGCTTATGCTGACTATGAAGAAGGTCGTTTGAAGTACGAGAAAGTACACCAGATTTACCAGAAGTATTTGGAGATCAAGGATATTGATCCCACATTGGTATGTTCCTCATTACCCAGACATCATCAGATATTCTTTGAATATCTGTATGATATCTCAGAATTTTCTGATACTTCGTGAAATAGTATAGCAAAATACCACTGTCTTCTTTTAATTCTTGGTGACAAACTAATATTCAGAAAATTTTGAAAATCAATGAAGATTTTGGTTGATAAAAATCATTATATTCAGGTAAATATGTGGTAGTGGTGGAGAAAATAATAATTATCCATACTAAATGTACAGAAAAAATGAACTGTACAACTTATACCTGACTCCATTGTGAGTTTCTTTATGGCTAATTGGGATCGAGATCGCAGGTTTCAATAATAGAGAAGATATTTTATGTACTTAAAATTTTTTTTCTTAAATATCGGCAAATATTCAAATCTACTTAGCAGCAATCTGTTTACATTTGACATCTCGTATTTGGATTGACTAGGTACCTATATTGATGAAATGGCCGTCATTTGATATTATTGTTCACTAAATATGAAAAACTCGCCATTAATATCATATTTCGTGTTGAATTTTCTATATTAAAATGTGTCATTTTATATTATCAAATTCGTGTTTTCCAGACAAAAATACGTATGTATAAAAAATTTTTTTTGAAAAATACCCATCACATGATAAGTGCAGTTTTACCTTTTTTTTCTATTCAGGTATCACGCGACATTGTTTGACTAAGCAATATCATTGGCGTCACTTGTTTTTCCCCAGGTCATAATGGACTATTGAATGCAAAATACAGAACATATTTTTTCCTTCACAGCGGTATTGTATAATTTCCGCAAAAATACGGCAAAAGTGGAAAAATCTTATTACATTTTCAAAATTCACACTGAGATCCACCTGTGAACTTTGAATTTGTATACCGATTTCAGACGAAAGCCTTGAGTTTACGAAGCATTCCCAAATCTCATAATCTCAATGGTCACAATGAAACACGTGAACTAACGGATAAGCATCTTTAAAAGCCTCAATTAGTATCTCAAATGTTTTATTATTGTAAAAGGGAAACCTTTTTATGCAAAAGATTTTAAAGTTTCATGAATGTATGCCAAAGTTGAAAAAAAAATGCACTTGAATAAGTTTGGGTGATTTTACCCCGAAAGAATCATAATGTCCTCCTAAAACCCCAGATGAAAATGTTGAATAGAATCGGAACATAATTACAATACTCGTCCGCAATATTGGACCTACCATCTTGAATTCCCTAATTTTGACGAAGGAATCATAATTTTTGATCCCGAAAACGCTACACAAATTCTGAATAGAATCGGTATATGATTACAAAACTCGTCCGGTATATTGGTTCCACTGTCTTGACTTTCCAAATCCCACCTTTTCCATATTGTGACCTCTCCGACCCCGAAAACACCCAGATAACAATTCTGAAGAGAGTCGGATCATAATTACCAAACTCGTTCGCCATATATTGGGTCCGACATCTTTAAATTTTCTAATTTTGACGAGAGAATTATAATCTCCGACCTCGAGAACCACCAGATACCAAATATGAATAAAATCGGATCCTAATTACAAATTCCGCCATTTAGGATCCGCCATCTTGAATTTCTTAATTTTGACGAAGGAATCATAATCCCCGATCACGAAAACCCCTAGGTACCAATTTTGAAAAGAATCGGATTAAGTGACATTCCGAGGTCAATATCGAAAAAACTGTCAATTTTTTGAGGTTAGTTCAATGGAATATCTGTTCAGTATATAAAAGTCTGCAACATACCAAAAGTTCAGCGATTTTCATCATAGTTTAGTGCGGGGTCCTTTGACACTGCTGAATTGAAAAATAGTTCAGTGGCACAAAGTATAGATGTTAGACAAGGACATATTTATTGGACCTCTATATATTTCAATGCGGCTACGTTGGTATCATTGAAGAGAAAGATGGAAGAGGAGAGAATCTTCCTCTTTCTCGTTCAAGATAGAAAAGACCTCAATTCGATTTCAGGCTTACATCCAATACATGAAGTTCGCCAGACGCGCCGAAGGCATCAAATCGGCCAGAGCCGTTTTCAAAAAAGCCAGAGAAGACAATCGCTCTCTGTACCACCTCTTCGTCTGCGCTGCTCTCATGGAATACTATTGCAGCAAAGACAAAAACATCGCTTTCAGGATTTTCGAGCTCGGCCTGAAAAAATTCGGCGCCATTCCCGACTACATCACCTGCTATATCGATTATCTGTCGCATTTGAACGAGGACAACAACACCAGAGTGTTGTTCGAGAGGGTTTTGTCCTCCGGGAGCTTGGAACCGGAGAAGTCTGTGTAAGTATTTTTTGCTCTCCGGTACTAGAGTTTGTCCCTCCATACCAAATACATAAACTACTATCTAGACCGCTAATGCCATAAGAAGGAAGGTAAGCCACTCACAAGATCGAACTTGAATCATGTGCGTTTTTAGGCGAGCAAGTGCAGTGCCGGATTTAGGGGGGGCGGGCTATGGGACTATCAGCCCCCGGCGGTGAATTTCAAGAGGCGGTAAAGAAAAGGAAAAGAAGCAAGCAACAATACAGTCGTCGCCGACGAGGCGACAAATATATTGCTTCTTGCTTTTTATATGCCGCCTCTTCAGTCGTCTTTTGAAGCAAACGCGCGATTAGCTACCGCTGGCACCGCATCAGAAGGACTTGGTTGAGATACTGTTTTTGTGAAAATCAAAACATGCACTAATCTAGCGTGAGCTGTGTCTTGGACGCTACAATATAAAATCAACGGCGCTACATACTTTTATTTGATGATGAAAAAAAAAACGCATTATACTCAGTAGAGTAGGGGTAATTTCGTCATTCGTCTAACTCAATGAGAAAAAAACAAAATCAGAGTTCAGTATTTAATAGGTTGTCGTTGGTATTGTTGGTAATGGTACTAATAATGAATAAATATTGGAACTGAAATTTAAAAAAATGAGTGAAGAAGAAGGTGGTGCATTCTGGAAACTGCAGATCAATAAACAAAGGCAGTTAGACGAAGTTATCAAGAAATGCCCTCAAATACATTCATTTTTTCTAAATTCAAATGAGACAGAATGATCTCAAGACGGGAATGGTAAGTTGGGTGATTAAAGATACACTTCATAAAATAAGCCTGAACAGAGAGGAAAAGATGCAAATTCGCTGTCAAGCTGATGCACTGGCAAAAAAAGTATCTACACTAGAGTTTGCTATTCTGGTTGTTTTCTGGTATGATATATCAGAGAGAGCAGATCAAGTCAGCAAGTCCCTGCAAAACTGAAGCATAGGCCTGGACACGTGTCTCAGTTTATATATTTCATTGAGGATAAAAGTTCAATTTTTACGAAAAGAGATACAAATAATCTCGAAAGAACTTAACTATAAGGAGGTCAGAACACGTAAGAGGAAACTAGCTCTTGAAGAAGCTGACACTGAAGCTTTATTGACACCACAGACCAGAAATCGAACCCAGGTATTCCTCAAAGCAGTCGACCATTTGGTGGGTGATGTAATTATTCTACATTCGCATTTTTGTTCTCAATTGCATCTCTGCCAGATGATGTCATCGTAGATATAGCACGTGTTTTCATTGATGTAGGTATACCCAAATGATGTAGATGATTCACTCGGAAAAGAATGTGTTAAATTGGAATATTTCCTGAAGTCTATTACCGAAAACAAAAGTGATGAAATATTCAATGCAAGATCGTCGTGGCGCTATTGCACAAATACAAGATCACAGATACTTTTTGCAACGTGGAAGTAGCTCTAAGAATTTTCCTATCTCTGATGATTAGTAATGCCAGTGGTGAAAGGTCATTCTCGACTTCAAAAAGAGTGAAAAATTACCTTAGGACTTCCATGTTAGAGGATACATTAAATAGCTTATCAATTTTAAGTATCAACAGTGACATGTTATTAAATCTGAATTTTGGTGATGCCATTTTAGTATTCATTTGAAAAAAAAAATGGTTGTTTGTTGTTATGTTTAACGTGTGGAGTGAATATAATTTGACTCGTTGTACATAATAATTTCATGTTATTGTTATATGCTGTAAAAAAAGCAGTGAAAGGATTATTTGAAATTTAATATTTGGCGGCGGCGCGGCGGCATCATAAAAGTTAGCCCCCGGCGTAGGAGAGTATAAATCCGGCACTGAGCAAGTGGGATGAGATTTTTGAATTGCTCAGATATGGCATATAGCGGTCTAGATACTGAGTATGATCCAAACAGGGACAAAAGTGATCCATATTTACGCCATTAACGCCTGAATTATTTTTTTTTATGAAATTCTAGTATTTTATATAACAGGTTTTGAAGTAACATAATTATATAGAATAGGTGTCTGATAGCAAAATTTGTTGATATAACTGTGTACTTTGCAAGATGTGGGGGGTCACTGAGTCACTGTATGGACCCACTAGGCGGTTTCCAGGACAAAATGGATACCAGGAGTAATATGGAAATGAAAGTCATAAATATTCATGTCAAACTATTCAAGTATTCAATAATTATGAAAAGGTTTGAAACATTCAATACATAGCCCAACTTCACATTCCTTACACATGGTACGTTTTTTGCCGCTGCAATTAGGAAACGCACAATGTTTTCGCTTTCCGTCAGGAACCGAAATGACAAAGTGACCTACTTTGTGTAGTCTCAAATCTTCAGAAACTCGTATTTTGTTTCCTGAAGGTTAAGATGTCCTGTTATACCTGAACAATACTTCTTCGATTGCGAACAGTTTTCCTGAAAAGTCTCCAAGCATTCTAGAAAGAAACGTCTAGCAGGTACGTAAAGATCGGCCGTGAAACTTTTTGTCCTCGCTCCTACATGATAGCTCGAAAAATACTTTGAAATCATATTGTCTTGAAAAATAGGTACATTATTCTAGTGGCTCTATATATAAATTGCCAAGTTCTGCTTCGTTTTCCGATTCGTAGGCGATCCAATGCTTCTTTCACCGATAAACCACTGAAAACGACAATGCATCATTGGTGTCCTTCATTTTTATCGATGAATAGTATGAATATAATATTTCTCATTTTGTTCTGCAAACCGCCTAGTGGTCCCATATGGGTACACCATTCTTTAGCGGAATTTAAAAAATATTTGATCATTCCTTTTTGGAAACTTGATTGAACATCATGTGCCTCTATGAGACGCAAGGCGAAACGAAATCAGCTAATTGTTGGTTTAAAATATGCTAATTGCATTGTAAATGTGATATTGCAAGTTGCAAGTTATTTTCATTGGTTTTTGATTGAATTTTAAATTTTTAGTGTGAGTTTATGCACTCCAGGGGTCTGTTGACCAAAATTAACCTTTCCATTAGTGTGTCAGAACAGAAGAACTTTTCTTTTCATTTGATCAACAATAATTCATTTGACATTTTTATCGCGCTTGAAAAAAGATGTAGAGAACCAATCAAGAACTCGACAAACGAGAGAGATGTAAGGAGCAGCTACAAGCTGATGGTTGGGTAAGGTTGTCTTTGTTGCACAAGCATACATCCATATACCGTTGGTTCAATGATTTGTACAGGACGGTGAAAGGGTTGAGTATAGGGTGACATTGAAAATAATACAAATATTTCATAACCTAAGAAAGCTCGATGTATGCAATCAAGTGGCACCCAAAATTTTACATTGTATCAATTATGAATAAGTCACTTTATTAGATCTTTTGTTAATTTCCTTCATTAAGTACATTGATAGTATCAATTATGAATAAGTCACTTTATTAGATCTTTGTTAATTTCCTTCATTAAGTACATTGATATCGGAGTTTTGCTAATTCTGGCGATTTTATCATGACCATTACTCCTCAGTGACATCTGGAATAAATTTTTGGAATTCGAATGTAACATTGGAGATCTCCAGTCCATTGTCAAAGTTGAAAAGCGCAGATCCGAAGTGCTGTCGAAAATCAAAGAGTTTGAAGGAAAAGAAACTGCTCAGCTAGTGGACAGATACAAGTTTTTAGACCTTTACCCTTGTACTGCACAAGAACTGAAAAGTATTGGGTGAGTTCAAAACAATAACAAATCAATTAATATTGAGAAAATCATTGCAATGTCACCGCAATTATGACTTTGTGTGTATTTTTCAGGTATACTGAAGTTATTAACATCACAGGAGCGGGCAAAAATCTCTTACTGCAATCGATAATAGAGAGCGATTCAGATTTGCCACTACCAGTTCCTGATTATTCACAAATGATTCCTTACAAACCGAAATCGAACACTGTGATGCCTGGAGAACACCCTGTACCAGGTAAATAGCAAAATAACTACATGAGAGATGAGTCAGTTTAAAAAAAATTAGGTTGTCGGTTTACCATATACAGGGTGTCCGGAAAGATCGTGTCGTGAATGATAGAGCTGATAGTAAGCCAAAATAGAAATATATACATACTTCTAAGATACAGGGTTGGGCGAAAGTATGGAACCAATTGAATATCTCGGTAACCGTTTGTTAGTTTCTTTTGAATATATGTACAGGGTGATTTCAGAACGTGGTGGATTTGAAAATGTTATCGTCGATGTTGCCGCTTTTTCAGTTATTCCGGAATTAATATTAACTTCCTTATTTTATATAGAACACCCTGTATTTTATTGAATTTACAGATTCTTTCTGAGAAGCTGATTTCATCAATTAATCACACTTAGGGTTTAGCAAAAATGATTACTGAGATATAGGGTGTTCAAAATCGAAATTTTTCAACTTTACGATTTTTTTGTGTCGAAACTATTCATTATTGAAATAGAAACAACTTTTTCAAGTAAACTTTTTCGATATTCGAACAAATAAGCCTACTTTCAGCGATCAATTTGAAAAAATGCCATCTTCCATATTTTTCAAAGCAAATCTTGATGTCCAACTCGAATTTCAAAATAAGTCATTAATAAAAGTTTTTCCCATATGATGCTGACTTTATGAATGACACTGTATATATATGCTGTACAATGTAAGGATTTTGTGTTTTTTGAAGAGTTCTCTACAACTAGTCCTCGTGTCAGTATTTTTATTTTCTATAATATGTAACACATATTTTTGTAAAATAAACACTCTGTTTGCTGTGGCACTATTTTCCCACGTAAGTATTTCATATCTCATATTGGAGTGAAAGTTGGCATAAAATAAAGTTACCAGAATTTTTTTACTACCTACAGTGATTTTTCATATATTTTCATGAAATATATTTATTTCAGTATCAACATTTTGTCTCACTCTATCTATTATTTACGACATAACCTTTCCGAGCATCCTGTACCTCTCGAACAAATGTAACTTTCAGAATGAAATGAACGGGGGATATGTTTCGAAAATTCTTATTCTTTGTTTTAGGCGGTACGTTTCCCCCACCACCTGCAGCATCCCATCTTTGTACTCTTTTGCCGCCGCCGAGTTGCTTCCGAGGTCCATTCGTCCATATCGATATTCTCATGGATATTTTCAACAGGATATACCTGCCTGAGACATGTGAGTTATATCGTGAAATGATTAACAAATATCGAAAACACATCAAATCGAATTGTATACCATTCTTTCTCTCCGACTCAACTGTTTTTTTTTTTCGCCTATATTCAGATACATTTTCAGTATCAACCTAACTCAATTTGATCAATGATATAATAGGCTAATTGAATATTTTGAGGCATATGTATTCTAAGACATTGAATAATTTTCTGAAAAACTTTTTTAAGGCCATAACATATGTTTTCTCTATAAAAACCAAGGCCTACTGTGTATATTTTCAGGGGTTAAAATTCATTCAATCATAGCGACTACATTTTTACGAGGAATTTGAAGTTACCATTGAATTCAGCACCTCCTCAAATAGTTGCAAACCAAATTTCATGAAAAAATGTTCGTTATTAATAATTATGCTAATGCTTAGTTCTTCTACTAACTGCTGTTTGGACTTGCAAACTTTTTGCTTCACAATACCCTGAAGATAAATTCAAGTGGTGTCAGGTCCGGGGATCTTGACGGGTATTGAATGAGACGACTATCCCGACCAATCCACCGATTTATATAATTATTATTTAGCCATTCTCTCACCACAATGTGAAATTTGATTTGGTCATGAAATCAAATTTGAGTTCAGAAAAAATTCATGAAGATATAGTCATATGTACGGGTACGTAGGCGTGAAGGAAATAAGTCGAATGTCACTGGATCTAGATAGAGTTCCTAAATGTACTTGACACTGCTGTTTTGACGTTTTTTCTATATTAAAGTACGGACACTAGACAAGCAGTGACAATCAGATGCGAGGATCCTTTATCTAAGTGAAAAACATATTCTTATCCTTGTCTGGCAAAACAAATGATTTTCTTCAAAATCGTTTGTGGTTGTGTTTGATTGTCACTGCTTGTCTAGTGTCCGTACTCTAATATACAAAAAACGTCAAAACAGCAGTGTCAAGTACATTTAGGAACTCTAATTTACACCATACTGAGTTGTATTTTGTTTACATTTTTGTTGAAGATTTGAGGTTAGACCGTACTGACTACTTTCTTCTTATTCCTATGTACGGGTACGTAGACGTGAAGGAAATAAGTCAAATGTCACTGGATCTAGGTAGTAGGTATAGGTCATAGTCTGTTTCCTTAATAATTCGAATAAATTGCTGTACTTCGAAAATTGAAATAATTCATATAATTTGAATGGCCAAAACAAAGTTCTTCTAAATTGGTGAATCAATACAAGTTTTATTCGAAATATATTCATTAGTAGAAAAAAAAAAACAATACAGTGACATAAGGAAACATTATTTTTTTTCTGAAAATCGACACGGTGAAATAAAAAAAAAACTCGTGAAAAATCCACCGATACAAAAACAGCAAAAATATCTTCTGTTTTTCAGTCCCTGCCCCCTCTGAGAGCGCCGGCGACGTCAGATTGTTCGATCTGGCCAAATCGGTGCACTGGATCGTGGAGGAGGGAGGCAGCATCGGTCTGAAAAGGAGGAAACGCGTGGGGGGCATGGACGGCTCCGACGACGAAGACACCCCACTTCCCCCCATGAACGACATTTACAGGCAGCGGCAACAGAAAAGGGTCAAATAGACGGGATCTTCAATATAATAAGAGTGCGTTTATGTTCAGTTGTAAAGTGTCGCCCAGTATGTCATTTTTCCTTACTTGGATCTTCTCCTTCCACTATATGCTACACCCTTATAATATACCTTAAATATACGATGATTTGGAAATCCAAAACTGCCACTTTTTTTAAGTTATTCACTAATCGAAAAATAATAATCGACAGCAACATAAGGAAAACATTATTTTTTGAAAATTCTCCACTAGTAGAAAGAATACTCAGACAGTATAGTAGATCTGTTGCAGATATTTTTATTTGTTTTGTTATTGTCACCCTAGCTGTATTTTCATTTTGAAATAGATTAGTGTGTTATGAAGACAATTGATATAAAAAAAGGAATAATAATAAATAAAGAAAGTAGTTGAACGAGATAAGATTTTAAAATTTCAACGAAAATATAGTAAATCCAAGAAATATTTATTAAGATCTATATTTATAAATATAAAAAATATATAAATTTGAATTTTTATGGGGTAGGCAATGCGTTTATGCTTCTATTGTATGCACGCCATTGCAACACAGTGAAATAGGGACAAATTTTTTGTTGACTATTCCACTCTTGGACTAGAATCAATCAGAATCCGCCATATTCACGGATTTTTCTGTATTACAGCGATATTTTTTTGTTTACTAAATTTTATCGGACTTGCTCTACCCATCTCTACGATCTCTACCAATACAGAGGCCGAATTAACCCACAGGTGACCAACCTTCCTCGTTTTTCAGCGATGAAATTTTGGACGTTTAAAACGTCAATTATGTTGGAAGCCAGAATGATGGATGCAGAGTGTGCGCAACTCTCGCAAGCCACTCGTTTATTGTCTCAATCATGGGATACTCATATACGAATACAACTCTTGATACTATTTTTCCTGGAAATATTCGTCGATTGTTCCAAAACTTCTCGCTGTCGTAACAATCGCCGAATATATTCGGCGAAATAGTATCACTTGTGGTGTGGTATTACATCTTTACTCGAAAATGTTTCGGAAAATAGTGATGTCAGATTGTTCGACCTGGCCTACTTAATTGAACAAAAATCAACAGTCACATAGGAAAACTCAATTTCTAAAATGTCTTCGATAGTAGAAAAAACCAACGTAGGGAAACTTTTTTTTTCAAAAATTGTTCACTAGTCAAACAAAAGTCGCTGTCAAAGCGGCCTATTCACTTTGTTTCGATTGGCTCACATTTGTTTTTTTTTTGTCAATGCTCATTGGTCATATCATCAAAACAAACGTTACTGCTAGGTAGGGCGACGTGTTATTTTCTATCGCGAATTGGAGTTGAAGATTTTTGTAAGTCTTTCCAATGGTGAGGAAATACACAGGGTGTCCCTGAAAGGTGTATGTGCAAAATCTTAGCACATAGTAAAATCGGCAAGCACACTCCAAAAGACTATTTTGAAAAATCCATTTTTGCACTGCTCATTATAAGTGCCCAAATTTCATCCACGAAGATAACAGCAAACATTTTGCAGAACGATATGGAACGCTAAAAACCCAAATCTCGAAAACGGCTCAAATTTTGTAAATTTTCACAAGTGCACCTTTATTGCTTGAAAATATCCAGGAAAATATTTCCTCAACAAGAAAGTGGAAAACTACACTGAGAAAAAAGTTATGGCCATTCCAAACCATAAGAAGTGCAATTGTGCTTTTAAAATTATTGATACAGTTTAAAAAATTCGATGTTATTAACTTTACCATTTCTGTATCTCAGAAATGGAGTAATTTCGGACTGAGGTAAGTTACTTTCAATCAGCTTATTTTGACCCCAGGAATATGTGGTGAGATTTTGTACAGACCTTTCAGGGATACCCTGTATAGTATGATCTATTAAACATTGATACACTTTTAGTTGCTCTCTATATATTTTCTCAGATACTGAAAAGTGAAAATGCATCTGTTGATTTGAAAACATAAAATGGCATGTATTTTGCTTTCATTATTTTTATACAGGCAAAAATGAGTGTCTCTCACTTTAGATTCCTCTTAGAATATGATCATTCAAGTGCTTGGAATCACTAGTAACATAATCATTTTTTTTCTTGTATTTAGTTAATGAGATATTACAATATGTTCTTTTTTCTTTTTTGTGAAACCTATAATTATACATAGGATTATTATTTGACCAATTACATTACCTTTTCACTAGAATAATATAAGTACTATTACCCTATATACCTCTGGTTTGAACTAAAAAGCAGTGAAGTGAATATATTTAGGGGTATTTATAATGAAAAAAAAAAAACTAGATATCAGATGAGGCACATTTATTGACCCATTTCTCTTAGTGCCTTCCTTTCAAAATATCTCTTGACTGCTTCATCAAACTTCTCACCCACTGTCCTCTTTTTCCAAATATCAATTTTAGGTTTCTTTACTTTCACTTCCTTGTCCTTTTCTGATTTTTCTTCTTTTTTAACCTCAGTTTTTTCCTCAGATTTTTTCTCCTTTTCAGTTTCAGTATTTGGTTCAAGAACCTCCTTTGGTTTACTTTCTTTATCCCCATTAGTGCTTTCCTGTTTTTCTTTCTTACTGTTCTCATCTTCACTGTCTGAGGAATCTATGCTGAAGTCTGAATCAGCATCCAAATTAGAAGGCAGATGTTCCTTTTTCACTTCAGGTTCTTCTTCATCAGAATCTCTGTGCTTTCTGTATTTTCGTTTCCTTGCATCCCTTTTCCATTTAACTCTATCCTCATCTTCAGATTGACTGTCAGAAACACTGTCCTGCAGTGTGGTGGATTTTTTATTTTCCTCCTCACTTTTGGGTTCCTCTTTAACTTCTTGCTTTTTCTCTTCAGCATCATGGCTTTTTTCTTCATAGTTCAATTTCTGATCATATAAATGTCTGTAGAAACCATCCAAGTTTCCTTGCTTCTTCACATCTCCTATGCTCTCCAGGTATTCTTCTCTCTGTTCCTGTTCCTCCAATTCCTTCATTTCTTCCAGTTTCTTCTTATAAGCTGATGTTATGAAAGATTCCTTATCTTTATACATGTCCCCCTCTTCTTCCCTTTCCTTCTGCACTTGCCTCTCAATCCTTCTCTCATTTTCTCTTTTCCTTTTTTCAGCAGCTGCTAGGAGTCTACTGATATATTTAGGTTTCCTGTCCAAATCTTTTCTGGCTAGTTTAGACTCTTTTCGCTTCTGCTCCATTTCATCATAGACTTCATCATATTGGAAGACAGTGGGGTCTTCTTGAGCTGCTTTTGCTTGGTTCAGTTTGTCTTGCTTCTTCAGATTTTTGGCAATACCTGATACAGGAGCTTTGGGCGTATCAGAGTCTGAATCTTCATTGAAAATTGAGGGTTTAGCAGAGCTGACTTGGCCAATTGTGTGGGTTTTATTTTTGTTGGGAATGATAAGGCCATATCTGAAACCAAAGAAAATAAGGAAAAGTTCATGATAATGGATGTTTTATTTACTGTTTTGCCATAGTGGTTTTGTCATTAATATTCAATAATGAAGTTGCCTTTTATGAAAATATTTCATTTGATGCAGATTTTATTTTCTCAATCATATCACATGAACAGTATCAACACTTCTTGACTGTTTACGTCTTACGTGTTTGAGATTTGAGGTTAGAAAATATAAAAAAAAATAGATGTGTCAAATTTTCCCTATGAGGTTCTAGTTACATCTTCTTCTGATAGATGTCGCTGTACGAATTCTTTCAAGGTTGGTAGAATTGATGATTATTTGTAAACCAACCTGGATATAATCAAGGCTGGAACTCGGTTATCAGAATTTAATTAACACTATCAAAAATGAATGTACTCACACCATTTGTCGTGATTGTTGTTATTTGGTCTGATCAAGGGTTTGATCAAAGTTTGATGGCCATTAAAAATATGACGATATCAGCGCCTCTTACGGATTTTCTATGAACAAGAACCTCAGAAGTGTTCTCAGTTTTTGACCATTTGTCCCTTTCTTCATTCCCATTAAGATATCAATTGCCATCTATCGGGCATTTAGTAGAGAATTTCATTCATGTGATGGTGAATATAGGTTTCTACTTCGTTTTCTTTGGTTCACTTTTATTTTTGTGTAAACTGCCCAGAAGTGTTCAAGCTAATGCCGTCAGGTAGGGCGACATGTTATTTTCTATCGCGAATCGCCAAAGTTGGTAGAAGATTATCTTACTAATACCAAAGAATAGTAGGTTAGTCACCATCCAGTGACTCTACTAGAGGAGTCACTGTAGGTAGAACTATTGATAATCAGTTTGACCCTTGATTATATACACTGAATACTCAAAGGTTTGACATCTCAGGTTTGACGTGGGTTTGACCTACGGCCATCCTTCGGCCATTTCCAAGGTTGGTAGAACTGATGACGAGACAAAAAAATATAGATTTCTATTCCTTAAGTATAATAATATCTTTGATAATATGAAACTCAACAGCTCTAAATTTCGAATTAACTTATGCTTGGTAGATGTAGATGGAACCTCATAGTAAGAATAGTAAGCAGTGTGTGATACAAGTATCCTCCATCACCTCCATCAATTTGTCACTTAGGTATCCGTATTAATATTGTACATTGAAGTAGAAAAAGTATACCAGGCTGGACCCAATGATTAAGTATACACAATCCTTGGGCTGGACAGTGAAATCAAATTATCCGGGCCGGTCCGGTCCTGTTGCGCTCCTGCTTTGAAATGTCACTTGTCAGCCGGTAAAGCAGGATTTCACTTGATTTCAAATTTTAAATATTTCGTCGGCCATTTTTTCATTTTTAATTAAAGCTTCTGTCTCTCTTGTGATTCTTGAGAAATGTTTCGAAAATTATCAATCTCGCGAGTTAGTGAAAACTGAAAATACTCTGAACTTGTTATTATCACTTATTTTGTCCCTAGCATCAGCAGAATTATTACCGATAATTATTTTCAAGGTCGCCAATGCTTTTGTTGATAGAAAACGCCTATATAGGCGTCATCATCCGACTAAAAGAAGGAATCAAAGTGGTTTGTTGGATTTTGACTATTTTGTACGTCAAGTTTGAAGTTTTTGTGATCAATTATTGATCGAGTACTTGTGTATTGTTATATTGTGTGTATTTTGTATATATATTCAGTTGTTTTTATTTTTCACGTCCACAATAATTATGACAATAAATATTTTTGGAAAAATAACTAAATTATATAGTTTCTGTTTGGGATAGTAGGTACCTTGAATCAAATTATGGATCCCTCACTTCCTGAAACCCTTACTCTCGCATCAAGAGTGCATGCACCAATTTTCAAAGAAAGAACGGTTGAATCTCAAATAAACTCCAGGAATCTCGATTCAAGTTCCACTATATATAATCTTGCCAAGATTCTTATTCTTGGGGAAAGAAACTCCTTATTTACACATGACACTCAAGCCCTCATAATCTCCAATGAATAATCTGGAACTTTCGGTATCTGAGAATTTTTAATGCATGTGGAATGGAATATGTTTCTTCAGCCAATAAATTTCGAGAAATCGAGGATTTGGGAAAAGTAAGTAAATTCTATACGGTACCTGAAGATTTTATTCCTGAGACAAATACTCATTTCTTTCCAGTAAGATATTCTAACAATCTTTTATAGCAAGTGAGATTTTGATGATTTTTGAAGTCAACCTTCACTTGGCCATTCACAATTAATTTGAATCAAATGCGTATTTCTTATTTGAATGACAGGATCCTTTTTTCAGTGTTCTAATAAATACATTTATGAAATTTTCCGATATATTTCTCAATATTCTCAATATCAATCTTTCTGTGCTACTGTTGGGTTCAGCAGCAAATCGGAACCTATATAGGTGAGAAAAAAATCATTTTTGTTGTCTTTTTCCTATTCCTATTTGTTCACGGTACGTTATCACTCATATCACTTGGTATGCCTGTACCTATAAATCACACAATTCCCTTATTTTCTCTCATTTTACTCCCACACGATTCACGGACCTCAGATGCAGATACGCCACATTCTTTCCACAGATTTCTTTTTCCCTCTTCCCCCTTGTTCCCCAGCCAACAGCCCTATGCCATTGATAAATTCTTTTCTGAAACATTGAACAAGTATTTCATTTCGAGAGACGCATGAGCTAGATAAATGAAGCGAAGAATAAAGTATATACTTGCATCCATAGGCGTAGGAAAGAGGATCTAATACTTACTTTATGAATTACCTATACCTTTGAAAATTTACAGTTAGTACCCATAGACCTATAGGTACTAACACCTACCAAAAGTTGATTGTCGGTTGTCGAAGGCTATATATATCTCCCACTAAGCAAAGTTGACAGATATGTTAATGCAAGAAGGTTTAAAATCAATCTTAAAAAATACTTGCTCAGGACAATTTGAAAGAAAAATATGTGGCATGATTTGATTACTTAGGAATGAAATATAACTTTAATCTTATAAGACACAATATTAATTCGTTTCCACTGAGTGAAATTCATTATAGTTAACCCTTTATTATTATTTTTGTATATGTATTTATGTATCCCTATCATAAACAGAAATGTTTCTTGGGGTAATAAAGACAATCAAACCAAAAAGGATTCGTTGCATTAAAAAATTATATATGCTTGAATTATTTTCGTAGGACAGCAATTTCATGTTCAATCAAACATTTCATGGAAGCAGCTTGTTCAAATCGTGAATGTAGTTTAATTGAATCAACATATAATATCAATTCCATCAACAAAATAAGTAAATGGTTATCTCATGCAACAACAAATTATGTCGATCCAAAATATATTGTCGATGTTAATTCAACTATAAAAATTTTATTGATTTGATAAAATAATGATCATTTTGATAAAAATATTGCTTTGAAACAACATACAAGTTTTCTCATCCCGATGTAGCAATGAACTCGTTTCGAATGGATCGTTTGCTTGAATAGAGCAACGAAATATGTATAATATCAATAAAATATTCCGTTCATTTTATATAAAGTCAAGTTTTCGCCTCTAGATGGCGATCTTTTCGCCTCTTCTATGCCTGCCTCGAATTCATCATAAATACGTGAAGAGTGATTCTTGGTATTTGAAATATCAGCTGGATAAATCGAACTTTGGATGCTTAGCAATCTGAAATAGTTGCGCATCAGCTGAAGGCTGAAGAGAAGTAAAGACTGGAGATCTAAGCTAGAGTTAGAGTTAGAGCTATAGTTTCCTATAGTTTGGTCCTTTGGAATTTGGTCCAACAAAACAATTTGTCGACTGGAAATACTGTTTAACTTGATTCAACGGAATATTTCATTGAATCAACAAAATATTGTATTGAGTCAACCAAATATTTCATGGAATCAACCAAATAAGTCATTGAATCAACCAAATATTTGAATCAGCCAAATATTTCATTGAATCAACTAAATATTTGACTGAATCAATTTCTTGTTATTTTGACTCAAACAAAATGATTGAGCCAATTCAATATCTCTTCATAAATACCTAATTCATGAATGTGTTCGATTCAATAAGATCCCGCGTTCATGCAAGACATAATTAGTTGATTCAAACTTCAAATTCGCTCTGAAACAAGATATAGATTTACTCATTTCAAGATTATATTTTGTCGTGCATATATGACACTTATATTCGCTTAATAAAATGACGAAAACTACCTTGGTAGTAGAAAATCACACGGTGGAAAAAAATTGGTCATTTTATCAAATGTAACCATCATCACGGGCTCTTCTTTCAATAACAATTACCCCTCTAGGGGGTTATTTCTGATGGATCCATGTTAATATGAACTTTGTTTACTTTTTTTGTTCCTAGAATGTGTGTTTGAATTCTTTCAATTTAGTTTCGGCACACCTTGTATATTGTTGATAATCCAGATTTAATCGTGATACCTAGTTGCATCGTTAATAAAAAGCCATAAATAATGGTATAGACAAGCGTTCAGGTGAGACTCAGCGCATTGCACCAGAATCATGAATTATTTAAAACATCGAGCAGGGTATTATTAAGCCAAAGCTTCTGTTCGTACTTGCATAATATGTCGCCCCAAAGCGAATCAGGCTGATTTATCGGCCAATCAAGAAAATTGTCGAACGATACTACTCGACTATATGCAGATCACCTGGAAATCTGTCTAGATATTAGAATATTATGTGGGTTCCCGCACCGTGATTTTTGTCCATCAGCATCCAGATGTGAAAAAAATGTAGAATTATTATTTATTATTCAAATTCAAACATCATCTTAATATACAGGTGAATAAGTGCAGAAAACTTCAGGAGGTAATCTCTTGTCATATTTTCTGGAATGAAGTATTAATTGTTTTTATCTATAACCCCCCTGGAAGCTTTCCATGATGGTGCCAAAATTTAGTATGGGTGGACACTGACAAATACCCAAAATTTCAAAATGACTCTTGTGTTGAGGTTATTGAGTAATCTCAATTGATGTTTTGAGAGCACCTATAGATTGAAATTTGAAGTAAGTTTATTTTTATGTTCTGGTTCACACGAAAAGGGATAACCTGAATGTTCAGAGAACATCGTGAGAACCAACGGAAATAAGGTAGGAATGGGGAAGACCACTGAGAGAAGAAATCCGTTCAAACTTCTTTCAATCGACGAAACATTATTTACGTTTGATGTACAATCAATATTATGAGTTAAAGTTGAAGGGAATCGAGTATATATCGTTTTGAAATCAGCATATTTCATTCGATATTTCAAACAGCCAAATATGATGGTGGAGTCGTGACGTATTAGTCCCGAACTGTAGCTATCTCTCTCTGATACCTCGTCATTCTGCAGTGTTGCAGTGTGATTGGTCAGTTCAAGGACAACAGGCGTGTTGGGAAGCGCACCAGTCACACCAATGAATTAACAAAATTTCAAATGGCGCAGGAATAGTGTGTTTTGAAATGGATATATTCTAATTTATTTTTTCCATCGTCTTAGCATAAATGCCAAAATTCAAAATTAACTCGCTGGTAGTTTTTCAGTATAGAATTCACGATATTGTCATTTTAAAAACTCAGTGGTCTCCCCCATTGGTGTTCTTCTTGAAGTTCTGGAGGTTATATGCCTCGGGGAACAACTCCCTTGGCAATGTGTTCCAGAGCCTCGCTGTTCGTTGGATAAACGAGTCTTTGAAAAGAGATGTTCTGCAGGTCTCCAAAGTGACCACGAAGGGGTGCGAAGCCTCAACTCGACGGGTTGATCTCGCGGGGACTGCCAATGGAGGAACAATTGTTGATATTTCGGAAGAGCATCTTCCATGAAAATATCTATAAAATAGGGCCAGATCGCCAACTTGTCTACGGTGTTCCATAGAAGTGAGTATCTGAGCGAGGCATCACCCACGAATTGCCCTCTTTCGGACAGAATCCAACAGTTTCAGGGTATGTTTGGGTGCTGCACTCCAAATATGGGAACAGTATTCCAGGACAGATCGATTTAGATTTCTAACAGCTCATCAAAAATATATAATAGTTAGAATTTTTTTTATTTGAAAATAAAAACAATTCTGGCTCCATTTTCTGAGAATGAGCGATTACAGAAATAAAATAGGTACGCCACTGTATTGAACGTAAAACATTATACAGGGTATGTCACGAAGAGCTTACACTATCTCTATATCGAGAATCAGTCGGGAGAAATCCATGAAAGTATGCATTCTTATATTTTAGAATATGCTCTCTCCTGCCGCTTCTACGAAAAAGTAGCAACATCTTTGTTATCACAAATAGAATATCCTGTATTTCATTGCATTTTTAGATTCTCCCTAGAAAGCTGATTTCATCGATACATCACACTTGGGATCTGTCGAAAATTATTACAGAGATATAGGGTGAAACAGCTCACATGTCCCCATCCCAACTTTTGATTTACTATTTACTGATATTCAATCGGAACAGATACAGGATGATCAGAATTCTGAATCTTGAACCAACCTGTATCTGTTCCGATTAAATATCAGCAAATAGTGAATCAAAAGTTGAGATATATATACTGAACTCATGATAAAATAGTCGAAATAATAATTTACGATTGTTCATAATTCCAAAACTATCAATTTTTGTTATATGAAACAACCCACCAAACTTGTTCCAAATTCGACGTAGGATCTTGAAATGCAATGATGTACCTACAGGATGACCTATTCGGAAATATATACTTCTAAGTTGCTTAGGTTTTTCGGCACTCTGTATGAATAAAAATTAAAACCATTGATTACATCTAATGAAACCCTAGAACTTATACATTTTAACATTTTCCTGTAATACGTAACATAAAGAAGTTACGAGGGGGCAACGGACTTTTTGTCCTCACTGTATATTAAGATAATGGAGTTATCTTCGAAATATTCTCCGGATGTTGACAAAATCCTTGTTGGGTACGTATGACGAAAATTGCATTGGAAAAATATAGGTATCATTGAATTTCCCAATATTATTTCTATTCCTATGCTTTTGTGATAACCTGTATGAAAGACTGAAGAAGATTCTGAAAATAATTGCTTCCACGTTATGTCCCCAATGCTACCAACCACGTTCTCGTCCTCGAACACAGGAAACAATTCGAAAAACAATAATTTCGAAAAAAATTGCCCATCGCAAATTGGAAGGAATAATGGTTGTAGAAGACCATTAAATATTCAGGTGTCGTCCTCTTGATAATAATAACAAGTTGGGCTGTTATTTATTGTTTTTCGGAAATTGCCATAAATGCGGTTAAACGGTTAATTTCGGGTAATAACCGTTTCCGCATTGGGGCGGCTGAAGCGGAGGATATGAGAGGGTATAATTCAGGAAAAAAAAAATCATCGGCAATTATGAACAATAGGTTATTTCGATCGAGAAACCCCATGTAACGAAAATATCATTGAATAAATACAAACAGCTCACAGTCATATCCAGACAATGTTCATAAAATGAACAACAATGGTGGATTTCGGTAGAAAAACAACTACTTTCCTAGCTAATGCCACGCAGAACATTGAATTATAGATTTCGGAAGGATAATTCTGTTTTTTTTTGTATTTTTTTCTTATATTGGGTTGTTAGATTGGGACCATAGAGTGCATCAGCGTAGTTGAATAGGGAAAGGACTAGTGTTTCGCATAAAACTCTCTTTATACCCAATGATAACAAATGCCGGTTACCATAAATAATTTTCAGACTACTGTAAGCACGTTGAAGTAATTTATTTATGTTTTTCAAATCTCAAGGAAGAATCCATTGTGACACCCATATTTCTTGCCTCCTTCACCACCGCAAGTTGTTCATTGTTAATATGTACATTAATCGAGTTAATCACATTTTCACGATGGTATCTACTGCCAAATAGCATGACCTTGGATTTGCTAGGATTGATAAGCAAACAGTGATCCGAAGACGCTTTAACAAAAGCGTTAAGCTCATTATTGATTGATTGATTGATGAAAGCTATAATATATCTGAGTATCATCGCTGCATATAGGTGCACATTACAGGAGATAATTCTGGTAATAAGGTGTGACGAATAAATTGAGAATAATAGCGGTCCTAGTATAGATCATTGAGGTACCCCAGATCTCAATGTTAGATAGTCTGAGCTAATATTGTCTTTGCATACTTTTTGCCAAGAAAATGAGGAGTCAGCTACCCACATTCTCACGGAATGCCCAGCAGTAGCAGGAATACGGGAAGCGTATCTGAAACCCAGAGTGTGAGGGTATCGTATAGTGGACTAGCCTCTTTCGCTCGTGAAATCGGTTACCCTCACGAGTGAACAAATTCCCAGCAGAGGTGGGTGCATAATATACCCGAATAGGAGGCCTATATACATGCTGATAGATCTGTTCGCCAACAATGTCAAAAGGAATTGATGAATTAACATTGCTGAGGCCGAACGTGTCCGGACTTTTTGTCTTTGATTTCTATAGCTGGTGTCTGTTGCATCTAAATGGATGACCATGCCAGGGGGTGTTATTTCTCTGCTAACAGACGATATTTGGAGTCAGTCTCAGATTGGTAGTTATTGGACGTATTGGTAGACCTGGTAGTCAACAAGAAATCTTTGAGAGACTCGGGAAATCATCGAGGACATTCATTGGGACATTATGTAATTCATCGTGTCTTTAGGGGTCATCATTGGAGAGAGCATGAAGGACACTAGACTTCTTTGGAAGTCTATGAAAGGAAGTGTAGCTATCTGAAAGTCTCAGGGTTACTCTGGACTGGAAGTAATTGAATGCCTTTGAAAGTTGAAAGGCTCATTGAAAGTCTTTAGAGATAACAAGAGGCACTGGACTGGAAGTTATGGAAAGTCTTTCGAAGACTCAGGAAACCACCGGTTTCGTTCGTAAAACTGTTAAAGTTGTTGAAAAATTTTCAAACTTTCCGAAGGCTATTGAAAATATTTGAAAGACTTGGGTAATTATGGAATAAATTCATTGTGACACTCTGGAATCCATCATGAAGGTAACAAGAGGCAATGGACTGCAAGTCATGGAAAGTCTTTGGAAGAGTCAGGAAACCATCGGTTTCGTTTGTAAAACTCAGGAAGTTGTTGAAAGTGCTTCGAAGTCTCCGAAGGCTATTGAAAATATTTGAAAGACTTGACTAATCATGGGAGAATCATTGTGCACTCTGGAATTTATCGTATCTTTGGAAGTGACTGAGAGAGCGTAGAAGGCACTAAACTCCTTTGGAAGTCTATGAAAGTCAGTGGACCTATCTGGAAGTCTCAGGAATGCTCTGAAAGTAATTGATTGCCTTTGAAAGATTCATTGTGAGTCATTGAAGGTATCAAGGGGCACTGGACACGAAGGGTTAATCTCACGGGGACTGCAAGAGAGGAACAATTGTTGATATTTCAGAAGAGCGTCGTCCATGAAAATATATATGAAATAGAGCCAGATCGCCAACTTTTCTACGGTGTTCCAGAGAAGTAAGTGAGTTTGTGAGCGAGGCATCGCCCACGAGACGAACTGCCCTTTTTTGGACAGAATCCAACAGTTTCAGGGTATGTTTGGGTGCTGCACTCTAAATATGAGAACAGTATTCCAGAACAGGTCGGATCTGTGCCTTATAGATCATAAGCAGCTGACTGGAAGTGAAATAGCTCCTGGCCCGAAACAGAAAACCAAGTTTTTGGGATGCACTTTTAGCCCTCTATCTCACGTGATTTATGTACAGGGTGATTCACCATAAATGTCCCCCCCTTTAGCTCAGTTATTTTTGAACCGATTTCAAAATTTGAAATATAATCTCGAATGATTTTCGATAAAGTTTTTTTCTGCTACATCAGAAGATACAGGGTGCTCGGAACAAACGATCTACAGGGTACTATTTGATTTTTTTAAATGAGGGTTCTGGATGGAATCCAAGAGCATTAGCGTATGTTTGGGTGCCGAACCCTATATGTGAGAACAGTATTCTGAAACTGGCCGTATATCTGTGCTTTGGAGATCATGAAAAGAGTTTTTGTGAAGCGGCCATCTCTATCTAAGATTTTTTGAACACATTGTACACTCGGTACGAGTTTGAGGACATCGAACATCTGGCAGTGGATCTGTCGAAGGACGGTCGCGATTCATATTTTTTTTCTCATGGCGCGCTCATAAACAAGTCAAACTTCACGTCAGCTGACGTGTTATTAAATACAGAAAAGCAATAACGATTATAAAATATCGAGTCCTAAACACCGATCGCAGATAATGACCGGTTCGAGAGTTTCTTTCCTGAGCGGGACATCTACTGCCAACTATAGGACTCTATTCGAATAGTGACCAAGGAGCATAGAAATAGGCACGGGAAGACATTTCTACCCTTTGACAAACTCGAGAGTAGTAGAAAATTGTAATTGGCCTGTTTCACTAGAAAATTCCACACCAAACATTTTCGATCAATTTAATTCCTGTATGGTATCGTTACCATAGCAACTAAACAAATTTATTGGAAATTTTTTCCTCCTCCTTGGGGGACAGAGCATGGAATTACACTGGAAATCTTTTGACGTTTGTAGGTTAAATGACATTAACATTCAACTTTAGATTATTTCGAGTTCATTCTATGAGTCAATGAATAGGTCGCGTGCAAGAACTGTCAGATGACCGACCCTGGAGGCAAAACATATTTGTTTACAAATGATCGAAATAGTTTTCCACAATTATTTTTGCATATGAATCGTATTTTTCCGCTATTCATCAATTCGCTAATGCCATCACATTGTGCTGTTGTAAAATGCACAAAAACTGCAGCGGAAGATGAAGAAATCCGGATGGTACATTATGATTCAAAAGTAAGTACCTACTATAGTCACTCACATAGTTTTCATTTTTGAAATTTGGTTATTTCTCTGATTTCTCATCGGAATTCCTTCTGCAATAGGATCAGCTAATAGAAATATACCTGAAATTTCTAGAATAATGCAAGATGATTGGATTCATGCAATCAATCGGTAGGACTGGTCTGACATGCTGACGATCGTGTGTGTTGTAGACATTTTCAATCTATTAGCAGCATTAGCTTGTATTGCAGAAGTGGCAGAAGGCAGAAGGAATTTTAATAAGGAATGACAACATTTCATAATGCTAACTATGTGAGATTACTATTTACCTGAAAGATCATATTCCCTAGTCTCTTGCTGCATTTTTTGTGCATTGTACAACAGCACAATGCGAAGGCATGCTTGAATTAATGAATAACGCAAGAAACACGATTCGTATGCCAAAATATTGGGAAAAACTATTTCAACCTTTTGATTCCTCTGTAACCAAATAAAAAAGTGAGGTTGTGTTTCAATAATTCACAGAAGAATGAGTTTGTGTTTCAATATTTTGTCTCCAGGGTCGGTCTTCGTGCACGCGACCTATAAAAATCATTCATCAACAGTTTACCATATAATATTATGCAGGCAAGGTTGCCAAGTCACCGATTATAATCAAGACATCAAAAAGATGTTTGGTACTGCTCTTGAATAAAACTTAATAGGAGGAACCCATGAAATTAAAGTCCATTTTTGACTCTTTCGAGCAACCAGCATATCCAAATATTTCTTATACTCCATAACAAAATATCATGTAAATGTTGGAGACTTGGCAACATTGTATGCAGGTATACTTGCAAATTCGAAATTTACAAAAACACTTTCACTTGTCACTATTTTTTTTTATATTCTGGTTTCCACGAAAAGGGATGTCCTGTAATGTTCAGAGAACATCGTGAGAACCAAGGGTAATAAGGTAGGAATTGGTGTTCTTCTTAAATTTCTGGAGGTTATATGCCTCTGGGAACACCTCTCTTGGCAATGTGTTCCAGAGGCTCGCTGTTCGTTGGTTGAACGAGTCTTTGGAAATAAATGTTCTGCAGGTCTCCAAAGTGATCACGAAGGGGTGCGAAACTCCAACTCGACGGGTTAATCTCGCGGGGACTACCCAGGGAGGAACAATTGTTGATATTTCAGAAGACCATCGTCCATGAAAATATCTATAAAATAGAGCCAGATCACCAACTTTTCTACGTTGTTCGGTTGTTCCAGAGAAGTGAGTGAGTTTGTGAGCGAGGCATCACCCACGAGACGAATTGCCCTTTTTTGGACAGAATCCAACAGTTTCAGGGTATGTTTGGATGCTGCACTACAAATATGGGAACAGTATTCCAGGACAGGTCGGATCTGTGCCTTGTAGATCATAAGCAGCTGACTGGAAGTAAAATAGACGTACCCTTCCGCATATACCCCCTATGCTCCTTGGTAACGGACGCTCCGGCCGGAAATTAACTTTTACTATCTACCCCTTCGAGGGGCGGGTCGGGGCCGTTTATTGCCATTACGTATTAGAAGACCGTCTCTCGGCAGCACTGCCCACGTATATGGTGGCTGCTCGTTGTTCACTTGTTGTTCATTAAAAAAAACCTGAGATCGGTCGAGATAGGCATGAGAATTTCATCCCCCCCTGGCCCCCCTTCACCGGACAGCGCTGGGGGCGGGTTTGTAGCCCGCTCCATTCATGGATTCATGGATGATTTATGACGATCGTTTTTTTTTTGCTTTCTTGGGATGCATACCATCATTATTTTTCGGTTTAGAATTAGTCGAGAGGGTTGGATTGTTTTTGACGTTTTATGTACGTTCTCTAGGTGAACTTGAAGGGGTATAAGGTTCCGTGGTAATAATATTCTTTTTCTGCAACCGACACAAAAGTCGTCCATTTTGATACCAAAATCAGCTCTTGAATTGACGTTTCATTTACTGACACGAAAATAGGTATATTGCTAGGCAACATATTTAGTTCCTATGAGCTAAAATTTAACTTTTGTTCCTAGGAGCTGAAGTTCAAATTTACCTCCTAGGAACTAAAAAGGATGCACTAGACGTCATCAAGAATAAACAACATTGTTACGGTTGGTTATTTGGGTTGGGATGCATATATCTGATTTGTTTCCGAATTCGGCAGATTTGGCATTTCATACCCATACTGGAGATATAAATACACCTCATTATAGTAAAGTATAAGTATAGGAATTATAAACATCTCAGTATTTTTCTTTTGATCAGGAAAGCCTCCAAGATTCTCATACTTGCTTGATCTGTATTTCATTCGTTATTCTCGGGATGGATAACTTGTTTTTGAATAATCACGGCAAGCAATAGTTTTTTGTCTCAAACAACGATATTGTTTACCTCCATTTGATTATCAAGTCGAACACAGTGTAGTATGGAAAGGAGTAAATAATCGCTATTATTATTGTTGATATGCTCAATAACCTAACATTTTCCACGGCTTGTTCCTATACCTGGCACTGGCGCAGTATTTGCCATTAGAGCGCCTGGTCCATACACCAAATATGACACTCTGTGGTTGTATTTATATTGAAACTACAATTCCAACATCCTCGAAAATTGAATAAACCTGCTGTTAATGCAGGTAGGATATCCTCACCATGCCGATTATTTATTGTTGCATTGCATACACATGGCACGGCATCGGTGGTTACTTCGAAAATTTATTTGAGTTGATTGTTTCGGTTGCAGAAAAAATAGCATGTTTCATTCGGATCGAAAGTGACTTTGTTCGACAAGCGAATTTTGTATATGCGAGGTGGAGCGTTTAGCGAAGCCGAGCGAAAGCATCCTAATAAAACAATCTACTATTTTCACCAAATGAAATTAAAAGTGGATCTCCAATGACACTTAACAAGTAGAAAAACGGTACTTTTACTGCTTAGGCAAAAAAACGGTACTTTTACTGCCTAGGCAGAAAAAGTTTGTTGCTAGGCAACTTTCCAAGAAATGATTCGAATCAAATTGGTAATAAAAATTGACACTGACGTTGGGTGAACACGAAATGATGGATTATTTGGAGTTTGCGCGAAATAAGACGAATTTGGAGAGAAAATTATGTTTCACACGGCAGACAAGCAGATTTAATGTCTTAGCTGGCTTCCTATCCTCGGCTACTCCTGGGCTATGAAACGCCAGCCGCGGCATTGAATCTTGTGCATTCATTTTATAATGTGGCACCAGGGCATTTTATTACTCCACATGTTGAAAATGGCTATAGGTACCTAATTTACTATAAGATATTTTTTGTCAAATATCATTTTTCTTTGAAAAAAAGTCTGAGATAGATCGAGATAGGCCTGGGAATTTCGCCCCCTTCAGTCCCCCATCGAACAGCAATGGGGGTGGGTTTGCAGCCATTCATGAATTCGTGGATGGTTTATGAGGATCTTTCTTGGGCTACATACCATCATTAGTTGAGAGAATTAGATTATCTTTGATGATTTATGTTCGTTCTCTAGGTGATCTTAACTCTATCTTGAAAATCGGAGATTGCTGATTCTTCCACCGAAATATCCCGTCGTATCTTGCTTTTCAAAGGCGGTAACTTGAAAACTGTTAAGCAAAAATTTTTTGTACAAGGAGATATATTAAGAAGTTTAGTCTAGAAACCGACTCCGGCATCTCATCAACTATTTTCAACAGTATTTTTGTTGCGTCGGCCAAGAATTAGAGATAGTTATGATCAAAAAGTCATTATTTCTGGAACCTTTACTTTGGCGCTCTGCAGACAAAGATTTCTGTTATGGAGGTGATTTACTTTACCTACTTCTACAAATTGAGTTTGTGAGGAGGCCTAGGTAGCAATAGCGGCGGAAGACAATTGTAAACCTGGAATTCTGGTTGCTATATAGTGAATGTTGACTTATAACTATTCTTCGAGTTTGTTCCTGAGGAACTTTGCAGGAACCACAACAAATCTTTGTCAGAAACAGTCTCTCATATCTCATATTTTTATTTTAGGCCTGGAAGATTATCCATTCAAACTATTTCATTAATTTCACCTGGAGAATCAGAATATACGGTCCTGCCTACGGAAACAAGATCCAATTCATATTCATTTCCTTCCTTATTGAAATGCAGCTATGTACAGGGTGGAAAAAAAAAGCGATTATATACCAATTTGGCGCCCAGCATAGGAAAAACAAAAGTTGTGTAGAACATCTGTGAAACTCAAAGGAATGAGATATTTTAAACAATCCCAACTTATTCGTCTCGAGCAATTATCAAAATATTGAATTTTCAAATTTTCGAATTGTCTCCAGAACGTCTGGAATATCTTTTCGGATTGCAAGACAGAATATTGATGACACCTAAATGATCTCGCCTTCTTATACCATTCAAGCGATAGCAATACAATAACGTTCGTATAAGATTGTCGGGACCCTGTTTATTATTATTTCTTATTTTTCTCAATGAATGCTCCTTCAAAGTCGCAAGGTGCAATTACCATTACGAGGATCTTTTGCCTTGCCCAGCACCAGAACAAAAACGATCGCAGGACCGCGATTCGAAACAGAAAAAAAAATTATAAAAAAGCAGCATCGATGATATCGCCCCTCCCACACACCACGTCCTCAGAAGCACGTCTTCTCGGCCTGCTGGATGCGCTTGCTGCTTTTTCCGAAGCCTACTCTATAATTAGCGATCGAGCTTCTATACCTTAATAACATCCTTACATCCTCCACCGGTACGTATACACTACGGGATTACAGTGTTTTATAGTTTGCTAACTTCTATTCGGAATGGTCGAAAGAATGCTCGTTGGGGTCACCGTCTAATGTCAAAGAGAGATCTTCATCTTCTGTTGAACCGTTACTCGGTGTACGTTCTCTCATTACGACTGGTTTTTACAGGATAAATGAGCTTTTATCAATAAATCAAATTATTTACAAATATTTTATGCACGGGAAAGACCACTGAGGGATGAAATCCGTCCGAACCTCTTTCAATCATTTACATTTAATGTACAATCGAATCTATAGCGTTTTGAAATCAGCACATTTCATTCGATATTTTAAAAAGCCAGATATGAAGGTGGAGAAGTGACGTATTAGTCCCGAACTGTAGCTATCTCCCTCTGATACCTTGTCAATCTGCAGTGTTGCAATGTGATTGGTCAGCTCAAGGACAATAGGCGTGTCGGGACTAATACGTCACACCAGCCACACCAATGAATTGACGCCATTGGCGAATGGCGCAGGAATTGTGTGTTGTGAAATGAACATATTCCATTTTTTTAAAGTCTTAGTATCAATGAAAAAATTCAAAATTGTATTTACTGGTAGTTCATTGGCATGGACCTTACGATGATGTCGTTTCAAAAAAATCAGTGGTCAGTGGTCTCTTGTCCACTTTGACAAATATTTTATTGACACAAATGAGCTCTCGATGTTTTCAGTAAACTAGCGCTATTGACAGGCAGACAAATTTTGGGTCAATGAACAATTAATGTTATACCTCCCACCTACTAACTAAACTATAGGTTTTCATTTACAACGACAATGCTCTAGTAAACAAATCAGTACAAGAAGTTTATGGGTGGACATCGAACATGGTTCTATAGGGATTTTTTTTGTGTGCAATGAATGTCTGTTCCCCAGAATATCAGACCAACTTGTAAGACCGAAATACAACAGTCTCAATACGTCAAAAGATACTGTGTCTGTCGATTTGAAACGAAGTGTAACGTACTGAAGTGAAGTATAAAGACGAGTAAAATGAATTAAAATTAGGTGAATAAAAGTTGAGAAATGTTAAGTGGAGTAAAATGAAATGAAGTAAAGTAGAGTAAAATGAAGTGAGGTAAAGGGCTGTTACCAAGAAACTAACTTGATAAATTTGTCATAAAATTATTTGTCAATGTCCGAAGGATGTTTTGGCAAAAAATGTATAACTCAACAGGACACAACGAAACATTTATTCATTTATTAAAAGTACAGTTGGTGAAAGTACAATTATCAAAATTTAACTTAACATTAGATTCGTTGCTGTTCTCTACTATTGAAGATCTATTACCATGCATAACATTTATAATCTTGTTGTGGTGTTCTTGATCTAGATTTAGGTATGGTTTTATAGAATTTTGATTGCTATGACCAGTAATTTTCAGCAATTGTTGTTCTCCTACACCACTTTTTGCTAATTCGCTTACAGCAGTTGATCTATTCGAGTGATTTGTTATCTTGTCCTTCACATTTAAGCCAATTGCCTCAGCAGCAGATTTAGTCCATCCATTTATTGTATTTCTTTCAACAGGTACATTATCGTACCATTTACTACTAGTACAGCTTTCAGAACCACCTTGGCACGTATCACTGAATGTATTCAATGCCATTTGTTGGAGAGTCATCGTTATTTTTCTCGATTTGAAAAAATCCACCAGACAAGCAACTGCCTCTCCTCCTCGCCACGCTAATTCTACAGCAGCAATATGGTGAAATTCACGCATGAGACCTTCATCAGGAGTATTTCCAGCAATAATATTTTTTTAACTTCAGACAAATTCAAAGGAACTGAACTGGACTTACGTTTACATGGATCTGCTTGTAGTTTCTTCCTGATTGCATCGCGGGCATCCCGGGCTGGTTAAAATACAATATTATTAAACGGGTTAATAATAATATTATAGTAATTATAATACTTTTCTTGCAAAACGTTCCACATTGTCTTCACCGTCGCTTTTTTATATTCGGTCCCGTCTTTCTTTTTCATATTGAATGCCCAATCTTTTAGTATCAACGCCAAATCTTCTAAGCTTCTATGTTCATTTAATTCATATTCTCGTTCGCAGCAAAATTCCATGAACATTCCCCAAATATATTTGTGACTGTAGGTTGTATTTTTGGAAACTATTCCTTTGATTAGCGCATTTATACTTTGAACATTCGCATTGCCAAAGCGTGACATCTTGAAATGGTGTTCGTTCGTTCATCCTCTGGTGTCGTCATAGTGATTGATAATTGCACTGAATGCAATAATTATCAGTATAATGTTGGATTGATTGTGTTCAATCATGTGACCACAAGTTATTTGATTTCATTGGATTTCATCTTGACCAAAAAATTCACCGATCATACCTCAAAATGTCCTTGTTTCCAGTAAAAATATCACTACCTTTCGTCCCTACAACGTGTGCCCTTGAACCTCGATGACTGATCAGAATTGAGATCAGGATTGGCATCACGAACGCTAGAAACAAACGAATGGGGCGAATAACAAATGTGGTCGGAGCACGTCAACTGCCTAATAAGTTGTGTGGGAACGTAGCAGGCTGCGACTGACACACGTCTAGGAATAAGGCTGACTGGCATCCAGAAGGCTGGGTCGGGCGAAAACGGGAACGATATAGGCAAGCGTCGAACGATTATTTTCTTTTTGAAGTGTATGAGAGTGTGGATATTGATAAATATGTGTTAATAGTACCAAGACCCTGTACAACATTGGATCTGGAATAGTTCATATCACCTGTCGATATGGCAAACATGTTTTATGAAATATAATCAGTTTTTCCTCGAGAGTTCAATAAGTTCATTGGGCATCATGAAAGGTACAATTGCTACGAGAGTTCATTCACGGAGGATGCTCAAAAACTATCAGAACCGGCCAAAGTGAGACTATTGCTGAGGAAATTGGACACACAGATTCATCAACAATATATCGATCTGATTTTGCCCAAAGAACCCAGAGAAATCGATTTTAAAGATACAGTTGCCAAACTCACAAACATGTTCGGAACGAAATCTTCAATTTTCAATACGCCCTACCAGTGCATGAAACTCACCAAAAGCAGTACAGAAGACTTCGTTGCATATACATAGTGTTGCGCCGTCCAGACTTATACATTCTAGACTCTTGTCTTGTCTAGAATATCAAGACAAGATCATCAATATGTCTTGTCTAGATTATCTAGACAAGACAAGACTTTTCATTTTCCATACAAGACTTTTATTCAAAACTCTTGATTATTTTCAAATCTATATTACAAATACGTCGTTTCGCTGGCGCGGCTATGATTTGTTTTGATTGGTTCCCAGAGATCGGGAGTTTGCATGCACTTGACTGTTTCTACGCAATTTAAGCTAAGCGTCTTATCTAGAGTCTTGAATAATAATCTAGACTTTCGTTATCTAGACAAGACCGCACTTAGCTTATTTAGTCAAGACTTACGCGTATACAACTCTTGTCTTGAAATTTCAAGACAAGACAAGAGTAGGTAAACTCTTCTCTTGTCTTGTCTAGATGGCAACACTACATATATACAGCAAAAGTCAACAAATTCTGCGAAGACTATACGACATCAGGAAAATTACAGCTGATCAATTCAAATGCCTTATTTTCGTGTGTAGTCTTCAATCTGTTGGTGATCCCGATGTCAGAACAAAATTATTCATCAGGGAGCAGAACTAACGAATTCAGCAGTAATATTCAAATATGGTTTCATCGAGACGAGAAATCTCGTCTCGAAGGCACTTTCTCGTCTCGTCTCGATCATCGAGACGAGAAATTAACAAACTCTCGTCTCGATGTTTTTCTCGAAGACAATTTCTCGATCTCGATTCGAGACTCTCGAAATTTCGAGAGTCTCGAAAACAAAAACTGAATGTTATTAAAAAATGCTATGTACAGGCCAAGGCCAGAGCTGAATCAAAATACAGGTTATTAATTTTTTTCTATAAAAGAATTATGTTAATACATGAACTCAAAGCCACGTATAACAAACAAACCGCCGAGCATCAGCAAAAAAGGAAAAATATTGTATTGAAAAGGAATATTCTCAGATATATTGCATGAAAAAAATTGATGCATTTAAAGAAATGCATTGAGAAATCGCATTCTCTATGTGATGAAAATATTAATTCTTTCTCGGTATATTCAACAGAAAACAACCACTTTCCTGGCTGTATGCCACGACGAACATTGAATTATATCTATTGAACACACACGATGAGAATTTGAAAATAAAATCTTCTGAATTTGAGAATTTGCATTTGTATCAAGTTTTTCAAAGTTTATTATACATCTGAGAATATTCTTTTTCAATACTTTCTTCATCCAAATCAAGGGATTCAAACTTGTACGAAGGAAACTTGTTATTTCATCAATTCAGAATTTCTTTCCACGCCCTGTATGATGAATATCAATTTGTCATACATCCAAAACAAAAGAATTTTATTCAAAAAAAATGAAGATTGAACGAATTCTTGATGTTTGAATTCAATCTTTTATCCATATAGGTACATTTAAAATTTACCTATAAGGTACGGAAAGTGAATGTTTGAAAGTATTTCTTCGTTCGTGAACAGCACCTGCATCAAACTCATTTTTTATTATCGAAACAGTCGTCTCTTGAACAACCCGATATAACGCAAATTAATGTATGAATTATGAAATTATTTCTCAGCTTAGTTCTTCATTGTCTTTTTTCTGGCGTACAGTTGTATTCAAAAAAATAGCGTACAAGTATAAGAGAGAGAAGCTAACGTCATCCTATTTGCGTAAAACGGGCTATCGAGAATGATTTTTCACCATATGTTGACATTTGTCATAGGTTGTCAAAACTACAAAGCATTGGCTGAGCCAGTTTTAGACAACTAGAACTAGGATGACGTTGACCTCTCTTTTTAATACAAATGTACGCCTTTTTATTGAATACAACTGTACTTGGAGCTGTGAGTTATTGTAGCGCGTATTTTTTTTCGAGATCGAGAAATCTCGAAATAATTTCTCGATCTCGAAAAATCTCGAAGTATATTTTTCGATCTCGTCTCGAAAAAAAATTAGTGGTCTCGTCTCGATCTCGTCTCGAAATCGAGACGAGACGAGACGAGACGAGACGAGACGAGAAATCTCGAATTTTGAGAGTTTCGTGAAACCCTAGATTCAAACAAGATTTCAAAGCAAGTTGTTCCAAAAACAGAATGTTGGTATTGTGGTCAGATGCATTTTGCCAGAAACTGTACTTATCAGAATCACACATGTCAAAACTACAAGAAGATTGGACACAAAAAAGGATACTGTGTCAATATTAAGAACAAAACATTCAAG
Source organism: Phaedon cochleariae (assembly GCA_918026855.4). Taxonomy (NCBI): domain Eukaryota; kingdom Metazoa; phylum Arthropoda; class Insecta; order Coleoptera; family Chrysomelidae; genus Phaedon; species Phaedon cochleariae. The sequence goes on along the minus strand of OU896717.1, from coordinate 38,963,051 downwards.
CGTTTCACGAGAAGCAATATTATTTCTCAAGTGAATTCAATAACAGAAAGCAAGTACCTTCAAGTTATCATCAATGGTAGGTATACCAGTCGATCTTCAAGTTGACTCAGCCTGCTGCAATCATTCGAGTAGGAAATTAGCAAGTTATACACTATAATTTTCCTACGGCTATATATAATAGATAACAGCGGCATTTTCGATTTTTTCGCTTCAAATTTGACATTCCATGGACGATGAGTTTTTTTTGAAATAATATCAGATACGGAAATAAAATTGATGACATACAAAAGTACCTCATTGATGTATCGAACACAGTAAAACAAGAGCAATCTTGTGTTATAGTCGCAGAAAAATATAAAATTGTTCATTCTCGGAAATAATACAAAACTTTTCGCATCATAATTCCCATTTCAAGATCTCTACGGCATGTTGTCCATAGTCTAAAAAGATAACTCTGATCGAGATTCACAGCGGTTCCATAGAACAATTTTTTATGATGGTTAATAGTATATTATGTAACAAGTGTTATAAACGTCCTTTTAGTAACGAGTATTTTAAGCACGAGCGGAGTTGAGCGGAGCGAGTGTTCAATAAACGAGGGTCTAGAAGAGTTTATAAACGCGTTACATACTATGCTTTTTCTACGAACTCCGAAAATTACATTAACATACCTGCTATTCCTGCTAACCTACAAAATAATTCGAAAGAAATGGGAATTGAGAACATAATACATGCAACTGCATGCAACCAGCGAGACACGAATTAGTGATATTGGTTGTAGATGTGTCCAATCCATTGCTTACTAACCTTTGTTCCACGTTCATTGTCATTCTTAGCGCAGAATGAATGAATTGTTCTCAAAGATGGATGCTTTCGCATAATTTTAATGAATAATTCTGATACAAACGAATATTGTTTGAATAATTCTGATACGAAATTTGAAAATAACAGTTGACAGTTGATACAATTGACAGGCCAGACATGTCTCAAATTACTGAAGCTGTGTTTAATGAACTGTGTTGCCATGGTAATGTGTTTAAGATATCGTGTTGCCATGGTAACGTGTTTAATATTTCGTATAAATCACAGATCGTCAATTCGTGATTAATCGATCATTTAGCGTGGTACATATCCGTACGATAATAGTATATTATGTAACAAGTGTTATAAACGTCCTTTTAGTAACGAGTAGTTTAAGCACGAGCGGAGCAGAGCGGAGCGAGTGTTTAATAAACGAGTGTCTAGAAGAGTTTATAAACGCGTTACATACTATGATTTTTCTACGAACTCCAAAAATTACATTAATTAACATACCTGCTATTCCTGCTAACCTACAAAATAATTCGAAAGGAATGGGCATTGAGAACATAATACATACAACTGCATGCAACCAGCGAGACACGTATGTGATATTGGTTGTAGATGTGTCCAGTCCATTGCTTACTAACCTTTGTTTCACGTTTATTGTCATGCTTAGCGCTGAATAAATAAATTGTTCTCAAAGATGGATGCTTCATTTTAACACTTCTTGGAGGTATGTAAGTACCTGAACATTCTCTTCGATTTCACTCTCGTCTACTTTTCGCATATATTTTTAATGAAGAAAACGAATATTGTTTGAATAATTCTGATAGAAAATATGAAAATAACAGTTGACAGCTAATACAATTGACAGGCCAGACATGTCTCGAATTACTGAAGCTGTGTTTAATGAACGGCGTTGCCATGGTGATGTGTTTAAGAAATCGTGTTGCCATGGTAACGTGTTTAATATTTTGAATAAATCACAGATCGACAATCCGTGATTAATCGATCATTTAGCGTGGTACATATCCGTACGATAAATGCCATTTTAGTTATGTGAGTAGAAAAATGCCATTTTAGTTATGTGAGTGGAAAAAAAAACTTGGAAATGAAGAATAATTGTAAAATATCCTGTGACGCTCTCCTCATCAGTCTCCTCTTTCATGTTTTTTTTTGCAAGGTATTATTCATTCATTATTTACCAACAGTGTTTATTACTTTATCATACATTTTCGGAATGTCAATAGTTGACGTGCCTCTTGTGCAGCATGTATAGATGTATAAATGTGCCCTCAATACTGATAAGAATAATTGTTGAATTTCAGTGGAACAAAACAAATTGCTTTGTTGGTTTTACTAATTATTTAATTTATCTGATAGCTTGACGTGTTCATCTGGGTAGTTCTCGTTTTTACTCATATTCTCCGATCTGACCATTGATAACGCATAATAACTGTAATACTAAAACTTGTCGTGTCTGATCTTTCGAATTGATAACTGAAATATAGATAGTGAAATATATAATGTCGGTTTGTGTAATTCGTGTCTCTTTTGTTTCTTCTGATAATCACGCGCTATTTGTGATAGGCCGTTCTAAAGAAATAGATCCCTTCCTTTTCCCTTCAAATGAAAATTGTGTCTCATGACAACAAATATTTCTCACAGATATTCATCAGATTCCACAAAGCCATTGCTGGATTGTTGTATACAGTGCTTTTCTTTAATGTCCCCCATTCAATTTATCTTTTGACGTCAACGTCAACGGGTCAACGTTGAAACTTGGGATAATAAAATCGATGTATAACCCTATAATATAAGTCAATATCTTATATCGTATTCCAACAAGATGGAGCACCACCACATCACTCCAGACAAGTTGACACGAAATATTTTCTTTTTCTTTAGCTTCGATAGCTTTTATAGGGCTATCTGGCAACATTTTGGGATTTTTGACTTTGACACTGACCTCACGTTTTAGCGCTAACTGATGATAGTGAATTGGTTATCATTGGTCAAAAACCGAGGAAAAAAGCATAGCTAGACTGTACACTCGTCTTCAGAGAACATGTCGTGGTTGGACGGACGGTATGAGCGCTCTTCTTGCAGCGGTGATTAAGAGAGCTGACACCGTCCATATGCGACATGTTTTCTGAAGACGACTGTACTTTGTTCTATACTGTTCGACTGTGTCCGACTGTTCGGTGACAAATGAATCGACTGCGGACACCATGTGGTCAACTTTACACCATAAATAACGTCGCACTAGGGCTTTTCACACACTGGCCCGACCACATTCACGTGTTTGAGCGTTACTCCGATGTTTGTTACCGACTTGATCTATGTTACGACCGAATTAGTGCGTGTGCTACTAATATCCGGCATTCGGGGGAATTCGATATGAACACGCCACAATGATGAGTTTGGATTTTTCGAAAGATCACCATAGAGAATAAGAAATAACATTAAATCATCATCTCTGGTAGAAGTCCATCATTTCTCGAAGTAGAGTGTAGTTGGCCAGCGTAGCCTCGTGGTTAAAGCGTCAATGTTCTATCCACGTTGGATTGCCGGCAGGTGGGTTCGATTCCCACCAAGACCGCAGACATTTTTCTGATGGCCTAAGAAAGTGTTTGGGATCACACGTTGAAAGAAAAGACCCCGTCATTCCTTGCTCGCACAGGTCTCTTGAAGACTTCTGAGGGTTGCTCGTAAGGGGGCAACCGAATGATGGATAAGAACAATTTAAGAGAACAATTTAAGATACCAAATTACCAGATAATACTCAAAATCTCCACGATAGTTTACTGTGAACAATATCACTTCAGGGGATACATATTTCGGACATACATATCTCCATCATCAGCCTCATAAGAAATTAGTCCTACAATCAACACAAAAGAGTATGAATGAAGTGGAATCCATATCATAAGATCACTTACACGGAGTTGAAACAATGTTTTTTGAGAAATTTTATGAAATTACATTGTGTGAAATTATGAATAATTATGAAAGTTATGAATAATTGTGAAAGTTATGAGATCTTATATCTTCATATATATAAAAAAATCTTGAAAAACCCCATGAACATCATGGCGAATTAAATCCAATATTAATTGTTAAATGGAACCGGTTTATGTGTATATATACCGTCATACTTGTTTCATCATCTCATCCTATTTTTCTCTGGAAAAGTCATAGTGAAGAATTGGTTGGGTCGAAGATTTGATTTTTTTGAGAAATTTCAAATAGTTTCTTCTATATTGCTCATCTCCCAAGGTATGTAAGTCAATGTGTATATACCGTCACACTTTTTCATCATCTCAACATATTTTTTTGTGGGAAAATCAATGTGAAAAATTAGTTGGTTCGAAAATTTTATTTTTCCAGCGACTTTCAATACTTGCTTCTATATTGCTCATCTTCCAAGGTATATAGCTTCTCTCCCAAGGTATATAGCTCCTCTCCCAAGGTATATAGCTCCTTTCCCAAGGTATGTAAGTAGATATATGTGTATACCGCCATTCTTTCTTCTTATCATCTCAACTTTTCTGTGGGAAATTCAAAGTGGAGAATTGGTTTTTTCGAAAATTTTATTTTTTGAGGGATTTTCAATAGTTCCTTCTATATTCTAAAGTATCTTTCTCCTCCCCCAAGGTATGTAAGACAATGTCTATTCCGCCATTCTTTTTCTATCATCTCAACCTATTTATCTGTGGAAAAATCATAGTGAAGAATTGGTGGGTTCGAAAATTTTATTTTTCGAGAGACTTTCAATAGTTGCTTCTATATTGCTCCTCTCCAAAGGTATGTAAGTAGATTTGTATTCTTCTTTTATCACCTCAGTCTTTCTGTGGGAAATTCAAAGTGGATAATTGCTTGGTTCGAGAATTTTATTTATTGAGGGATTTCCAATAGTTTCTTTTATATAGTTTATTTCTCAAGGTATGTTGCACCTCTCCCAAGGTAGGTTAGTCAACGTGTATAGATAGAATATGGATACAAAGCTGAGAAATCGAAAGCTTTGCATGACACCTCAGCAAATCGAAGAGTTCTTCTACGCCAGATGAAAACTTATCATTCAAATGTAAGTATGCAGGCCAATTATTTTGCAGAAGTTGTATTTTGAGATTCTCAATATTTCTGTATAGCTATTTTCTTGTGAGCATAAAAATTGAATTTTGAAATTACATTTCAATTTTATGCAACCTTTAAACGTTTGAAAATCTAAAATTTGACTAGTACACTGGATTCTTCTTTCTACCAACTTTCCAATGACGGGTCACAAGCCATAGGCTTACATTTGGAAAAATCATGTTGAGGGTGGTTTCAGCTACTTCTGGGGGGATATATTCTCGATATAGCTTGCAAATGGTAGGTAAATACATTAAATCGTTGACGTATATGTCAATTTTTTTATATTTATATCCCCGCTAACAAATTTGTGAACATCAATTCAGACACAAGGGAATTTATGTTATGGTGAATGTAGGACGTAAAACCATCACCCTATATACATTGTGAAGTTACCTGTCTAGTACAATAGTAGTTTACCTAAAAAGTGCGAAAATCCACTTCACGCTCGTGTTACGATTACTATTTTTTCTACTATAGCATGCGGAAAAAACCCAAATTCCTCTTTTACGCACTCATTTGAGCGTTGAACGTTTTTTCCGCAGTAGTGCAGAATAGTGGCTCTTTCATCACTAAAATGAGTTCGGAAAAGTGGACCTTTCCGCACGATAGTAGAAAAAGCATATTTTGCGTCAAAACATATTCTTCCGTTTTGTAATACGACCCTGAAGGAAGACGCGAGAAGACGAGTGGTATAGTCAGGTCAGTAATATCGGCAATTTGTGACTGCGATTATCTTAATAATGTAAAGACGCAGCCAGGGACTGGCTCTAATGATACCTCAATAGCGGCCGATACCTTCGACTTGTGTGAACATAATCATATACAGGGTGTTTCGTAATATGTGGGACATACTCCTAAAATGAATAGAGCGTCTCAAAAAATGATAAGATAGGTGTTTATAGGAAGTTTTATAATTTTTTTGAGGCGCTCCATCACCATCAGGAGTGCGTCCCACTTAATACGAAACACCCTGTATAGTATAGTTTGAAAAACAAAAGATCGAAGATCGAAGGTCTACTGGAGATCTACTTGCCTACGTCACCCATTTATGGCAAGCTTCATTAGAAAAACACGGGGAATCTCTAGCTGTCGCGTTGGACATATCGAAAGCATTTGACCGTGTTTGACACGAAGGAATCCTCCACAAACTACCATCATACGGCTTACCACCTCAGCTATGCCATCTCTTATCGAGTTTTCTTTCAGGCAGATCGCTTCATGTGGTGGTGGACGGTGTATACAATTGGCATCAATTCCGGCGTTCCACAAGGATCAATTTTGGCATCAACATTATTCTTTCTTCATATCAATGACCTGTTGGGAGTAACAACTTGCCCCATCCACAGCTTTGCAGATGATAGTACCCTCCATACTGCGTTCTCTTCCAGAATTCCCATTTCTTTCCAGGAAACTAAGAACTCGCGGCGCAGGCAGGTCAATGCTGTCAATGAAGACCTTGCTGAAATTACAGCCAGGGAACCAACAACCTAGTTGAATTCAACGCCACCAAAGCTCAAGCCTGTATTTTCTCTAGAAAAGCGGAACTCAGTATGCCCGATATTATAATGTCTGGCACCACCATCCCCACCAAGCCCACCATATCTATGCTCGATATTTCCATCAGCAACAATCTTTCATGGGATAATCATGTCAGATCCATCGCAGATGCTGCTTCACAAAAGCCCGGATTCTTGTTCCGTGCAAAAAGCTACTTTACACCTCAACAGCTTCTCATGATCTACAAAGCGCAGATATGGCCTGTTCTATAGAATACTGTTCCCACACATGGCGTTCAGCACCAAAACATACGTTGATGCTCTTAGATTCCTTCCAGAGAAGAGCCATTCGCCTGGTGGGTGAAGCCACACTCACTCACTCTTTGACATCATTGGAACACCGTAGAAAGGTCGGCGACCTTTCACTTTTCTATCGATACTTCCACAGGAAATGTTCTTCGGAAATTTCTGCTATCATCCCTTCACTAGCAATACCAGTCAGACGAAATAGACAAGCCCAGTCAGTACATCCTTTCGTTGTCAACCTCCAAAAGTTCAAAAAAAATTCCAATACCTACCTCCTGTCCCTATCCTCCCTAGGAACGCACGATGTTCTTTGAACATTATAGGGATTCCCTTTCGTGCTATCCAAGCGATAAAAAAAGCTCTTATAGATATAGCTGAACTATGAAAAACTGATAAAAGTGTAAATACTTCACAAACGATAAGATTTCCACAAAATTCTTCACAACATGTAACACAGTAGCTTCGTCAGGTGATATAGTGGTACAATGAACAGGTTCATTGAAATTTAGGTGACGGAACATCTATAATTTTGGTGGCGGAACCATCATCCACCATTTTATTCGAAAAAATGAAATTGCTCATCCTGAAGATCCTGATCAGAGAATAAAAACTTTGCTACCTTCATAAATGAGCGAGCACTTTTGAATACAATGAAAAATCGAAATAGAATATCCCGACTGATGGTACAGATATCACAATTTTGAATTTATTTTCCTGAAGTTTCCTTTGGACTAGGTTCTTTTCAGCGGCTTCATTCACCTTTTATAGTCTTCTCGAAGGCTTACACACATCACACAATACACACCCTCGAAATTATACAAATCAAGCGAGCATCGTCATTATTTTTTATCCCGTTCTGTGTCCGTAATTTCAGTATAGATTTCTGTGGGCCCCATAATAGGCGATAATAACAGGTTACAGAATCAATATATCTCTGACTTGTCAAAGATAATAATCGTAGACTCGATCGTCATCATCCTCGGCTTCCGATAAGACCTGAGGCCATTGAGAAGGAGCACTACTTGCATTCGTTAGATCGCTAATGCTCCCATCTCTATGCTAATGGCTGTGGGGGTGTCAGCAATGGTAGATTTCTTTCGACTGTTTCATTCAAATGTCTGTCGCTTGGTGTCTTAATTTGGTATGGTACTATCAGTTGGTCATCGAGATTCAAGATGCCGAAATAATCCAAGCTTCTGAAGTAGCCCATCGGTCCCTTGGTATCAATATTTGTTGAGAACCCAGTGTAGGGCTTCGCGAGACCAATACCAAGGCCAAGACTCTCTCCCAAGAGTTTTGGTCTTGGTTTCGCAAGAAAAACGATGAACTTAAATCTACTCAATATCAAGACAAATGTGATGGAGAACTTAATGGCATTTTATTTCAGTTATTCATTTGTCACATGGTAGGTTTTTAATTTTTGTTCACTCAAATTCAGTATTGCAGTTCAAAAGTTTACAACATATAGGTGTATGTTGTAAGGTCACAGTGGTCCATACCTCCTCCTATTAATTGAAGATAGAAACAAATTTAATACAAAAGTTATTTGGTTTGAATTAGAAATTTTTTGAAATATTCTGATCATGCGTTGTTGTCAGTTCCAACCTTTATGAACCTTCTTTCTGGCCTGTCAGGCATCGGACTGTTTGCTGTTTGGGTCCCATTTAATATTTATTCAAGGTTTCTTAAAAATTATATCCTAATGGTGAATGGAGAAATTTATTTCGCTTACTTTATACGCACAAATTGACAATTTTAAAGACTGAGAAATACCATAGGAAATACTAAATACCTATATTATATGCATATAAACTGTTAGATATTTGAATTGAACAATTCAAATTTCAAGACGCATTTTGATCCTAGACCAAGACTATCAAGATCAAGACCAATACCAGTGCTATAGATTTCCAGTAAGTGGGCCTCTAGATGATCCATCAGAACCCAAAAGTTCATTCAGTCTTGATCAATATCCTTACTGGAGCACGGTAATAGGCTCAGATCCAGATAAATAACACATTTCATATCCTGAAAACTCTGTTGCCGGAGGAGGAGCAAGTAAAGCTCTGAATGGTCCAGAACCCTTTTGTGGTATTGCGAAAGCTATAGAATATCCAAATCATGGATGCAAACCAAATCGCAAGAATGGTGGAACAACTCGCCAGGAATAAGACAAAATATCTACTGAGCCAGAAACAGAGTTCAACTAGAATACTAACATGACTTCTAACGTGGGCTGAACAAACACATGAGTACGATAGGTCTGGCTGAAGAACTGCTGTGCAGTTTCTGTCAGGAAGAGGAGGAAACAGCAGTACACATATTTTGCCACTGTGTAGGCTTATCAAGACTAAGGTTCCTTGTGCTGGGAGAGAAAATACCAAGAGCCCAAAGATACACAGTGGATCTAAAAGCTATCCTATGGAGTCTTGGAGAGAAGGCGGGGCTAGTCGAAGAACTCTAAACGATTTTGATACATATGACATATAAAGGCATAAAGGGACAATTGCAAGCTATCCAACAGAACACCCCCTTAACAAACCCCAGGGAAGACAAAAACAACACGAAGACTACACTTATTGAAGGTAACGAATTCCCATTGCACACCAACGGAAACTGAGCTCAACACCACACTATGAAGGGTGATCAATTTTGCCTAGACATGGACAAAGACAGACAAATCAGACGTAGGAAATGGTACCAAAAAGAGAATGACATGAGGACTACTCCAGGAGGAGTAGGGGCTGGTTGGCGAGTCTCAAGGGGCCCTCATCCAGTTGAACGGATGGGTGTCTCTCGAAATGGAAACCTCATAGAAAAAGGTACCAGGGGGGGGGATTTTGAGAGCAGATACAATAGATCTGAAGAGGTTGTGGTGTGGAAGCAGATATAGCCCGAATGCCCTTTTCTATGAATCTAATCTAATCTACCATGAAGATTCCAGTACCAATGGCAACAATGGCTATGCCATTTTAAGGTTGAACATATTCTGTAAGTATACCAGTACTATATACCGGGTGTCCCATTTCAATCTTTATTTGGAAATTTCTGGAAATGTATGCATCTGACAAAAAAAATTGACGAATAAAAGTTGTATGGTTTGGAGGGGGACGTCTGGTTATACAAGTTTTACCCCCTGACCCCCAGGGGAGTAATACATGGAGGTAACATTGAAATCATTAATGGAAACCCCTATTTTTTATTGCAGATTCTGGAAGAGCATTAAAAACTATGAAGCTTCTATTCGGGAACTTTTTTTTTATTTTCACAAGATGGCGCTGCGATCGTAAAAATCAATATTTCACTATTTACACATTTCAACCCCCTCAAGACGAGGAAGAGTGTAGGGTGTGATATTTTCCCAGACAAACGCCATTGGGGCGATATTCACACGACAAATTAACGCTAAACGAACTTACTTACCTTGACACCTCTACATAGAAAAGAGAAAAATAAGCATGTTTCAGCAATTAAGGTATCATTTAGGTCAGACTAAAGCTGGTTTTAAGTGAGATTGACCACTTTATCAAGTGTTCGAAATGACCTCCATTTTCTTGAATACACAAGTTCACTAGTTTTTCAAAATTCCGCATTGTCGCTTCCAACATAGCAGGCGTTATCTTTCATATTCTCGCGTGTGGTTGGGGGTTCGCGAAACACAATGTTTTTGATGTAACCCCACAGGAAGAAGTCTGGGGAAGTCAAGTCGGGTGATCTGGGTGGCCAACTACAAACTGAATAGTAAAAGATTGTTTTTCAAGATCGCAGCGCCATCTTGTTAAAATAAAAAAAGAATTTCCTGAATAAAAGCTTCATAGTTTTTAATGCTCTTCCAGAATCAGCAATAAAAAAATAGGGGTTTCCATTGAAGATTTCAATGTTACCTCCATTTCCCATTCCCCTGGGGGTCAGGGGGTGAAACTTGTTTTATAACCAGACGACCCCCTCCAAACCATACAACTTTTATTCGGCAATTTTTTTTGTCAGATGCATACATTTCGAGAAATTTCCAAATAAAGATTAAAATGGGACAACCGGTATATATGTATCCAAGATAAGGCTATCATGAGGATCGTTTTTATTTTTTCCTTAAGTTATTTAAAGAGATATAGGATAACAAAAGACACTTTCCCATTTCGACTTTTTAAGCTCTACAAAACAGAGTTGAGAGTTTTTCCGTACGACCTTTCGTTTCAGAGAAACCATCATCAACTTTTCCCTATGATTGCCATCCTCATCTTGGACACCCCATAAACTACTACTCATATTCTTTGATATATAACTACTTCATTGCTTTTATAAAAATATATCTGATATATTTGACCGCTTCACGACATTTTGACCAGCCTTGTAGATGAACAAATTGTATGGTTCATTGTCTTTACCAGCGTTTGTTGAGACAATATAATATGTATAGCCATTTTGGATGCCAACATTTTTTATACTATATACTTCCCCTATAGAGGATAAGTATGGGGCTTTGAACAATGTAATTGTCGTTTGGTATTGAGATAGCTTGATGGGATGGCAAGGAACAATACATTACCAAGCGAAAAGATCTGTTTGGTGCACTTGTTGAAAATATACAAGGGCTATTCATGCACAATGAAGTATCTGGGAACAAAATGTGTTGATATATAGATATACACTTCAACCATAACAATAGAGTGATGGGAACAAATAGCAATTTTCAAAAAAATCACTTTGAAAAGTTCGCAATATCATGTTTTTGCAACTACCAATGTAAGTTTTGTGTACTGTATCTTCAATAGACTATTTTGCAGTAGTGAAGTAACTATACTCTCTCGACAATGTCACACTTTATACTATACAGTACCATTTTGCTCAGGGTAGTGATTGGCACAGGTGCCGTTCGATGAACTACATTGTTTTTAGTCTCCTTTGAGACATATCTCATTTCATTATCAGATCACGGTAGAAATCTGCAGCTGGTTTCAATACAATATAGGGTTCGAAATACTATAGTATTTATTTCAATGTCATCCTGTATACAATTTTTCTTAATGTGGTGTACTATTATGTATACATATACTTCGCATGGAAATTCTCAGGGATAATAGTCCGATGGCGTTGGATTTTTTCATATTTCACGCACCGGCTACTAGGCGTAAATACAGGGGCCCGGGGGGTACTGTCGGGTACTGAGCTATAGTACCACCGCAGCGGTAGCCGGTGCCGTATCATTAGGCGCAATCGGTACCATCTTCGGCATGATGCAGCTCTCGAAGACGTGAAGTTATTCGATGAATTACAAACCACACTTTAAATTACGCGCGTTTTCTAATGGGCTGACCCTTGAGGTATACTTTATTATTGTTATTTCGATCTACTGAGCGAACTGATCGCTGGTAATTGGGAAATTTCACTTGCGGTAGTGAAGCAAGGTTGAATTTATTATTAGGCCGTTCAGATCGTTTGATATACACACCGAAAATGAAATAGGTATCGAAATAAAAATATGCATTCAAAGTGTCTCCCTTGGGAATGAAATCGACCTATCTTTTCGATTTTTCACATTATTAACTGGAAGGAAGTTATCATCAAGGGTGAGAAGTTTTCTAATTGACACGGCATTCTTCGGGAACTGAAAATGATAAACTATGATACAGTTCCCAAAATGATGTACTACTTTTGACATGGTCCAGAGAACCATAGAGTATGGAGTGCCTCAAGGGACAGTTCTGGGCCCCTCACTATTTAACATTTATATCTGAATAATTTGCTCACTCTCAACATTCCAGGAGACATCACAAGTTTTGTTGATGACACGGTAGTTTTCTATAGAACTTAAAGTTGGTAGGATTTGAATAAAATGTTGAAAGTGACATGCAATATGTAGGTCACTGGTTCAGTCACATGAAACTTACCAAAAATGTTGATAAAACAAAGTTTGTACCATTTACTTCTTATAAAAGTAAATTGCCTTTGTACGATAAGTTGACAATAAATTACGGAAATGAACCTATACATATCAAATATACAGAATGCATCAAATATCTTGGGATTACCATTGATCAACATCTAAGATAGGACAAGCACATCCAAAACGTTGTGAATACTTTGAGAACAATGCTCTACCGTATCAAATATTTGATTAATATCCTTGATACATACCATAAGGAAATATTATATTATGCATTGGTGGAATCTCGATAACAGTACAGAATTTTGGCTTGGGATGGAGCACTCTGGATATTTACTTGAAACGGATGATAACTCTACAAAAATATTTTTTGAAGATAATTTTTAAGAAAAATCGTTCCTATCCAACTGAATAATTCTTTGCTGAAACGAAACTATTAGACATCAGACAATTATTCTATTTTCACATCCTTGTTTTTATATACAAAAATAAAAATATAATCCAAATAATAGACCATTCTCATCAAACTAGTCCAAAACCCAAATCACTTGCAAGAACAGAAACCTCAAGAAAAATATAGGGCTACGAAATCACTATCACTTGTGATCACTAATATATAATCTTTTACCTGATGAAAGAAAAAAATATATATTGGATAACACTAATATTCATAAACTGACAAAAATATTGAAAGACTATATTCTAAATGCAGATAGATCAACTATTCATGGAATAGTAACCATGAAGAATTTTGTTTGAGTATGAGTTTTTGTCAACTAATAGAAATTATCATAGTTCTAGAAAAATCGGTGTTGACTTAGGATACAGATGCAAAAATTACTCAGTACTTACATGGAAATGAAAGAAGTATGGACATACAAATGGTATAGTTAATAACAGTACAAACAGGGAAATATGCTCCATGATCTGGAAAACAATTGATTCAGAATATTAAGGGATGAAGTGAAGAAACCTGAAAAACTTAGTGTCACTGTAAAATGATATAAAATTATGCTAAAAATTCGCCGGTTAAAGGTCGGACCCACGTGCCCTTGAATTACGGAAAGGTGATAATTACACTTAGAAAAATCAAACTAAAGGTTTGATGGGTCATCAAAATTAACCTGATAAAGAGAACGAATCACATGTGGTTTTAAAAATTGACACGACAGACGTCAGAAAATTTCAGGTGTCAAGTCAAGCAGATCATGGAACATAAAGATACATCAGTTAAATATTATGATTTTAGCAGTGAGCACACAAAACCAGAGAACAAACACTATGTCAGATTGGAAAAGGAATCAAGATTGGTAAATAATACTTTATATCCATGATTTCATGCCCTAAAACAACCAACCTACAACAAAGAGCAAGGCAAGACAGAATTAATTTGGATGGTTTTATTTAGTGAACTTTAGTGAATTAAAAAATTTGAGGCAATCAAAATGGGTTTTTTTATTCAGAGAGATTACAGAAATTATATAGAAATATAAAAGAATCAGGAGAATGCATTTTAAAAAATCTCTTTTTTCTGCAACCGACACAAAAGTCGTCCATTTTGATACCAAAATTAGCTCTTAAATTGACGTTTCTATTACTGACACGAAAATGGGTATGTTGCTAGGCAACATATTTAGTTCCTAGGAGCTAAAGTTGAATTTTAGTTCCTAGGAGCTAAAGTTGAACTTTAGCTCCTAGGAACTGAATAGGACCTCTACTGGACTTCATCAAGAATAAACAACATTGTGGCGGTTGGTTATTTGGGTTGAGACGCATACCTGATTTGTTTCCGATTTCAGCAGATTTGGCATTTCATACCCATGCTGGAGATATAAATACACCTTATTATAGTTTAGTATTGGAATTATAAACATCTCAGTTAAGTATTTTTGTTTTGATCAGGGAAGCCTTCAAGATTCAAATACTTGATTGATCTGTATTTCATTCGTTATTCTCGGGATGGATAACTTGTTTTTGAATAATCACGGCAAGCAATAGTTTTTTTGTCTCAAACAACGATATTGTTTAGCTTCATTTGATTATCAAGTCAAACACAGTGTAGTATGGAGAGGAATAAATAATCACTATTATCATTGTTGATATGATCATTAACCTAACATTTTCCACGTCTTGTTCCTATAGAGCTGGCACTGGCGCGGTATTTGCCATTAGAGCACCTGGTCCATACACAAATATGTCACTCTGTGGTTGTATTTATATCAAAACTACAATTAGAACATCCTTGAAAACCTAACCTGCTCTCATAGATTAACTATGCTGCTGTTAATGCAGGTAGAATATCCTTACCACATGGATTATTTGTCAATATTTGTTGCATTGCATACATATATGGCACGGCATTGGTGGTTACTTCACATGTTTATTTGAGTTAATTGTTTCGGTTGCAGAAAAAATAGCATGTTTCATTCGGATCAAAAGTGACTTTGTTCGACTCGCAAATTTTGCTCGCTCGGCTTTGCTAAACGCTCCGCCTCGCAAATGCAAAATTCGCTTGTCAAACAAAGTGTCACTTTTGATCCTAATAAAACAATCTACTATTATTCACTGGGGGCCACTTTAGCTCAGACTGAGACGGCCGTTCCCATGACACAAGAAATCGTTAGACGAACTAAACATCGAAAACAGTTTAATCCTAATTTTGACATAATAGCCACGAACATAACGACCCACTTTTTCCAAAAATTTCATCACATCGAAAACCGTCTAATAGCATCAATTAAACATTTAACTTAATGTCAGAGATTCGAAAATTGCCAGCCCTTCCTAGTACCAAGTGCTTTTCGAAAAAGAATAAAAGGAAAAGCAGACCGATCGAATTATCCCATGATGTTTGGATTTTTGGCGGCGAGGACATTAAAATCGAGTTGGCGTTTTAGTTGGTAATTTGGTGGTTAGAGGGGACTATAAATTGGTCATAAATCATGAACTGTCGAATTTCGGATGAGACCCAGTATTTGAGATGCGCGGGGTATCGAGACTGAATTCTAGTTTTTGGATTATGATTGCTGTAATTTCGAGGGTACTGAAACGAAAATTATGGTCCATTTTCTGGCCTTCTCTGAGTGTTACTATGATACTATTATGTTCTTCCAAATTTCAGTGTTTATATACAGAGTGCGAATTAATAAGTGAGTAATATTAGACAAGAAATCACTTGTCTTATTTTATGACTATATATATAGCAGACCTCGCAAACGTTGTTTTGCTATATACATTATTTCTATAATATATTTTTTCAGTTCAATATCCATCAAGACACTATTATTATTTTATTTTTTCTGTGACGGGAAAAAAGTTTGGCATTTCATCTCTGTTGGCAGGTTATAAAATGTCCCTTATCATAAATTACTTTTTTCCCGTGGGAAAAAAGTGAGTACTTTTTTCCCGGATATAGGTACATATATCACATATTTATACACTGTTGATGGCTTTTGTTCTGCTATAGTTCCGAAAAATTAGTCAATAATACAGTCTCCGAGAAAGAACTGCAAGTCCTTTTATCTTCCATTCGACTTCGCGGTTACGTACATTAAATAAACAACCACTAAATTCGCAATTTTTGGAAATCAAATCACAGAATTAGACTGACAGAAGTGACATCAGATATTTGATTACTTCAAAAGAATGATAAAGATGAAAAGATGTCTACAACGCAGGTGTCCCTACTGTTTAAAACTTAAAATTTCACCTCGATAATTTTCAGATTTCAAAATAATGTTATATCGTTTCAATATTGATTCGTCCTTTCTTCTGTCACAGAAAAAAATAGTGTATTATATACGGGAAAAATATTAGATTTTAGATCACGGTTTTTTGTCTCCCTCCGCTACGCGTCGGGAGGCAACACAACCTGGAGCTAAAATCTACTACTTTTTTCCCTTGTATAATAAATAATTATTTCTACTTCTTTTCAGTTCCGCTATCTATAATAGCGTGTTTCTTCAGTTTTTCGAACTACCATTTATTTCATCTTCTTTTTAATTCACTTGAATTTCCCAATATTGACGAAAGAATCATAATATCCGACTCCAGATGAAAATTTTGAATAGAATCGGAACTTAATTACAAAACTCGTCCGTAATATTGGATCTACCATCTTGAATTACCTGATTTTGACGAAAAAATTCATGAACTTTGATGCCGAAAACGCCCACTTACAAATTTTGAATAGAATCGGTAGGTATATATACTTACAAAACTCGTCCGGTATATTGTTTCCACCGTCTTGAATTTCCAAATCTCGCCCTTTCCAAATTTTGAAGAAACAATCATAATCTCCGACCCCGAAAACACTCAGATAACAATTTTGAAGAGAGTCGGATCATAATTACAATACTCGTCTGCCATATTGAGTCCGCCATCTTGAATTTCCTAATTTTGATTAAAGAATCATAATCTCCGACCCCAAGAACCACCAGATACCAAATTTGAATAAAATCGCATCGAACCTTATTTCAAAATCCGCCATTTTGGATCAGCCATCTTGAATTTCTCAATTTTGACGAAGGAATCATAATCCCCGATCACGAAAACCTCTAGGTACCAATTTTGAATTGAATCGGATTATAATTACAAAACTCGTCCGCCATATTGGTTCCGCCATCATTAATTTCCAAATTCCGCCTGTTTTTTCTGTTGCATTAATTAGCCTACTCAGAAACCATGTAACGTTTCAATAGTGCAGCACCTATCCCTAAACCTCATGGAGCTAATAGAAACATCCTGTTAACTTTTTTGTTTTGGTTTCGTGTAACACTACTATTAACTCATATTCGCCCAGTTCGTTCATTTGTTTTTCTCGACAGGTAATTGACTGTTTTCAAGTATGATTACAGTTCCCAGTCGGATTCATTAGGATCATGATACGATTAGGGTGTTTTGATCTGTATAATTATCTCACCTTTTTTGAATTAATCATTTGCCCCGGAATGTTGAAGCTTGTTTGTGAGTTTTTAATTCACAGAATTCACGGTACGCTATAAAAGAAGTGACAAGTTATTGGAAATAGTAGATTGTTTTATTAGGATCAAAAGTGACACTTTGTTTGACAAGCGAATTTTGCATTTGCGAGGCGGAGCGTTTAGCGAAGCCGAGCGAAAGCAAAATTTGCGAGATGTTTATAATTTCAACACTAAACTATAATAAGGTGTATTTATACCTCCAGCATGGGTATGAAATTTCAAATCTGCTGAAATCGGAAACAAATCAGGTATGCGTCTCAACCCAAATAACCAACCGTCACAATGTTGTTTATTCTTGATGACGTCCAGTACACCCTTTTTTAGCTTTAGCTCCTAGGAACTAAATATGTTGCCTAGCAACATACCTATTTTTGTGTCAGTAATGGAAACGTCAATTTAAGAGCTAATTTTGGTATCAAAATGGACGACTTTTGTGTCGGTTGCAGAAAAACTCACTTTTTACAAATATTCAGAGATTTTCGAAAGTGTTATCAAAAATCAGGAAAGCTTAGGTCATTGATTATCAACTGGAGATTTGCTTGCTAACTTAGCCCATACAGGGTGGCCCTCCGGGAACTGCATCGATCAATATTTATAGAAAACCAAAGGTGAGGCGAATTTGAAAATTAGGGAGTTCACTATTGTTGATAAGTGCTATCCGGCTAAATGATTTTGAAGATTGTGTATATTATTGAGGTTTTAGATCTAACATGTTTCATGTATACCCAAATCTAACCGTTTTCGAAATATTTCAAATTTTAAGTTGAAAATTGCGTTTGCAGACCGAAAAATATATTTTTTTATTTTTGGACATGATCATTTATTTTCGATTGTGTATCTATTTATTCGTAGGAGAGGACCAAGTTCCGTTGAATTTCAATATCAATTCGATTACAGTTAAACAGGGCGTTCGCCAGAAAATGATATAGATCCGGTTGAAAGAATTATTGTAAGTCTTCTTTTTCAAATGGAAATCCCCCGATTTTATATTCCCATTCGATTCGGCATTGAAAATGAAGCTAACTTTGAATAAGGTTATCTATGCCTACACTAACAGTTTTCGAAATATTGGCTAATATAATATACATGAAACATGTTCAGAATAATGCGTGAAATCTAAAACCTTGATAATATACAGGGTGTCCCATTCAAAATAACGAACTTGGGATCCACTCCACACTCTTTTTCTTCCATCCACCATTTCAAGGCAAAACCTTGACTCATCCGTAAACAAGACATTCGACCATTCAGGAATATTCCACTGTCCATAATTTTCAACAAAATTTCTTCTAGCAGCACGATGTTCGGGCAATAATTTGGGGCCTTCTGCAGGTCTCCTAGCTTTTAAATTAACTTCTTTCAGACGTCTACATACCGTCTGCTTACTTACTGCAACATCACGAATTTGGCGAAGATCTTGCTGAACATTTACCGCAGTATTTGATCGATTCCGTAAAATCCGCAATCTCAAGAAGCGATCATCTCTTGGAGAAGTTTTTCGGGGGCGACCAGAACCGACCCTCCGAGCGGTGCTTCCTGTTTGTTCGTACTTGCGGATTGCTCTACAAGCAGTTGCTTCATGAACTCCCACTGCACAAGCGGCGTAACGTTTACTACGCACATCGTTTACTAACGCAACTAATATTGCTACTTGTTACTTATTTGAGGCATTTTATGTAATTTTAGTCAATAAATCAAGACACTTAATTAATGACACAACGACAAATGGTCAAATATGGAGGCATACAACAAATTAGTTGCTATGGCAATGGCATTTGTTTTTTTGAGGACAATGTGATCCTACCAGAGTACAACCCAATCAATATTGAGTACTCTGATCCTTCAATAAATTTAATTTGTGGGATAAGCGTAAGGTATCAGCAGAAAAGCTGTAATTCGGAAAATTTTAGAGATAAATCAATGAATAAAAAAACAAAATGCTCGCAAAAGAAGCCTCCTTTCGTATAGGGTGCAAGCACTTTGTATACCATCACTCAATTAACACACAGGGTGAGTCAAAAATTAAGAATAAATCATGGTTCGAGTCATTCCACCACCATCAAGGAGGTTTTGGAAGAATTTTCACCTCTTCATTTTTTTTTAAAGACAAATGCATTACCTACCAACAAATAAAAAAAAATAAAAATCGGCCTGCTATTTTTTTTTTTTTTTTTTAAAAGAGGTCAAATATCAAGTGCGTCACTTTTTTGGAACTGAGTTTATATCAAAACCTCAATTTTGGTTAAAAAAGCAGATAGAACCTCATAAATAATTCTAGGGCGAGGATTTTTTTGATAAATCCATATTTCTCTTCTCCGAAAATTTTTTCAAAACAAGGTGTATTTTGTGATATTTCAAGAAATGAATGTCTTCTGCATGGTGAACAAAGAGTTTTACTATAGCAATAATTGCGTTATTCGTACGATAATTTTAATACGTAAACTCCCCTTAACCATTACGCCACTCTTGATCACTGCATTCATACGTCATATATAAAATGTTGTTAATTGAAATCTAGTAATAACTTTTGACTCGAGAAATGAATCACTGGTGCATAACATGTGGTATGCATCACGTGCGTAATAGTATATTACGTAATATGTGATGTAAGAAGCATATTATGCACGAATGTATAATTTACTCCATGAGTGCGTAATTGCTTTACAACACGCATTACGTACTATACTTCACCTACTGCCATATAGTACATCAAAAAAGTTTGGACAAACAGTCTGAATTATAATTCTTGACAGTTATGTCATCAGCTGTTGATGGCGATTACGCGATCATGACATACCTATACTGGCGGAATAAACGAAAACTGTGCGATGTGCTTACTGTACGTGAAGAGCTACTTACTGAGGCTGTATATCTCGTGTATTCTTGCCTACTTTCTATAGTGGCCGTAGGTAAATAACTATTACAATTTTGAATGAATTCTACTTCGAAACATCCTGTATATGATGGAGCGTGTTTTGATTGTCGAGGCTACCGATTGAAATTATTGCGTGATCGTTATGACCTTTGCATGATGTGAAACCCAACGTGAAATGACGATGATTGTGCTGGAGAGTAGGTACACGATGAATTATTGAATAAGAAACACCTGTCACTTTTGGCATGTCTGCGGTCACAGATTGTTTACTATTTCATGGGCGAGCAACAGTCACACAGCACACGAAATCACCAATAAACGACAAAAACTCTCAGAAAGATGCGGAATGTATCTTCTTTGACTACACTACACCATTTTACCATTTTTACCACTAAATGAACCGCTTTTGAAGAAACCTATGTAGGCCTAACTGGGAGATCAATTGAAATTAGATTCAAAGAACATTTTTCACATACGAGTATGTCATACCACAATCATAGCACATACATTAAAACCCCAAAATTGGTCAGAACAAATTGACGATGTTGTATTATTAGAGTACAGGAATAGTGAAGAATATCAGTGATAGAGTTACAAATGAGCCTAAAGGATCTATTGCTGTTGAGTATTGCAAAAAATAGGGCCTGGTATGTCATATCCTTGATTATTAATACTCAATGGTCATATTGATTCCAGAACTCTGGAAGTCATCTATTATATTTCTTGCGTGCTTGATCAACAGGGTATCCCAATCAGATATACAGGGTGTCTTGATCTCAGATTGTAATTTAGTGACAGAGCAGGATTTTATTTGTGCTACCCAGAACTAGGCTTTTATGGACCGCAGCATGTAACTAAGAGCTAGAGCGACAGCGAGGGCTATTAACAAACCTAGGCCCATAATAGCAAGTCAAGCCCGACATTCATCAAAACTTTCGATATGGAATTCATTGATGATTTTGAATTCATTTGGCTAAATTATGTGTGCCACTAGCGAAGAAGGATCGAATGGTAGTCGAAATTACTGAATGAACTGTGGAATTAAACTGGGCGTCAATTGAAACGTTAATAGTGAAATTTGGCATCAAGTTTGACTTCTCGTAATTTCTAAAATATTGAACGAATTTTGAATTGCCGCCCAGATTCTGAATGCCTTTTTCATCGTCTTTTGAACCGTTCCTTACAGCTCCTTCTAAATTGATCAGGATCCATGATACAGGGTGAAACAAAGTTACGTGCATTTTGAAAAAAATTTCTCCGCCCCCCCATTTTGTCGAAAGACCACGATGCTCATATTTTATTCAGGCATTTCATAAATGGCAACCATACCTCGGGACGTTTTCGAGTTTTTGCCAAAAACTACTGTGGTTTCCAAAAAAAAAAATTTTTTAGCATTTTTTTTAAATGGACTAATTACCTGTATCCTCAAAACGATGAATTAGTCTCTTTATTGTCATGACTGACTTATTGAAAATGGTACTTAAATGAGTTTGGGTATATCCTAATCGTCGTAACCTGAAATAATAATTATCTGTACTGAATTATAGTGAATATCACTATAGTGATCTTACCTAATGATATTTTCCATTTCGACCCGATTTGAACGAGGCATCTTTAAATTTTTTAGGACCCAAATTACACTGACGTTTTCATGAAAATTGGCAATTGATATAACCTCTATGCATACCTACATTGTTTCAACAATAAGCTGTTATAGAAACAAGGTATCGTTGTTTGTATTTGTTGATGAGATGTGTTGATTTACTGCTCACTAAGGTAGAAAACTTTTATCATAGACTGCGAAGTAATAAATTATTGATTGTTTTTGAGTAACCTGGTATACATATCTGCTCCAACGATTTCCTGAAATGCATAAAAGCATCCATTTATGGAACTTCTCTAAAGTTAGTCCATTAAAAAAAAAATGCAAAAAAAAAATGTTTTTTTCGGAAACCACAGTAGTTTTTGGCAGAAACTCGAAAACGTCCCGAGGTATGGTTGCTATTTATGAAATGCCCGAATAAAATATGAGCATCGTGGTCTTCTGACAAAATGGGGGGGCGGAGAAATTTTTTTCAAAATGCACGAAACTTTGTTTCACCCTGTATCACGGGTCCTGATCAATTTAGAAGAAGCTGTAAGGAACGGTTCGAAAGACGATGAAGAAGGCATTCAGAATCTGGGCGGCAATTCAAAATTCGTTCAATATTTTAGAAATTACGAGAAGTCAAACTTGATGCCAAATTTCACTATTAACGTTTCAATTGACGCCCAGTTTATTTGACCGTCCGATCGCCTATTTTACCGCCCGCTGTACTCCTCTATCGCCCTAGGAAGCTAAACTGATATTTTACGCCCGCGAATCCCAGCAATAAAGTGTCACTTTACGCCTGGCCGTGAATAACACCTATTAACAGATGTAGAATGTATCTTTTTTGACTACACTACGCTCTCTTACCACTAATTGAACCGCTTCAACATCAAAACTCTGAATTTCGAAGATTTAGATTGTTAGTTGATATAACCTCATTTCAATAAATATATGATTCAACTAGGAAAAAGCCAAATACTCAAATTGGAATGCAATGATCAAAGTCCAATAGTTCATGAAATGAACGAAAATGGAAGATAACGAGAGAAGAACAACTACTTTCTGCTAGTGGTTCAGGAACGTGTGACTAACTACAGACCGGTTTCGAGCTGTTGGCTCTCATCAGTGCGGGGACGTCCCAGATAGCTTCTTGACCACTATCGGGTGCGATTCTGACCCAACAGAAACGCATCTCAGCATTTATACCCCACGAGGCGTTCATCGTCCGCGAAATGAAACGCGAACGCCGATAACGCCACCTGGCAAGGAAAGAAACACTCCAAAACAACATCCCATTTCAGGTGAAATGGGAGTGGCTGGTTGCCCCATTTCACCTGAAATCTATCATTTTATGAACTATTGTGGTAATGACTTCGAGTTTCTCTCTTTGTGGAAATATATGATTGTCAAAACAAACGAACTTTCTTAGTTAGTTGCAATCGTTGTTGTGACCTCACTGTATTGCCATGTGAGTAATTCCCAGCGCTTAGAAGTAGTAAAATAAAATTTATCGTTCTATTGAGAGGGTCCTGACGAAGTATCAATAAATGTCCTCATTCATTAGTAGCAAGCAATAATTGTTAAGCTGTAATTATTTCTACACGTTAAAACCAAATTGTGTTCTATTCAACACACTTCGTTCACTGTGCATGTCGAGTATCCATGGGAACTACAGGGTGATGCCTTGTCCTTGGTTTATTTGTTAATTTTGATGACTAATTCATCCTGTTGAAAAAATAATGCCTTACTTTTGGAAGCATATAGGTACCCTGTTTACTCCCAAAATGGTACCTACCTTGTTTTAGAATTTTTTGTGTTTCGTGGATATGTATAAAATCAAGATTTGTGGAATCAGGTTCTGGGTTGAGAGATATAAAACAATAAATTCTATCGAATGTGGTTTATTAGGACACCTAATATTAACAATTTACACTAATATATATATATATATATTTACTCGGATGGCCTTTTTTACAGCATTGATGATTTTGTACAAATATTTTGTACGGTTCTTGTATCGACACTAAAAAATATTCACATCAAACAATATGGTGAATCTTTTTTCGTGTGATACTCTCAGTAATACCAACGTAACATATGTATAAGTATATAATAACTTTCGAATTATTTACAAGCATAATATACTACTTTATTTTTTATACATACACTTAATAAATAGTATAATAGTGTTCAAATATGTTGTAAGAAGTGACAGATTGTCTCATTATTGGCTGAACTATGCGTGAAGATGATTTTTCATCATGTTACGAGTTTTTTTTATGGTTTTTCGATTTGAATACGATGAATGAGACAATCTGCGTATAGCTTGGCACTTAGTCAAAATTAGGAATCAGGAAAATGTACAAAACATTTCAAATAATACACTTTTTTCCGATAAAATCTTGTGTTTTTAGAGTAAGTACTTTTTACATATATGTCAAGATTCAATCAGAAAAAATATCAATGGTTTATCTATGTACAAGTAAAATTTATACTTAGGAAGGATAACAAAAAAAGTTCACCTACTAATGTAAAATTGCACTGGGTCTTCATAAAAACAATATAATATAACAAAAAACGTCACAAAACATTTTTATGGGGTGAAGTTGAATGAAACGCACAAGCATTCGAATTTTGGCCTAAGGAACTTTGCTTGTGTGAGTTGTTGACTTCTTATCAATCATTACTTGATTAAGAGCTGACGAACTAGTAGATTTTGAATGAATCGTAACAGAGATTTAAAAAAAATGATTATGAAAGTTATTGTAATCCCCCTATTGTCTATGGTTTTAAAGAAAATCAGGCACCAGATTTGAATATTACGAAGATTATGTGCGAGTAGAATACTATACTTTATCTACAACAATTCAAATATAAAAGCAACTCTGAGAGTTCAGAAATATATCTTTGGAAATAATGAAACTTTCTTGGGAAGTTCGTCAGCCCCCAACCGTTCTTCAACATCAATAAATAATCCGGGAACATCCTTATCACCTATATACACTTCCTCCCGGCCCCTATTACCCCTACCACGCCCCCTATTCTCTGGCCCTCTTGGCCAGAGCCTTTGCCAGCTACCACACCAGCCCCTCGTTCAGCTGCTGCGGGTTGTCGGCGAATCCTCCGGGTGACATGAACTCCGGGCTGCCGCCCCCTCGGCCCCCGCCGCCTCCGGGCATCATGTCGGGCCCACCGCCACCAGGCCCGCCTGGCCCGCCCTGCGCCATGAACTGGCCCGGCTCGCCGGGCATGAATTCGCCGCCGCCCATGGGGATGGGACCGCCGTGGTCCATGGGGCCTCCTGGAACGAAAAAAAAAAATGCTTCCTTTAGTTTCATGAAAGAAGATTTCATTTTATATGTCCTATATCTTCACGAGAACGTCACGAAGCTTCAAGCTCGCGAAGAAACATCGGAAAACGTCAACAAACGTTACTAAAACGTTGAGAAAGCGTGACACTTGCATCGAAACGTGAAAAAAACGTTTTAAAAACGTCACGAAAACGTCACGCATTTACCAAGGTCATCAAAAAGCACAATGAAAACGTCATGTATGCGTTGAAATGTTGAAAAGCGTCGAGAAATGTCAAAAAAACACGTGAAAAATATGTACATTCAGCAACATTCTCACGGCTTAGAGCAGCTTATCAAAGAACCCACACGAATTCCCGATGTCAATAACCATTCAGCTAACATACTTGACTTATTCCTTACTAATAATTCAGCACCCTACACCATAGATGTACGAGCTCCACTTGGCAATTCTGACCACACACTCATCTCCACAACCTGCCCATTTTTCATTCCATCAACTGCTCCGGCACCCCCACGTCTTATATGGCATTACAATTCAGGAGATTGGGACGGTCTCCGCATGTTTTTCTCCGAGTTTCCTTGGCATAGAGTATGCTTTGACTCTGAGGACCCTTCACAGTGTGCTGCGGAAATATCCGAGATCATCATGCTCGGAATGGACACATACATACCTCATTTTTCGAAAAGATCATCACCTTCGAAACCCTGGTTCAACAAGAACTGTTCTAGAACTGTTGCCTTGAAACAAACAGCCTACCATCGCTGGCGCAAAAACCCTAACCTCGCGACTAGAGCAGAATACGTTGATGCCAGGAATAACTGCAGCCAAACAATAGATGCTTCGAAAGAAACATACAATGCCAAGATAAGATCGAAACTCATAGATTGCCCCAATGGCTCCCGTTCGTTTTGGTCCCTTGCTAAAGCGGTCGGAAGAAATTTCACTAATAGTTCATTTCCACCACTGTCCAAATCCGACGGCACATTAGCAACAACATCGCAGGAGAAAGCAAATATTTTTGCAGAGATGTTCGCAGCAAACTCTACTTTAGATTCCCAAGGAAAACTGCCGCCAGACATTCCACCCGTTGAGAGTCGAATGCCCGAAATCGTCTTCCGTCAACGCACTATCAGACGAATTTTGCTTGGTCTCAAAACAAATAAGGCTAACGGTCCTGATGGAATTCCACCCATTATCCTCAAAAAATGTGCACCAGAATTAACACCGATTATCTGCAAGTTGTTTACCATCTCGTACAGGTCGGGTATTTTTCCATCATGCTGGAAGACAGCTAGAGTCCAACCAATCCCCAAAAAAGGGAACAAGAACCTGCCCAACAACTACAGGCCCATTGCCCTGTTATCAGTAATCTCCAAAGTGATGGAGAAAGCCATCAATATTGAGCTTATCAAATATCTGGAGAGCTCAGGAATCATCAATGATAGACAATACGGCTTTCGCCACCGAAGATCTACTGGAGATCTACTTGCCTACGTCACCCATTTATGGCAATCTTCAATAGAAAAACACGGGGAATCCCTAGCTGTCGCGTTGGACATTTCGAAAGCATTCGACCGTGTTTGGCACGAAGGACTCCTCCACAAACTACCATCATACGGCTTACCACCTCAGCTATGCCATCTCTTATCGAGTTTTCTTTCAGGCAGATCGCTTCACGTGGTGGTGGACGGTGTATCGTCTGATACCTTTGGCATCAATTCCGGCGTTCCACAAGGATCAATTTTGGCACCAACATTATTCCTGCTTCATATCAATGATCTGTTGGGAGTAACAACTTGCCCCATTCATAGCTTTGCAGATGATAGTACCCTCCATACTGCGTTCTCTTCTAGGATTCCCATTTCTTCCCAGGAAACTAAGAACTCACGGCGCAGGCAGGTCATTGCTGTCAATGAAGATCTTGCTGAAATCACAGCCTGGGGAACAAACAACCTAGTTGAATTCAACGCCACCAAAACCCAAGCCTGCATTTTCTCTAGAAAGGCGGAACTCAGTATGCCCGATATTGTAATGTCTGGCTCCACCATCCCCACCAAGCCCACCATATCTATGCTCGGTATTTCCATCAGCAACACTCTTTCATGGGATAATCATGTCAGATCCATCGCAAAAGCTGCTTCACAAAAACTCGGATTCTTGTTCCGTGCGAAAAGCTACTTTACACCTCAACAGCTTCTCATGATCTACAAAGCGCAGATACGGCCTGTTCTAGAATACTGTTCCCACATATGGGGTTCAGCACCAAAACATACACTGATGCTCTTAGATTCCATCCAGAGAAGAGCCATTCGCCTGGTGGGTGACGCCACACTCACTCACTCTTTGACATCATTGGAACATCGTAGAAAGGTCGGCGACCTTTCACTTTTCTATCGATACTTCCACGGGAAATGTTCTTCGGAAATCTCTGCTATCATCCCTTCACTAGCAATACCAGTCAGACGAACTAGACAAGCCCAGTCAGCACATCCCTTCGTTGTCAACCTCGAAAGATGCCGAACAGCACTTTATCAAAACTCCTTCATCAATAGAACGGCTAGGCTCTGGAATTCATTGCCTGTGGAAGTGTTCCCAACAACATATAATCTCCAGAAGTTCAAAAAGAATTCCAATACCTACCTCCTATCCCTATCCTCCCTAGGAACGCACGATGTTCTTTGAACATTATAGGGATTCCCTCTCGTGCGCTCCAAGCGATAAAAAAAAAAAAAAAAAATTGGTGAGATAGGGATGGATTGGGATGAGAGTGGTATTTGTAGATGATGATATAGTAAACCAATTCGATTATTCGGAATGATTTCTCCATTTTTGAGTTGATCTCTTGAAAATTTCGAAATTTCAATGAAGTTGATGACGATTCCTGCGTTATTTCCGATTTCAAGAATCTATACATTTTTTATGATTCATGAATAAATCGCGGTGTCTATCCCTGAAATTCATGTAAGTAGTGAGCTATATTACTTTCATTCCAATCGATCACTATTTCACCATATACTGAAAAATACCAGCTCGCCAAAGTCACGAAAACGTGTAGGAATGCTCCAAGCTCGCAAGCTTTCTAAAACGTTGAGAAAGCGTGACACTTGCATCGAAACGTGGAAAAAACGTTTAAAAAACGTCACGAGAACGTCACGCACTTACCAAAGTTATCAAAAAGCACAATGAAAACGTCAT
This sequence comes from Phaedon cochleariae, assembly GCA_918026855.4. Classification (NCBI taxonomy): domain Eukaryota; kingdom Metazoa; phylum Arthropoda; class Insecta; order Coleoptera; family Chrysomelidae; genus Phaedon; species Phaedon cochleariae. The sequence continues at coordinate 38,934,469 of OU896717.1, read as the reverse complement.
GTATGCGTTGAAATGTTGAAAAGCGTCGAGAAATGTCAAAAAAACACGTGAAAAATATGTACATTCAGCATGGGTGAGATAGGGATGGATTGGGATGAGAGTGGTATTTGTAGATGATGATATGGTGAACCAATTCGATTAATCAGAATGATTTCTCCATTTTTGAGTTGATCTCCTGAAAATTTCGAAATTTCAATGAAGTTGATGACGATTCCTGCGATATTTTCGATTTCAAGAATCTATACATTTTTTGTGATTCATGAATAAATCGCGGTGTCTATCCCTGAAATTCATGTAAGTAGTGAGCTATATCACTTTTATTCCAATCGATCACTATTTCACTATATACTGAAAAATACCAGCTCGCCAAAGTCACGAAAACGTGTAGGAGTGCTCCAAGCTCGCAAGCTTTCTAAAACGTTGAGAAAGCGTGACACTTGCATCGAAACGTGAAAAAAACGTTTAAAAAACGTAACGAAAACGTCACGCATTTACCAAAGTCATCAAAAAGCACAATGAAAACGTCATGTATGCGTTGAAATGTTGAAAAGCGTCGAGAAATGTCAAAAAAACACGTGAAAAATATGTACATTCAGCATGGGTGAGATAGGGATGGATTGGGATGAGAGTGGCATTTGTAGATGATGATATGGTGAACCAATTCGATTAATCGGAGTTGAGTTGATCTCTTGAAAATTTCGAAATCTCAATGAAGTTGATGACGATTCCTGCGTTATTTCCGATTTCAAGAATCTATACATTTTTTGTGATTCATGAATAAATCGCGGTGTCTATCCCTGAAATTCATGTAAGTAGTGAGCTATATCACTTTTATTCCAATCGATCACTATTTCACTATATACTGAAAAATACCAGCTCGCCAAAGTCACGAAAACGTGTAGGAATGCTCCAAGCTCGCAAGCTTTCTAAAACGTTGAGAAAGCGTGACACTTGCATCGAAACGTGGAAAAAACGTTTAAAAAACGTCACGAGAACGTCACGCACTTACCAAAGTTATCAAAAAGCACAATGAAAACGTCATGTATGCGTTGAAATGTTGAAAAGCGTCGAGAAATGTCAAAAAAACACGTGAAAAATATGTACATTCAGCATGGGTGAGATAGGGATGGATTGGTATGAGAGTGGTATTTGTAGATGATGATATGGTGAACCAATTCGATTAGTCGGAATGATTTCTCCATTTTTGAGTTGATCGCTTGAAAATGTCGAAATTTCAATGGAGTTGATGACGATTCCTGCGATATTTCCGATTTGAAGAATCTATACATTTTTTGTGATTCATGAATATATCGCGGTGTCTATCCCTGAAATTCATGTAAGTAGTGAGCTATATTACTTTTATTCCAATCGATCACTATTTCACCATATACTGAAAAATACCAGCTCGCCAAAGTCACGAAAACGTGTAGGAATGCTCCAAGCTCGCAAGCTTTCTAAAACGTTGAGAAAGCGTGACACTTGCATCGAAACGTGGAAAAAACGTTTAAAAAACGTCACGAGAACGTCACGCACTTACCAAAGTTATCAAAAAGCACAATGAAAACGTCATGTATGCGTTGAAATGTTGAAAAGCGTCGAGAAATGTCAAAAAAAACACGTGAAAAATATGTACATTCAGCATGGGTGAGATAGGGATGGATTGGGATGAGAGTGGCATTTGTAGATGATGATATGGTGAACCAATTCGATTAATCGGAGTTGAGTTGATCTCTTGAAAATTTCGAAATCTCAATGAAGTTGATGACGATTCCTGCGTTATTTCCGATTTCAAGAATCTATACATTTTTTGTGATTCATGAATAAATCGCGGTGTCTATCCCTGAAATTCATGTAAGTAGTGAGCTATATCACTTTTATTCCAATCGATCACTATTTCACTATATACTGAAAAATACCAGCTCGCCAAAGTCACGAAAACGTGTAGGAGTGCTCCAAGCTCGCAAGCTTTCTAAAACGTTGAGAAAGCGTGACACTTGCATCGAAACGTGAAAAAAACGTTTAAAAAACGTAACGAAAACGTCACGCATTTACCAAAGTCATCAAAAAGCACAATGAAAACGTCATGTATGCGTTGAAATGTTGAAAAGCGTCGAGAAATGTCAAAAAAACACTTGAAAAATATGTACATTCAGCATGGGTGAGATAGGGATGGATTGGTATGAGAGTGGTATTTGTAGATGATGATATGGTGAACCAATTCGATTAGTCGGAATGATTTCTCCATTTTTGAGTTGATCGCTTGAAAATGTCGAAATTTCAATGGAGTTGATGACGATTCCTGCGATATTTCCGATTTGAAGAATCTATACATTTTTTGTGATTCATGAATATATCGCGGTGTCTATCCCTGAAATTCATGTAAGTAGTGAGCTATATTACTTTTATTCCAATCGATCACTATTTCACCATATACTGAAAAATACCAGCTCGCCAAAGTCACGAAAACGTGTAGGAATGCTCCAAGCTCGCAAGCTTTCTAAAACGTTGAGAAAGCGTGACACTTGCATCGAAACGTGGAAAAAACGTTTAAAAAACGTCACGAGAACGTCACGCACTTACCAAAGTTATCAAAAAGCACAATGAAAACGTCATGTATGCGTTGAAATGTTGAAAAGCGTCGAGAAATGTCAAAAAAACACGTGAAAAATATGTACATTCAGCATGGGTGAGATAGGGATGGATTGGGATGAGAGTGGTATTTGTAGATGATGATATGGTGAACCAATTCGATTAATCAGAATGATTTCTCCATTTTTGAGTTGATCTCCTGAAAATTTCGAAATTTCAATGAAGTTGATGACGATTCCTGCGATATTTTCGATTTCAAGAATCTATACATTTTTTGTGATTCATGAATAAATCGCGGTGTCTATCCCTGAAATCCATGTAAGTAGTGAGCTATATCACTTTTATTCCAATCGATCACTATTTCACTATATACTGAAAAATACCAGCTCGCCAAAGTCACGAAAACGTGTAGGAGTGCTCCAAGCTCGCAAGCTTTCTAAAACGTTGAGAAAGCGTGACACTTGCATCGAAACGTGAAAAAAACGTTTAAAAAACGTAACGAAAACGTCACGCATTTACCAAAGTCATCAAAAAGCACAATGAAAACGTCATGTATGCGTTGAAATGTTGAAAAGCGTCGAGAAATGTCAAAAAAACACGTGAAAAATATGTACATTCAGCATGGGTGAGATAGGGATGGATTGGGATGAGAGTGGCATTTGTAGATGATGATATGGTGAACCAATTCGATTAATCGGAGTTGAGTTGATCTCTTGAAAATTTCGAAATCTCAATGAAGTTGATGACGATTCCTGCGTTATTTCCGATTTCAAGAATCTATACATTTTTTGTGATTCATGAATAAATCGCGGTGTCTATCCCTGAAATTCATGTAAGTAGTGAGCTATATCACTTTTATTCCAATCGATCACTATTTCACTATATACTGAAAAATACCAGCTCGCCAAAGTCACGAAAACGTGTAGGAATGCTCCAAGCTCGCAAGCTTTCTAAAACGTTGAGAAAGCGTGACACTTGCATCGAAACGTGGAAAAAACGTTTAAAAAACGTCACGAGAACGTCACGCACTTACCAAAGTTATCAAAAAGCACAATGAAAACGTCATGTATGCGTTGAAATGTTGAAAAGCGTCGAGAAATGTCAAAAAAACACGTGAAAAATATGTACATTCAGCATGGGTGAGATAGGGATGGATTGGTATGAGAGTGGTATTTGTAGATGATGATATGGTGAACCAATTCGATTAGTCGGAATGATTTCTCCATTTTTGAGTTGATCGCTTGAAAATGTCGAAATTTCAATGGAGTTGATGACGATTCCTGCGATATTTCCGATTTGAAGAATCTATACATTTTTTGTGATTCATGAATATATCGCGGTGTCTATCCCTGAAATTCATGTAAGTAGTGAGCTATATTACTTTTATTCCAATCGATCACTATTTCACCATATACTGAAAAATACCAGCTCGCCAAAGTCACGAAAACGTGTAGGAATGCTCCAAGCTCGCAAGCTTTCTACAACGTTGAGAAAGCGTGACACTTGCATCGAAACGTGGAAAAAACGTTTAAAAAACGTCACGAGAACGTCACGCACTTACCAAAGTTATCAAAAAGCACAATGAAAACGTCATGTATGCGTTGAAATGTTGAAAAGCGTCGAGAAATGTCAAAAAAACACGTGAAAAATATGTACATTCAGCATGGGTGAGATAGGGATGGATTGGGATGAGAGTGGCATTTGTAGATGATGATATGGTGAACCAATTCGATTAATCGGAGTTGAGTTGATCTCTTGAAAATTTCGAAATCTCAATGAAGTTGATGACGATTCCTGCGTTATTTCCGATTTCAAGAATCTATACATTTTTTGTGATTCATGAATAAATCGCGGTGTCTATCCCTGAAATTCATGTAAGTAGTGAGCTATATCACTTTTATTCCAATCGATCACTATTTCACTATATACTGAAAAATACCAGCTCGCCAAAGTCACGAAAACGTGTAGGAATGCTCCAAGCTCGCAAGCTTTCTAAAACGTTGAGAAAGCGTGACACTTGCATCGAAACGTGGAAAAAACGTTTAAAAAACGTCACGAGAACGTCACGCACTTACCAAAGTTATCGAAAAGCACAATGAAAACGTCATGTATGCGTTGAAATGTTGAAAAGCGTCGAGAAATGTCAAAAAAACACGTGAAAAATATGTACATTCAGCATGGGTGAGATAGGGATGGATTGGGATGAGAGTGGCATTTGTAGATGATGATATGGTGAACCAATTCGATTAATCGGAGTTGAGTTGATCTCTTGAAAATTTCGAAATCTCAATGAAGTTGATGACGATTCCTGCGTTATTTCCGATTTCAAGAATCTATACATTTTTTGTGATTCATGAATAAATCGCGGTGTCTATCCCTGAAATTCATGTAAGTAGTGAGCTATATCACTTTTATTCCAATCGATCACTATTTCACTATATACTGAAAAATACCAGCTCGCCAAAGTCACGAAAACGTGTAGGAATGCTCCAAGCTCGCAAGCTTTCTAAAACGTTGAGAAAGCGTGACACTTGCATCGAAACGTGAAAAAAACGTTTAAAAAACGTAACGAAAACGTCACGCATTTACCAAAGTCATCAAAAAGCACAATGAAAACGTCATGTATGCGTTGAAATGTTGAAAAGCGTCGAGAAATGTCAAAAAAACACGTGAAAAATATGTACATTCAGCATGGGTGAGATAGGGATGGATTGGGATGAGAGTGGCATTTGTAGATGATGATATGGTGAACCAATTCGATTAATCGGAGTTGAGTTGATCTCTTGAAAATTTCGAAATCTCAATGAAGTTGATGACGATTCCTGCGTTATTTCCGATTTCAAGAATCTATACATTTTTTGTGATTCATGAATAAATCGCGGTGTCTATCCCTGAAATTCATGTAAGTAGTGAGCTATATCACTTTTATTCCAATCGATCACTATTTCACTATATACTGAAAAATACCAGCTCGCCAAAGTCACGAAAACGTGTAGGAATGCTCCAAGCTCGCAAGCTTTCTAAAACGTTGAGAAAGCGTGACACTTGCATCGAAACGTGGAAAAAACGTTTAAAAAACGTCACGAGAACGTCACGCACTTACCAAAGTTATCAAAAAGCACAATGAAAACGTCATGTATGCGTTGAAATGTTGAAAAGCGTCGAGAAATGTCAAAAAAACACGTGAAAAATATGTACATTCAGCATGGGTGAGATAGGGATGGATTGGTATGAGAGTGGTATTTGTAGATGATGATATGGTGAACCAATTCGATTAGTCGGAATGATTTCTCCATTTTTGAGTTGATCGCTTGAAAATGTCGAAATTTCAATGGAGTTGATGACGATTCCTGCGATATTTCCGATTTGAAGAATCTATACATTTTTTGTGATTCATGAATATATCGCGGTGTCTATCCCTGAAATTCATGTAAGTAGTGAGCTATATTACTTTTATTCCAATCGATCACTATTTCACCATATACTGAAAAATACCAGCTCGCCAAAGTCACGAAAACGTGTAGGAATGCTCCAAGCTCGCAAGCTTTCTACAACGTTGAGAAAGCGTGACACTTGCATCGAAACGTGGAAAAAACGTTTAAAAAACGTCACGAGAACGTCACGCACTTACCAAAGTTATCAAAAAGCACAATGAAAACGTCATGTATGCGTTGAAATGTTGAAAAGCGTCGAGAAATGTCAAAAAAACACGTGAAAAATATGTACATTCAGCATGGGTGAGATAGGGATGGATTGGGATGAGAGTGGCATTTGTAGATGATGATATGGTGAACCAATTCGATTAATCGGAGTTGAGTTGATCTCTTGAAAATTTCGAAATCTCAATGAAGTTGATGACGATTCCTGCGTTATTTCCGATTTCAAGAATCTATACATTTTTTGTGATTCATGAATAAATCGCGGTGTCTATCCCTGAAATTCATGTAAGTAGTGAGCTATATCACTTTTATTCCAATCGATCACTATTTCACTATATACTGAAAAATACCAGCTCGCCAAAGTCACGAAAACGTGTAGGAGTGCTCCAAGCTCGCAAGCTTTCTAAAACGTTGAGAAAGCGTGACACTTGCATCGAAACGTGAAAAAAACGTTTAAAAAACGTAACGAAAACGTCACGCATTTACCAAAGTCATCAAAAAGCACAATGAAAACGTCATGTATGCGTTGAAATGTTGAAAAGCGTCGAGAAATGTCAAAAAAACACGTGAAAAATATGTACATTCAGCATGGGTGAGATAGGGATGGATTGGTATGAGAGCGGTATTTGTAGATGATGATATGGTGAACCAATTCGATTAGTCGGAATGATTTCTCCATTTTTGAGTTGATCGCTTGAAAATGTCGAAATTTCAATGGAGTTGATGACGATTCCTGCGATATTTCCGATTTGAAGAATCTATACATTTTTTGTGATTCATGAATATATCGCGGTGTCTATCCCTGAAATTCATGTAAGTAGTGAGCTATATTACTTTTATTCCAATCGATCACTATTTCACCATATACTGAAAAATACCAGCTCGCCAAAGTCACGAAAACGTGTAGGAATGCTCCAAGCTCGCAAGCTTTCTAAAACGTTGAGAAAGCGTGACACTTGCATCGAAACGTGGAAAAAACGTTTAAAAAACGTCACGAGAACGTCACGCACTTACCAAAGTTATCAAAAAGCACAATGAAAACGTCATGTATGCGTTGAAATGTTGAAAAGCGTCGAGAAATGTCAAAAAAACACGTGAAAAATATGTACATTCAGCATGGGTGAGATAGGGATGGATTGGGATGAGAGTGGTATTTGTAGATGATGATATGGTGAACCAATTCGATTAATCAGAATGATTTCTCCATTTTTGAGTTGATCTCCTGAAAATTTCGAAATTTCAATGAAGTTGATGACGATTCCTGCGATATTTTCGATTTCAAGAATCTATACATTTTTTGTGATTCATGAATAAATCGCGGTGTCTATCCCTGAAATTCATGTAAGTAGTGAGCTATATTACTTTTATTCCAATCGATCACCATTTCACCATATACTAAAAAATACCAGCTCGCCAAAGTCACGAAAACGTGTAGGAACATAGAAAAGTCAAGAAGGGTCGGAAAAACGTCGCACATCCAAAAAAACAACGTTATGATGTTTATGATGACTGAATTTCAGGCGCTATAGTTGGAATTTGGGAACGTATAAAAATGGATTCAACTGGATCGTTAAGAAAAAACTTTACGCATTCGCCAAATCGTCGAAAACCGTCTAAAAACATCACGTTTGCGTCAAAACGTTGAAAATCGTCCGTAAAACGTTACGAAAGCGTTGTTTTCGCGTATAAACGTCGGAAAGCATAAAAAATCGCCAAGAAAGCGTCAAGCTTGCGTAGAAATATCGGAAACATCGAAGGAACGTCATAAAAACGACACGAAAGTCACACGCTTGCGTATAATCATCGGAAACGTCAAAAAACAACACGATAGCATCACGCATACGTAGAAAAATGCTACTTACACGTCAAGTATAAATAAAAACAGCAGAAAAATGTCACAAAAACGTCATGAAAGCAACACGCATTCGTAGAACCATAGAAAACGTCGAAAAACTATAAAAAATGCTTCACGCTCATATGGAAACAACGGAAACGTTGAAGAAACGTCACGAAAACGCCAAGAAATTGTCACTTTTGTGTAGAAACATCGGAAAGCGTCGGAAAAATGTCACAAAAACGTCCCGAAAGCGTCACGCTTGTGTAGAAACATCATAAACGTCGACAAAATGTCACAAAAATGTTATGAAAGCGTCTCTCTTCCATATAATCATCAGTAACGTCGAAAAAACGTCCCAAAAAACTCTGTATAACGTAACACTTTCGTCGAAAACAACGTTATGCACGCGTGAAAACGTCAAAAAGCGTCAATAAAACGTCAGGAGAATGTGATAATGTGTACATACCTCCTTGTCCGAAGGGCATGCCCTGCCCGCCTGGCCCGCCTCCCGGATGGTGGCCGGGGAAGAAGGGCGCATCGTGCGGATGGAAGGGCGGCCCGCCACCGTACCCGAACTCGAACTTGCCGTCCGCGAAATAGGGGAATCCGGGAGGACCGTCTTCGAGGCCGCCCGGAGACAGGTTCATGGGGAACCCGCGCATCTTGCGGGACCCCCCGAAGAAGGGGCCCCTGCCCATCGAGGTGAGTTGCTTGAGGCGGCGTTCTTTCGAGCGCTTGTTCTGGAACCACACCTGGAACGGAAAAGGAATTTTAATCTCAGATATACACTGATAAAAATAGGAGGAATAAAACAGTATTTCATCTGTAAAATAATGCAGAATGTTTACTGGATTTTCGCAGAATCCAGTAATTTTACCTGAAATAGGTATTTGTCCCGTGTTATACAGGGTGCTCCACAGGTAAAGTGAAATATTTCAGTGGTACATAGGGGTCACCAAGGTGGTTCTGAAAATACCATATTTGATAGGTTTTAGAGTCTTCGTAACGGAGATACAGGTCGATTTATCGATTTCGAATAATTATTCATTCGTCTATAAGTATTGAACTACCCGGTATATTTTCCTCAAGTTTGGTATGGATCTTAAATTTGGGACGTTGAATTTATTTACCTATCGGACGGAGCGAAAATCCAGGTTCGGCTTCAGGAAAAATTTACATTTATTCGAAATATTAAAATAACACACTGTATGTAATAACTAACAGAGTTCATCGAAGGAATCGTGAAGAGGAGGAAAAACTGAATTGGATTTGATGCTTTTTGTTTTCCCGCCACCAATTCGCATCGTAACAATCATAAACAGAAAGTTAAAAGTATGTCAATTTGAAGAGTATTGGAATTATAAAACAATAGAAAGGCGCAAATTCATTACTGCGTGATGGGAGATAACTTTCAGATCATTAAAGCATGTTTTTGGTTTTTGAAACTTCATCATATGTAGTAATTTTTAAATACTGGATCACATCGATTCTGCTCTATTGAAATGTAACGATCTTTGATATTTATTTAAAGCTAGTATGATATGAATCATTATGAATGTATATTGGCCGACCTGATGCTGGCCCAGTTAGCTCAGTGACGATTGACAGATGTATTTTCAGTGAATTACCACTGAAGATTGAGAAGTTAATTTTTTATTTCACAAAAATAATTTGACGTTGCATGGAGGAAATATTTTTCTGCTCATAATACTACAATTGGAAAAGAGCTGAACTTCTCAAAATTTGCATGGTCAATCTGTCAAGATTTCCGGAATTCCGTTTCAGTTGCTTGATACCGGAATTTCCGGAATTCTTGAAAAATGTGCATAACCCGAAAACATATCATTTGAGTATCTGCTATGACTTATTTGTGAATTTCGGGGTACTCTTGAATCACAACTTTATATCACCGAGCCTGAGGCAGTAGCCCCAGATTGGTTCAGACTGAAATTTCATAATATTATGCTATCAAGTTGATGTTGATGTCTTGGTGGGTTTTCCGAATGAGTTTTCCAGATATTGTACCATCAACGTGGAAGTGAACAGAATACAGCTATTCTCAAAATAAGTTCTGAATTTGAAGGCTGTTGATCTCTGGTATTCTCTTACAATTGTCAATGGTGATATTGATTGTCCTGAAATTGTTGAGCTCATCCCACTTTCTTGTGGAAATCTGTGCTGTGGATGCTGGGAGGAAGATGACATTTTCAAAATTTCTCAAGTTCCTCAATAGAATAATGAAATCAGATAAAACTTACTATATATAACAAACTTGAACTGCTCAATTCATCTTCACCATCCTTCAAGCACACAGTATAAAATTATTCTTCTTCTCTTTTCTTATTCCATAATCATGTACAACGTGATTTTTTGTGAAAATCATGGATTTTTTATTAAAAATCATATAGATTGAATGCCTATAAGATTCCTTAATTGCTAAATAATAGCCAGAAGTGGTAATTTCACAGATTCAGTGTGAATGTGATCAAGATCACGTATATGTTGTGAATAATATCATTTCCCTCGTTATTGTCATCAATAGTCCAACTACAGGATGATCTCAGTTTCATGCATTTATTCACTATAGGGCTTGGTGTCAGGACTTGTCAGTTTGGGTCTAACAAGAAAAAGTCCTTGTTGACGTGAAGCTTCATTGCTCAGACGAAATAGGGTGGTATCGAAGAATTTAAATACCAGAGCGATATATTCGCTGTATATGCGTATAGGCTGGCTTCGTGGAGAGAAAAAAAGAAGGTCTGTTAAGCGCACAGCACACTCAGTTTATATGGGAATTCATAGCCGACTTTTGAGGCGGTCGTAATAAACAACTCATTCGGGCAGTAAAACGTTGAGGCGGCCTTTTTCAGATATATAAATATTATTTTTAATATGTGTTTTACGACTTTATAAATATTTTATATTTTTATATATTCAGGTGTTAAGATTTTCGTAGGTTATAGGCGGGTACGGTCAAAGAGCTCGAATGTATAAATGTCAAATTTTTATTTGACTGATTCCACATAATTTTTCATTTTTCCTTTTTCTCGAATGCGCGTCCACTCGAGATGAGCGCGTTTTATGGGGCTCCGCTAATACATAAATCATCGTAAGTACGGTACTAGGAAGTACAAAAGGGAGTCTTCTTCAGACCGTTGCTTTTCTTCGAATGTCCATGTGCAGACCATTTGGTTACTATTTGATAGCCAATAATTTTCATCGATGAAAGGAATGGGAGATGAAAAACACACGATCCAACTGGCTCATTGGAATATTCATAGCATCAATTTTGGAATCAACTAAGACATATAGGAATGAGAAACATGAGTATTGCTTCAAGAATACACGATATCATTGATGAAAGGCCATGAGAGTTTTTGTTCTGGTTCCCATGAAAAGAGATATCCTGTAATGTTCAGAGAACATCGTGAGAACCAAGGGAAATAAGGTAGAAATTGACAATGTGCTCCAGAGCCTCGCTGTTCGTTGAATGAACGAGTCTTTGGAAAGAGATGTTCTGCATGGTCTCCAAAGTGACTACGAATGGGTGCGAAGCCTCAACTCGACGGGTTAATCTCGCGGGGACTGCCAAGGAAGGAACAATTGTTGATATTTCAGAAGAGCATCGTCCATGGAAATATCTATAAAATGAAGCCAGATCGCCAACTTTTCTACGGTGTTCCAGAGAAGTGAGTGAGTTTGTGAGCGAGGCATCACCCACGAGACGAATTGCCCTCTTTTGAACAGAATCTAACAGTTTCAGGGTATATGTTTGGGTGCTGTGCACTCCAAATATGGGATCAGTATTCCAGAACAGGTCGGATCTGTGCCTTATAGATCATGAGCAGCTGACTGGAAGTGAAATAGCTCCTGGCCCGAAACAAAAAAACAAGTTTTTAGGATGCACTTTTAGCAATTGATCTCACGTGATTTTCTCACGAAAGGTTATTGCTGATAGTAATACCAAGCATCGGAATGGATGTCTTCAAATGTATGATTACTCCCGACAAGCTTATGTTGGGCACAGTGAGATCGGCTTTTCTAGAAAAAAGGCATGCTTGTGTTTTGTTTGCATTGACATCTACCAAGTTATTGGATCCCCATTCGAGAATTGTTGCCAAGTCCATATTTATGTTGTCAACATTTCTTCCTCGTTCGTTTCTGATTTGCCTGGCTGGTATTGGAGCCCTGGAAGAGAAGGCGGTATGGAGGGTACTATCGTCCGCGAAGCTGTGTACTGGATATGAAGTTGCTTCCAACAAATTGTTGATATGGAGTACCTACTTAATTGATATCTTAAAATGTTTTAAATATATCTCTGGTAACTCAGAGTTAAAAGATGGAGATTGTAGAAGAAGGCACAAATTCTATAATCTGATTAAGTGGAACATGTTTCAGCTTATATAAGCCCATCATCAGCCAATGGAAAGAAGAGTTCTATGAGTATTAGGCATTTTTCTCGGCTAGTTTATCACAGCTAGGTCCCGAGACGCATATTCCAGGAAATTATGACATGTAGACAATTTGTGACCGCTAGTATAATCGGCTGTGGCTGCCTTTGTGAATACAAATGTAACATACTGACTACGGACCGCCCTCCCATTCCCTTCCAAAGGGAAAGAGCACAGGGATAAGAGGAACAATGCTCCCTTTTATGTCGTGTTATTGTGGCGGTCCATTCAAGTGGGTAGCCCTGTTCCAACAAACGCCAGTGGCGTACTGAAATCGAAAGAACAGATCAGCCAACTATATCAGATGCGAAAGCTTCGATGCTGTCTTTGATGTTCGATGGCTCAAAATTTGTTACCTCAAATACCTATTGAAATACTTATTATTTTAGACTAACAAGCATGCTGTATCTAAATTAAAACATCCATCTCCTTTGTCTTCATTTTCATTTGACTAAGCTGAATGTATAGATCATGCTCATTTATGGTATGATGATGGGCATGCTATGGTTCATCGATCCAATATCAAAAAACCCAAAAACAAAGTAATGAAGGAGCCTTCCTGTCTTTAATCGATGTTATTGGTAAAGTTACCAGCTTGGTTTGGTACCGAAATCTGTTGCATACCAGACTGAAATAGTATGATGACCAAGATGGTGTTTACACTTTGGTCTTCTTCTGTATAGCTTTGACTTGAGTCGAGTGCAAATGTCAGTTGTCTTATGATTGTTCAAAACAACAATTTCAGCTGATTTTTAATCTTACTGAAAGGTATTATTCATTATTTAGTTGAGTTTCACACCTGTCCTCATAATAATGATCAAATCAAAACAAAAACGTTAGTCAACTAAAGATATATAGTGAAAATATGCGTTAACTAAGGTCAGATCACCTTTAAACATAAGTACCAATTATCCATACGATATAAACGTGGCCAATGAAGAAAAACGATCAAATTGTCAAGACAAGATGGGATCTTGGTCGGTTGATACCAGTTGTTCATCAGCAGTTTTTAGAGAATGAGGAAAGTGAGCAAAACTGGAGTGGAACCATACAAATGCAGTCTATGATAGCCAGAAATACATACATACAATGTATACAATGTATCAGTCGTCGTTATTACTAAAACGGTACGGTACGGTACTATGGTGGCGTATGGAGTTAGTGACAAGGCCAAATGAGGATACAGAAGAAGATGTTGATGTGTTTGTGAGCATTAGAGGAGGTGAATGCAGACCGGTATATTTTCGGAAAATAACGATCATTTCTTCTTAGAATTCTACAACAAAGTATCAAGAAAAATTGAAATTTGATGAAATTCGAATTCCTCATATTATATGAAGGTAACCACTGGTAGGAGTCCATGTTTGCTCGAAGCTGGAATTTCAAAAGAAAGAAGGAAAGCTCAATCTCCACTACTTTATCAATGATGTAGTCTCGGATGTAGTCAATCGAAGGGACAGCATGTTTCGGACTCATTAAAGTCTATCTTCAGCCGTATTTCAGAAGTTACTACAAGAAAATGCTTGTGAAAATATACATATTGTTAAAATAACAAAAATTGACTTACATGGAGCTGAACATTATATGTATTGTTAGAGAAAAACCGGGTTTTCATTTAAAATGAAGGGCCCCGTGCCCTATGAACACGCACTAATGGAAATCAAAAGTCAAGTCCCAGAAGGGAAACTTGACGAGCACTCAAGGTGCTCGTAAAAACCATATTAGGTTGTAAGACAGGAAAAACCAAAGGGTCCCGAACCCTTGAGAGAGCGCACTAAAATTCAAAAATCAATTTAGGCTGAGGTTATAAACACGGAATTAAATTAACAAACATTGACATAAGTCAAAGTCTTAAATGACACGATATTATGACAAGTGGCATAGGATACAGAACTAAAGCAAATTAAATACTGGGATGAATGTGGATTCAACTAGTGGTAGTACAGTTAGAAATAATTCCGACAGAAATGACAATGAGATTTTAGGGAGGGGGAGGAAAATTCCAACAATGATGGTTAAGTAGCAAATCTGAAAATATAAGCAAATGAATAATGAAAAACAGGAGATGAAGGTGTTTAAAGCAATGATTACGAGCCCTTGAAAATATTTCTAGTGCATACGCCAATGGCAGATACTGTCATAAAATAAGCATTACTAGTTTCAGCATTCGATGCGGAGGGGCTGATTCCGGCTTATTATTTGCCAAATTATGATTCCGAATGACATGTGGTGGTTGAAAATTGGAAAATTACAACAACTAGCTGAATTGGATTCAATCACTCGCTATATAAATAACAACTGCAGTTATAGATTAGAGGGGTCTGAGCCTGGTGGATCTACGATTAATATTATTCAGTCAGGAAAACTGTCGATGGTAAGCTGGCATTGCTGGCAATAACCAGAAATCGAATTTTCACGTTATTTATATGGAATCTCGGTTTTTTTGATGTCCATATTGATCATGAAAAAAATGATGAATTAAAAACACCTTGAGGCTAGCAAAAAAGTCCCATTAGGAAATAATTTCTGACGTGCGAACGTCCCCCACCAGTACTATTATTGAGTAAAAATGTTGGAAGAATTTCCATATTTCCTGGTCAAACTGCCGAAAATCGCATTAATAAACAATATGGGGATAAAAGTGCCCCTATATAGCCCCATCAAGTATTTCCCACGTCTCTGATCAAAATTCCGGAGAATTCATAATATTTTCACATATTATGGCTATAACCTCCAAGAGGCCATTTCTGGCCCATGTTTATATGAACTTTTGTTACTATTTTTGTTCCTAGAATCTGTGGTAGAAACCTTCCCATATAATTTCGGGACAGCTTGTATAGTACCTGTTAATCATCCACAAAACTATTGCAACTGATGAGGCTTGGCGAACCGAAACAGTATGTCTCGCATTATCTGACAATCGATCAACAAAAGAATATCTCAGTCTTGAGATTCTAAAAGTTTCAGAATCATTACCATCTGAAATTAATGAGATATTCCATTGGAATATGAGTATTGGGCCACCTGGTATATTTTTTGAATTATGGATATTTTACCAATTCACATTTCACATACATCTCAATTAACAACTTGATGGGTGGCTAACCGCGTTTTTCGTTTGTGGTTGGTAGCATTGCTATTTATATTGGTTTTAGTGTGGTCCCATTAAGTTCGGTAAAAATAACCGAACTGCACCGGTTGGTGATACGTTTTGACTGGAAATCCAATTTCCTCTGGATAATTGTTTTAATTCGACTGCAATTTCATAACCGAGATTAGAACAGTGAAATAATGGCGACAGACGTTTGCAAATAACATAATACAACATGTGATGGTGACAAGTTGCCAAAAGGTCCCCATTTAGCAAAGTGTTATGCAGAGTGTTCCAAAATTCAGTGTCGAGTGTTCAGGGGCCTATATTTCAGGTGAAAATAATATTTTCTCTATATAAACGCGTCCGCGTTGCCGAACTATACAGGGCGCTAAAGTTTCAAGGGTGTTCCAGCATATATTTGGGTTATCTAACCTTCAAAAACATTCCAAAAAATTGTGGGATGTATTGGAGCAGAAGTTCTTCAAGATGATGAAATTGAATCACAATTCACACTCATGTCAAACAATCTAGTAAAAACCACCCCTCACTTTTGATATGAAGTATTTTTGTGGGCTTCATTACTAGATTGGTTTTGATAATTATTTCACTGGTTCGAAGGCTCAAAACCGGAAAACCTGAGTAATTATTCAATTCCTGATGACTTTTAAAAATTTTTCCTGATAGTAAACTCCGCTAGACATCATTACAACCCTAAAGACTTGGATATTTTTCAACCCTTTGCTTTGCCTATCTGTTGAAATGTTGGATGTTCACCTGATCATAACTTATTTGCTATTGAATATTTTCTTGTCAAATTCATTCAGTAGCATGAGCAAGGGTAGAAGATTCTCCTCTTGTGGCTATTTGAGGTAAAGGGGTGGATTTCCCGCGTATTTGAGTTTGAGGTGCACATGTGCTTTCCAAGGTCAGACTTCCGTGGCCATGACAAGGTCGGAGTTCAACCAATCAGAATCCAGGATTCAGCTGTTCATCGACCAAGGTTGATGTGGAGTAAAAATACTGAAGACGGACGAGGAATCTCTCTCTTCTGACTCTCTTGCCGGCCCCTCAGTGCTCTCATACCATCAGTGTAAAGTATCATTGTATATTGATTTTGTGTTGTACATGTAAGTTTGTATACATTATTTACCATTTATCCACCATGTATATAGATTCATTTTATTCCTGTTGCTTTGATACCCGATACTTACCCGATCTGTGTAAAGAGTCCAGAAATTTGTATAAACGTTTTTTTTGGGATCGCATGTTTCATATTTCTTTATCTGGGTCATTGTTTTCATTAGGAATAATTCATTTGATGATTGTCACTTGCCAAATTATTTGATTTATTCATTATTGACTAATGACTGACTTAGCTAGTTGTCATTTCTTCTTCTTGTGCATTCCTGTTCAGTGCTCCAGTGCTCTTGTGTTCTGTATGCTGTCAGTCTGTTATTAGGAATATAATCTGTTTACGTAGTATGGACCGTGTTTCTGATTCTCCAGGTAAAAGTAACGAAACAGTTTGAATAAATAAATTTTCCAGGCCCAACCTGAAATACCATCAGAGACTATTACCGAAAAGATTTGTTTTGATTCCTACAATTATTCAACAACCAATATTCCAGGCTAAACCAAGGGTTTGAAATAATAGCCTACACTCTCTTGGCTTCTTGATTCCAGGTCGATTCAATAACATTTACTCCTGATGGTTTACTGTAGGTACCAAGGTAGACATTCTCTTTGCCTTCTTCACTGTAGCTGCCCAAACCTCCTTGCAAACTCGGTTTGTAGGAGCAGGTGAAGTAAATCACCTTTATAAGAAATCTGGCGCCCGAGATATCCGAAGCAAGGACCAGTAGTCTCTGACCGAATAGCGCGAAAGTAAGGGCACCTGACTAAAGCATCACATCTACCAGACCTTTACACTTTGGTTTCTCAAATTGCATCTCCATCATGTTCTTTACCGGTTCATATACAAGAACTTTCCTTTGTACCAATAAACCAATGTTAAATGTTCTATTTTTCAGATATTGTGAAATTGTAAACAGTGAATTTTTCCAGAAGGACCAAATATTTTTATTTCTTTCAATTCACTCGGAAGAAATCTGGATTGCAACATCACCGTCAGAAGAAGAGGAGGGTAGATTCTTTGATTATAATTGAACCTTTGAGTATTCACACTGCAGGACTGAGTCACCCTAGAATCGAGAATCTAGCACCCAAAATATCGTAAAAATTCCTCGCATCTTCTTCCACAATCGTTTTCCCCGCAATAAATAGTGACAAATGAATACGTATACATCTCACAAATAAGGTATAATTATTATTATCCACATGTCCACCATAATAATGGTCTTTTGTGACTAAGGGTGCTATTAAAGTCAATACAGTAAATCTGTGAGCGGCCCAAGTCTACCTCTTTATTTCTGTCTCGGCGACTATAAAACTTATATTTCTGAAATATTAGCGGAACGAATCGCTATGAGAACGGTTGATGTGTAGGCACCTATACAAATGTACAGGGACGTCGTAATGAAATTTTTTAAACTGAAAAAGAACAGAACAGTGAGAAGATTTTTTTTTTGAATTGGTAGGTATACCTGTTTTTGAAAACTGAGAAAGCAAATGGAATTGCTCATCAGATATACTAATTATTAGTAGGCTCTGATCCTCATTTTTCAGTAACGTCAACGACTGTCAACTTTTTCCTTCCCAATGACACAATTTTTTTGTTTTTTAATTTTTTTTCGTTCCGAAATTATTTTGTGAATACACTGATGTATACGTTCACTTATACAGGGTGACCGGAAAGGTCATGTCGTAAATGATAGTGCTGACCGAGTGGACCAAAATAATGTTAGTACTTCATATAAAAAAATGTTTATCGCACTTCGTTACCGAGTTATTGACCTTGAAAGTTTATATGGACTTGCATGCATCAAATTGAGTTCTCTTGAGATATTTTTACCATGGATAATTTTTTTGGAATTGAAATTTTAATACAAAATTATTTGGCAGTGGAAACGAACGAATTGACATTTGTATTGATGATGGTGGGGCGTCATATAGAACATTAATTTGAAAAGAAACGTTCTGCCTTCGTTTCTACTGTCAACTGATTTTTCATTATAATGATATTGAACTTTTACTAGGAATATTTGTTAGCATTATTCAAGAAAAGATTTTTTCCTTCTGGAACTATGCAGAATACAAAATTTTCACAGGAGTAACAAAATGAAGATTATTAGTCAGTTATCTTGCTCAGAAAATTTTAGAACCGTATTACCACCCCTAAGAATGTTCTGAAAAAAATATCAGGGGATAAGGGTGGGTTCAACCCTCCTACAATCTCTTCCGGGTTTCCTTGATGACGCCTCCTCTTCCAGGGCTCCAATACCAGCCAGGAAAATCAGGAACGAACGAGGGAGAAATGTTGACAACATAAATATCGACTTGGCAACAATTCTCGAATGGGGATCCAATAACTTGGTAGATTTCAATGCAAACAAAACACAAGCATGCCTTTTCTCTATCTATGGCCCAACATAAGCCTGTCAGGAATGACCATACCTTTGAAGACATCCATTTCGATCAGCAATAAAGTTTCTTGGGAAAATTACGTGAGATCAATTGCTGAAAGTGCATCCCAAGAACTTGGTTTTCTGTTTCGTGCCAGGAGCAATTTCACTTCCAGTCAGCTGCTTATGTTCTATAAGGCCAGATCCGACCTGTCCTGGAATACTGTTCCCATATTTCTAGAACAGCACCCTAACATGCACTGGAACTGTTGAATTATGTCCAAAAAAGGGCAATTCGTCTCGTGGGTGATGCCTCGCTCACAAACTCACTCACTTCACTGGAACACCGCAGAAAAGTTGGCGTTCTGGCTCTATTTTATAGATATTTCCATGGACGATGCTCTTCTGAAATATCAACAATTGTTCCTCCCTTGGCAGTCCCCGCAAGATTAACCCGTCGAGTTGAGGCTTTGCACCCCTTCGTGGTCACTTTGGAGACCTGCAGAACATCTCTTTCCAAAGACTCGTTCATCCAACGAACAGCGAGGCTCTGGAAAACATTGCCAAAGGAGATGTTCTCCGAGGCATATAACCCCAAGAAATTTAAGAAGAACACCAATTCCTACCTTATTTCCCTTCACGATGATCTTTGAACATCACAGGATATCCCTTTTCGTGGGAACCAGAACATAAAAAAACCGAAAAGAGTGTAATCCTCTAAAATGCACTTTTGTCAAAGGACCCCGCAAATTTTCAAGGTAATTTGGGTCCCGGTGGATTTTTCTCAATTTTTGGTATGATGTAGTTCATTTGATTCAATTACATATTGGCACTACTCCAACCTCCAAAAATGGACAGTTTTCCTGCTACAGGGGGTTCAATTCACATTTTGAACACATAAATAGACTAGATGAGTACCTATTTGATTCTGAACTTCTTTTCAATATATCATCTCCATTTCCTATATTCCCTAACAATTATTCATCAAAAAATATTTTGAGGGGGGGTTCCTACCCCTTCAAAAAGTATTTTGAGAGATATAAAACAAAAAAAAAACAGTGCTACTGTATCTAGAGCATAAGAGAATGATTAATTACGTGAAATCATAGGAAAAGCTCTCTTGCATGATTGCTCCCTCTCCACCAAGTGGGGGGAGCGCATGAAAAACATTTTTGGTGCATGGATTTCCACTGAATTTCTATGAGGTGCTTTTTGTGATTCCGATCAAATCCGATTCCGATTATCAGTACCGGTTACCAAAAATGAGCAGTTGTTTCGGTAGGGCGTGTTGAACTCATATTTCTCCTTTGTGAGATTACCTCGAGAAGAATGTGTATTTTTCTCGACGGGTACAGAATATGTAATATGTATTTTAACTATTTTTTTTTCATCACAAAAAACTCATTATTTCGCCCACCCCAACACC
The DNA here is from genome assembly GCA_918026855.4 of Phaedon cochleariae. Classification (NCBI taxonomy): domain Eukaryota; kingdom Metazoa; phylum Arthropoda; class Insecta; order Coleoptera; family Chrysomelidae; genus Phaedon; species Phaedon cochleariae. The sequence continues at coordinate 38,913,895 of OU896717.1, read as the reverse complement.
TCTCAAACAAATAATAGATATCAAATTCAAGCTATTTTTTCATATATCCAACACTTATTTAAGAAATATTCTTCACTCAATGAACTTGATATAAATATTTCCTGTTTATTTCTATCGTTTTCATGAAATGGAAATCAAAATCTATGGTATAAGTTACTGTCGTTACCGCTTTTCAATATCAAACAGTCACCATACCAGTCATTATTATTACTATCATTAAAAATCCCGTTAAAAAACATCATTTCAATTCTATCAATCAGTGAGTTATACCCTCGAAAGTTGGATGAGCAATTGTTTCATTTAGATAGGTATAGGTATCCTAGTAACTGTCAAACTGATTCACTGTTTTTTCGAATGAAATCAAATGGTTATTGACCTGAGTCTTTCAGCCAATGGGAGATATAATAAGTGGAAAGTTGTTATCTTTTCAGATTTGAATTATCTCATTCTCAATCATCATCACAGCCATAATCACATGGAATACAACCACATTATACCTATATTAAAAATCCAGTGTAAATCCATGCACCAAAGATGTTTTTCATGCGCACCCCCCCACTTGGTGGAGAGGAAGCAATCATGCAAGAGAGCTTTTGCTATAATTTCACGTAATTAATCATTCTCTTATGCACTTCAGATACAGTAGCACTGTTTTTTTTGTTTTATATTTCTCAAAATACTTTTTGAAGGGGTAGGAACCCCCCCTCAAAATATTTTTTGATGAATAATTGTTAGGGAATATAGGGAATGGAGATGATATATTGAAAAGAAGTTCAGAATCGAATAGGTACTCATCTAGTCTATTTATGTGTTCAAAATGTGAATTGAACCCCCTGTAGCAGGAAAACTGTCCATTTTTCAGGATTGCCACCCAATTATTTTCTGATCAGTATCATATAGAGTACATCATATCAAAAATTCAGCGAAATCCACCGAACTTTTTTTTCATGGGCGCCTCCCATTCGGTGAGGGGCAATAATACAAAAAGGCGGTTTCCATAATTCTGGGTAATGGAACATTTTCTATCACTTTTGACGGTTAGGCGAATTCTCTTTTTTTTTCGTTTTTCAAAATGGGAGTTTGGGGTAATAATTCCCCCTCACTATATTTTTTTCAAAAAGCATATATTCATAGGAGAAATTAGATGAAATAAAAAATTCTAGAATATTGTTCATTCTCTCAGAAATAAATAATCAATTCGGTCAAAATGTGAATTCAACCCCCCCTAGCAAAAAAACTGTTCATTTTTGGGGGTTGGACCAATGCCAATATGTAATTGAATCAAATGAACTACATCATACCAAAAATTGAGGAAAATCCACCGGGACCCAAATTACCTTGAAAATTTGCGGGGTCCTTTCATCCAATTTGTTTCCCTCATTTCTGAAAAGTGGGTTTTTAAGTAAACTTTCAACTCGTCTCACGGACGGTACATTTTTTCATATAGGTAGATAATTTGGGTCCATTCATAGATTAAAATGGTCTTTTCAATCTACGGTCCAATCAACTTATCTTGACTTGAATTACACGTGCATGATGGCTCTGTCTTTCAGCAATTTTGACACACCCTGTATATCTTTCCGACCCCGAAATATGAGTTATCGGTGTGGCGAATGGTCAGAGGCGAACCGCCCCGTAGCCGCAACATTTGTCGGGCGCACCCCCGCAGGCCGGGGTACCAGCGGGGGTGCTTTGTGGTGCCGATCGACCAAGTGGTACCCCATGCGAGGTACGGCGCCCCTTCTAAAAAAAAACGAATGCGACAGTTTTTCATTTTTGAAGGTGCATCATATAATATTTTCTCGGGACAGTTCCGGAAGTTTTCCAAAATTCGCAACTGGTGTATAGTCACCTATATCACTGGTGTCAGTTTAACAGATGAAATTAATATTCCGTTAAACTGACACGATTTGTAATTATGCAGGAAGTTGGAGATGTATAATCTTGAAGATTTTGAAGTTCGAATTGTATTTGATAAGGTAGTAGAGGCATATATGGCCGGCCTCAATGTTTTTAATGTTTATTGGTAAAATAAAGAAATAAACGTACAAGAGTCTTCAACATTATTATAACTTTGCTAATGAGAAACAAACAGTAATATAACATTTGAGCTATACAGTGTGTCCCACTTACCATGCTCACCATGGGTATCTTTTTAACGGTGAGAGATACGAGGTCGGTTAAATGACACCAAATGTGGAGTTTGTCAAGGCCAACTATAATGTGAAAAAAAAATTTGATAAAATCTATTCGTTTTTGTTTTATACGCAAAAAAACAGATTTTGATCATTTTCATGTCTCCTCCGTAACTTCTTCATTTATGAAAATTTTCAAATAGTAATTTCACAGTCTCATGGCAGTTTTTCAAAGTGATTTCAAAGAAAATATGAAATTTATACCAACTCTCCTAGAATTTGAGATATCAGCACCAACTTTAGTTTTTCAAATGTAGGTCATAGCTCACTATGACTTAGTTACAAATAACTTTTTTTTCTCTTACAGATGATATGTCGCAGTAATAGTTTTGTGTTGATAACAACGGAGTTATCGTCATTTATACAAAAACAAAAAATTATTTGGAAGCCGCCATCTTGAATTTATAAATTTTAACAGAAAAATCATGATCTCCGACCTCAAAAACCCTCACTCACCAATTTTGAATGGAATCGGACCAAATCTTGTCCGCCATCTTGGAGCAGCCATCTTTTTTAATTGATGGCGGACAAGATATGGTCCGATTCCATTCAAAATTGGTAAGTGGGGGTTTTTGAGGTCGGAGATCATGATTTTTTGGTTCAAATTCATAAATTCAAGATGGCGGCTTCCAAATATTTTTTTGTTTTTGTATAAATGACGATAACTCCGTTGTTATCAACACGAAACTGTTACTGCGACATATCATCTGTAAGAGAAAAAAAAGTTATTTGTAACTAAGTCATAGTGAGCTATGACCTACATTTGAAAAACTAAAGTTGGTGCTGATATCTCAAATTCTAGTAGAGTTGGTATAAATTTCATATTTTTTTCGAAATCACTTTGAAAAACTGCCATGAGAATGTGAAATTCCTATTTGAATATTTTCATAAATAAAGAAGGTACGGAGGAGACATGAAAATGATCAAAATCAATTTTATCAAAATATTTTCTCACATTATAGTTGGCCTTGACAAACTCCACATTTGGTGTCATTTAACCGACCTCGTATCTCTCACCGTTAAAAAGATACCCATGGTGAGCATGGTAAGTGGGACACACTGTATGTTATATCAAACACAAAAAATTCATAACAAAAAAAATATGTCTTGGGCCATATTTCAAAAACGGTATGATTTTATGGCCAATAGTACGGAATCCACCAAATCTTGACGCAAAATGTTATCTCAATATAACTGAAATAAAAACATAAGGTATGATGGATACCTAGTTGTGGTATGCACGCACACAGAGATATGAGATCTGTCAACTATATGGTAGAAACTTCTTGTTCCAAAATTAGCTAATGATACTATTATTGCTTCACGATGTCCATCAAACTGTACTAGTTGGTGTCACGAACTGGAATCCAAGATGCGGTGTTAGAAGGGAGTATATCAAGCTACCCAAACACAGCAGCGATTACATGTCAAACTTTTTTTTTTCTTGAAATGACTTAAAATTTCCATGCGGGCCATATAATCTCTCTGGCCATATATGGCGCCAATAACTTACGATTATTTCTTTGAGTAGAATGCAATATTCTTCATTGAATCGTAGTTTCTTGCTTCTGGCGAATAACATCCTATAGAACATAATATGCAGAACGCATAATGTCACTGGAAATCGTAAAAAGTCGTGCCTATATGAATGCGGTGGTGCCAAAATCTCTAAATTCCACGGATTATTGCAAAGTACAATCGTATTGTACTATTCTAACAGATGTTTACTAAACCAGTTTCTCGACAATGATTAGCTCTCACCCGACTCCGCCGACTGGTCTACTGCGCATCCAAATCTCAGAAACCAAGCTGTACGTTATAATGAAATCAGAAAATTATCGATGTGAAATTTGAAGTTTTCAACAGAGATGTAGGTACTACCTGTGTTGCAGGCGAGGTTGCAGGCATATTTTCGTAGGCACCTTTTTTGTTGCTATGGAAACCTTTTGAAGTAATCGAATATCTGTCGATTTAATTCTGTGTTCTGATTTTGATAAATTGCGATTTTAGTGGTTGTTTGATAATTTATACGTGGCCGCAAATTGGAATGGAAAATAAAAATGGCTTTCAGGTCTTTCTCGGAGACGGGGTTATTGGCAACAGAGATGGAATGTCAAACTTTTTCCTTTTATCGTCACAGAAATTACAATTACTGAATCATTGTCCGAAGAATTTGAAGTTGGAGACAAACAATGAACGATTCAACATGGGTGCATTGCTAAATATATTGAATTTTTTTCATGATTTAGCATTCTGCTTCTGGGGAATTGAAGGTTCCACAACAAATATGTTTCGAGTATTCGATATAAATTAGGCTCTGTGAATTCCTGAATCAGGAAAAAATTACGTTGGTGTACTCCTGAAAATTTTGATTTTTCTATCATTTATCATTCACCAAACCCACACCTATAGTGTCAATTTTTTCTGCAAAAAGAATTGCGAAACGGATATAGATATTCATCAATCTAGCAAGTTGCTTTGCTAACTTTATAGAGGCCATCGTGCCTACAAACGTATTCAGGAAAGTGCAAAAAATAGTTATAGTGTGAGAAGATAGTGACTTAATCTGTTGAGTGGTTTGCATGAGCCACTTCAGTCCCATGATATAGAATATCATCGATTGTTTTCAGAAGATAATTAGGAATGGTGCAGTATCTTATAACACAGTACACGGAAAAAAAGGAATTGCTGAACCAAGCAAAATTTAATTGAATGGAGCAAATAAAAGTGTCATATATGCACAACAAAATATAATCTTGAAATGAGTAAATCTATATCTTGTTTCAGAGCGAATTCGAAGTTTGAATCAAGTAAATATGTCTTGCATGAACTCTGGATCTTCTTCAATCAAGCACATCCATGAATTATTTATGAAGAGATATTGAATTGAATCGAAATAACAAGATATTGATGATTCAATCAAATATTTAGTTGATTCAACGAAATATTTGGTTGATTCAATGAAACATTTGGTTCATTCAATGAAATATTTTGTTGATTCAAGAGAAACTATATATCCATTCGACAAATTGTTTTGTTGAACCAAATTCAATATTCGGGAATTTTCTGAAATTTCACATCAATAGAATAAACAAAACTAGGAAACTAGTCGACTCCTAGCATAGATATTTGGTCGTTACTTCTCTTTAGCTGATGGAAAACTATTTCGGATTGCTAATTATCCTAAGTTCGACTTATTCAGCTGATATATCAAACACGAAGAATCAGGCTTCACGTATATAATGAACTCGAGGCAGGCATCATAGACGAGGCGAAATGATCGCCATCTAGAGGCGAAAATTTAAGTTGATGTAGAATGAACAAAATATTTCATTGATATTACATATTTCGTTGCTCTATTCAAGCAAATGATCCGTTCGAAACGAGTTCATTGATACATCGGAATAAGACAACTTGTATGTTGTTTCAAAGATATATTTTCATCAAAATGATCATTGTTTGATCAAACCAACGAAATGTTTATAGTTGAATCAACATCGACATTATTTTGGATCGACATAATTTGTTTTTGAAGAAACCATATATTTTGTTGATGGAATTGATATTATACTGTTGATTCAATTATAGACTACATTCTTGATTTGAACAAGCTGCTTTCATGGAATAATCATGTATCTGGTTGATTCAACAAAAAATTGCTCAGTCCAACAAGCATAAATAATTTGTTGATGCAACAAATCCTTTTTTTCCGTGTACGGATAACTAGAAGTTATCCACGTGTTATCATGACCGCTGTGACACAATCAATACTATCATCTGTGGCAGAGCCTTCTAATAAGTAATGAATGGTTGGCAACTACTGTAACTAGATATTTATAACCCCCTCATATCATGACCATAACTCTTTGATTGAAAACCGAATAAAACCGCGTCGCAGCTTTTAAAGAAAAAAGCTAATGAGCAATTTCGGGACCGTCTCAGATATTACGCAACTACAAATCATGCAGCTCTGTAATTACATTCATACCGCCGAAAAAAAAAGAAGAAGATGAAAAAACGCGGAACGCATTCGAGTTATTAGACCACACCTAGCTGTTCCGCGCAATTTGTGCTAGGACGCGGTCTAAAACATTTCAATTATCTCGAATCCAGAAGAAAATGACAAGCTTCACAAGCGTGCTGTGGAACAGGAGACGCTCCATGAAATTTCGAAGCGTTTGTGACTAAATTTAACCGGTTTGTTTGTCAACGCACGTAATTGTCCAAATAATGCGAAAAGTCTCGGAATAGCTTAGAGCTAGAACGGTAGAATCGTCGACAAATTTCAAATATGTGCTTTAGTTTTTGGTGTATCGATCACAGAACTCAAGTGTCGACTAGAAAATTCCTCAACTCATAACATTCATACACAAGGATATTGAACCCATCAGCAAACACAAAAATACTGCTGCTAAGTTCATTGCTGTTTCAATCATATAATGCGTATGTTGCATTGGGATGTTACAATAGTATATTCCCTATGGATCAAGGTTACACTATTTTTATGGTATTGGATAATCAATAGGTATAATCCATTTTACCTACTGTAAGTGATGTATATTGTACACAAAACAATGGCAGTATAAGTTTCTCCTCACACACGTGTGCGTAAAGAGAGCGATCGCACGGTTTTCATAGGTATGTTGATAGATGACTTCGTTTTGTTGCTTAGGCGATGTGTCAATACCAATTAACAATTTTATTAATGTCAGTAGCTAGGTGGTTAGGTACTTATCTTTTTATCAATCAATCCAGCTATCCACCGAAACCGAACCGAAAGCAGGTAAGTTATATTTTTTGAAAATATGATTATTTTCTATTGATAATATCTTCGATTTCAGTTAAAAAAATTATGTCAAGTGATGACGATGAGGAAATTATTTCTATATCACCAGAAATGTTGGAAAAAGATAGAATGGCTAAAAATGAGTTGCTACCCGCTAAGTCTCGTGAATAATACGAAACAGCACATCAAAAATTCCTGGACTGGAGAATTTGAAATAATACTGTGTCATTTTCGAAAAATATATCCTTTAAGTATATTTTCATGAATTATCAAATTCGTCCAAGCTTTTTCGATGTACTATATGGCAGTAGGTGAAACGTAGAATAGAATAGAATAGAATAGAATAGAATAGAATAGAATAGAATAGAATAGAATAGAATAGATTAATTTAACCAATTTACATTTAGTGTTTGGCAAGTCATGTACAATACAAATGCATTGAAACAACAAAATTTGAGTATATAAATATATAAAAATTGAAACAATAAATAAGTAGAACACAAACATATCTCACATGGATGAACAAATATCAATCACACGTACACACAATTAAGTTCAATTAAAATTAGTAAGTGTTTCTCAATAAGGAGTCGAATGGAGACAGTAAATAATCTCGTGTAAAAGCAGTGTATCAAAATATAATTTTTTATAACTGACTTGAATCTGGTGGGACTCAACGACTTCATATTTTGAGGAAGAACATTATAAAAATTCAGATCTATAGAATTTTTTGCCGATTTTGTAAATTTAAAGCGGGGTAATCTGAGATTATCTGCTTTTCTAGTCTGGTAACTGTGAACACATGAATTAGTCATGAGATGATTTTTATTCTTATGAATCTCCAAAAGGGACAGATATACGAGATATACAATGAAGGAAGAGGCATAATTTTGAGTCGTCTAAATAAAGGTTGGCAGTGATCCCTGAATTTAGCTCCAGCTACAATTCTGACTGCCCATTTCTGAAGTTTGAAAATTTTGTGAGAACTACAAGAGTTACCCCACAATAAAGTACCATAACTGACATGCGAGTGAAAAAGAGCAAAGTAGTTTGTTCTAATAATAGCAGACGACAATAGTTGATTTTTCAAATTTCTCTACACGAAAATTGAACTAGAGAGTTTCCGACTCAATTGTTCGATATGGCAAGCCCAATTGAGTTTATCATCAATAATTATCCCAAGTAATTTGACATTGTCTCCCGTTATATTCTGGTTATTGGTAGAAAATATAAGTTTTTCAGTTTTATCCTCATTGAGCTTCAAATTATTTGGAGCAAACCATTGTTGAGCTATAATAATAGAGTCAGCATTCATGGAATGTAAAACGTCCAAATTAGTACAAGAATCAATTAACGTTGTATCATCAGCAAATGCTATGCATGACTTTGGAAACATAGAATGAAACAGGCCATTGACGTAAACAATAAAAAGAAGGGGCCCTAGAACAGAGCCTTGTGGTACTCCATGTGACACTGACGTAATGCGTGTTGTAAAGCAATCACACACTCATGGAATGGAGTGGAACTTTTCCATTAGTGCGTCATGAAAGACAAAAATGTATATGCATTTTTTTTACGAGAAATATGATAATGAATCATCCCTTTTTTTTTGCAGTTATTCATCCACAGTTTTGCATGGTATCAGCGAATGAGGAACAACGAATACTTAGATCTCTCAATCCCTAAAAAAAATCTGGGGCGGTTTCCAAAATGATAAATTCTCCATTCCTCTACACTTCATCAGGAAAGAACATTCATCAAAATCCTCATTTCGAGATATGAGAAGTGTGTTGCATAACTCATACCCGAAATATGTTCTTCAGATTACAGTCTTCAAAAATCATTAACACACCCCCTATAATTAGAATTTCCATCAGAGGGACAAACCAAATAGCTCGTAATTCATCAAAACTATGTGAAAAAAAAACGATGAAAAGAACCACGTTCATAACCCATAATTATAACAGGAATCCTAGATTAATTAATAAAAACAGATGAAGGCCGTTACTAAATTTGAAAAACGACTGACTGTCTAGATCGGCCTGGAATACCAAGAAGGCCCATAAATTTTTTAGAAACTGACCTTTCTGGAAGGTCGGCATGGGTATTGGGTTTAGTTCTACGCGGGGCGCATTTTTGGCATAACGATTTTCATAATAATCATGCGAAAGATTATACCGAGGAATCGTGAAGTACCTACCTACAAAGTATACAGGGTGATAAGATTGATTTGCTGTTATAGTCGATCATTTCCTATATACCTGAAAATCAGAGATTGCCAAAAACCGGTACTAACTTTCTTATTTCAAATAGAAGCCTATACGGTTCGATTAGCCTTCTAATTCTGAGTTCAGATAGCCCAATTCATGTCAACTCAACTATCACGCAGTTTTCGAGATAGATATGTCGATTTTTCTGAAAATAATTATACAGGGTGTATCTGAATAACACCCAAAATTTCAAGGCGTGATTTCTTGTGATATTTTAGGAAATGATGAAGTTCATATAAACATGTTTCCTAACTTGCTTCGTTTTCGAGATACAGGGTAACAATACTTTTGTTCTCGAGCGAATTTTCGTGCACCTCCATGCACATAAAACCTACCTGAATAACCCTCATGGGCAAGCCCGTCTCTTTTGCCAGCTGTTCCCTGATGTGCCTCGTAGGTTTCGGCGTCTGCGAGAAGGCCGTCTTCAGTATCTCGAGCTGTTTCGCTTTTATCGTCGTCCTCGGTCCGCGACGTTTCGACCCCGCACTGCTGTCGTCAGGACTTTTGTTCTCCGTTTGGGAATCCCGAGTTTCGGGGTCGCCGTCCAAAGAGGTTTGGTCTTCCGAGTCGTCCTGACCCGTTTTCGAATCCTGAAACAATAGGTATTTATTATACAAGGGAAAAAAGAAGTAGATTTTAGCTCCAGGTTGTGTTGTCTCCCAACGCGTAGCGGAGGGAGACAAAAAACCGTGAGCTAAAATCTAATATTTTTCCCGTGTATAATACACTATTTTTTTCTGTGACAGAAGAAAGGACAAATCAATATGGAGAAGATATTACATTATTTTGAAATCTGAAAATTATCGACGTGAAATTTTAAGTTTTTAACAGTAGAGACACCTGTGTTGTAGGCATCTTCATCATTCTTTTGAAGTAATCAAATATCTGATGTCACTTCTGTCAGTGTAATTCTGTGATTTGGTATCAAGAAAATTGCGAATTTAGTGGTTGTTTAGTAATATACGTAACCGTGAAGTCGAATGGAAGATAAAAGGACTTCTTTCTGGGAGACGGTATTATTGACTCATTTTTCGGAACTATAGCACAACAAAAGCCATCAACAGTGTATATACAGGGTGATCCACGGTGGATGGCCTATTAGAAGTATCTGGAGGACGAAATGACAGAACATTCTGAAAATTGGGATACTTTGATAATTGAACATTCTCTATCAGTCTAAATCATTTTCATCGATACAGTGTTGCCACTTTTATCAGAAACAACTAGCAACTTTGTTATTTCAAATGGAACACCCTGTATTTTATTGCATTTTTATATTCTTCCTAAAAAGCTGATTGCATCAATGCATCACACTTGGGGTCTAGCAGAAATGATTACAGAGATATAGGGTGTTCAAAATCGAGATTTTTCAATTTTAGAATTTTTTTGTGTCGAAACTATTTATTATCGATCAAAATGGCTTACATGTCCCTATCTTAACTTTCGATTCACTATCTACTGGAATTTAATTGGAAAAAATACAGGGTGCTTCATGATTTTGAATTCTGATCACCCTGTATCTGTTCCAAATAAATGTCAGTAGATAGTCAATCGAAAGTTAAGATGGGGACATGTAAGCCGTTTTGATCGATAATGAATAGTTTCGACACAAAAAAATCCTAAAATTGAAAAATCTCGATTTTGAACACCCTATATCTCTGTAATCATTCCTGCTAGACCCCAAGTGTGATGCATTGATGGAATCAGCTCTTCAGGAAGAATCTGAAAATGCAATAAAATACAGGGTGCTCCATTTAAAATAACGAAGTTGCTAGTTGTTTCTGATAGAAGTTGCAACACTGTATCGATGAAAATATTTTACACGGATAGACAATGTTCAATTATAAGAGCATCCCAATTTTCAGAATGTTCTGTTTTTTTATTCTTCAGATACTTCTAATATGCCATCCACCGTGGATCACCCTGTATATATGTGATATATATCCGCTCACTTTCTTCCCACGAAAAAAGTAATCTATGAAAAGTGACATTTTATAACCTGCCAACAGAGATGAAATGCCAAACTTTTTTCCCGTCCCATGCGTTTAATCTAAAACTTTGATAATATACAGAGTGTCCCATTTGAAATAACGAAGTTGGGGTTCACTTCCGGTACAACCGGAAGAACCACAATCTTCAAAATATTTTAGCCGGATAGCACTTATCAACAATAGTGAACTCCCAAATTTTCGGATTCTGGCCACCTATGGTTTTCTATATATTGATCGATGCAGCTCCCGGAGGGACACCGTGTATATAACGTATTCAGAATTTTAAAGGTTACAGAAGTTGTCCAGATTTACCCACGAATCAAGCTGTTTTTTTGTCTCATCGATAACATGAAAATTGGTCAATTAAATCATTATTTTTGTTTTCTGCTTGGTTGCCCTTTCGCTGTACACTTCATACAATGTTTCATGTTTAATTCAATTTTTATAGCTCTCCTCACAGTAAAACGAAGTAATAGCTCTCATTATGACTTTAATGAGGATCTTGATGTTGTTGCGAATATGTTCATAAGGTTAGACGAACACGGAAAATATAATGATGGGGGCAGCACATGAAGTGCTATTATTGTTGTTGTGAATAATTATTAATGATAACATATACACTGAGAGAAAACTTGAGTTATCATAATTGGAAATCTGATAAACATTATTACGATATCTGCAATAAATAGGGGACAGATGTGTTCATTTGCTACCATAGATGAAGTGAATTTTCAGGGGGCTTGTAGTTATGGCAGCTTATTCAATTTGCAAACTTGTATAAAAGCACCGCTGCTGAATAACTACCACTTGTTCTAGTTTCTATGATAACACAGAGTGTCGAATAGGAATTATTTCCATAAAATGTTGCAGTAACTATCCACTCTAGAGTGGTTGTTTGACCATCGTCATAAAACAGCATGTTTTTATTACTGGCACAACCATCTTGAGGTAATGCAGTAATTCGTCTCATTTAATTATAGTTATCTGATATCTGAATGAAACCTGACATTTTGACATGCTATTGTAATATAGCTCATTTTCAACAATTATCCCAATATTTTTCTACTCTAGTATATTCATCAAACAGTGGTAATTAGGTTATCTAATCAACATTGTTCGATGGTATGCATTATGAAACCGTGCTTTGAAGTACTGCAATGAAAATGAATATCCTATCCACACTTACCCATGATCCAAAGTTATTGCTTTCAAAAATCAAAAAATACGCTCAATCTCTGAATTGAAATATCTGGGTTGCTCTGGAAGTTTTTTGACATTACTCATTGAATTCTTCGGAGAGATATCATCTATATGCATATACTGACCATTTCATTATGAAATGAGAAGTTGAATACTTATATTGACTCATCCTTCGGAGTTATGATGAGAATAATTTGTCAATAAAACTTTTCTCACAGAAACCCAGATATTTTAATTCAGAATCTCATCGATCATTTTGTTTTTCGAAATAAACCAATTTTAGGTCGTGAAAAATGGGTATGGAGAATACTGTTTTCCGAGCTGTTTTCATTGCAGTAATGCAATGCACGGTGTATTTCACAGCTCGATTCACAGCAAGCACTAAAACAAAATTTTGCTACATCACACACATTCACCCACAAGACACGGCTCTATCGATTCAGACGATCGTTACCATTGAACAATAATTGAACACGGGCACCCATGAACGAGAACAGAAATGAAAATGAACGCGATCTGTAGCATTGTCAGCCCCAAAACTAATGAAAAACTAAGGCGAAATGGGCCGAATTACGATTGTCGAATGATTGTCTAATAACCGTCATACATGTGAATTGCTACAGTTATTCGTCGTAACGTACTATGCTGGAAATCCAAACAGCTATGATTATCGGGACAAATATCATCTGAATTCACCAATGAGTATAATTCACAAAACGAGCAATGTCAATAAAAAATCTGAATAGACTAGAATTTATGAAATTCTCATAATGTCATAACACACCTGCGTTATGATGGTAGCAAATGTCCATTCAAGGGTATAACAAATGGTTTAAGAAAGCGTTTTTGATAATCACAGAATGGAGAGAATACTATTGTAATGATAAAATGATCAGGAATAGGAGATTTCTTTATAATGGTTATTACAATCAGAGCTGGTAGATATTTTTAATATCCAGTTTCTCTCAGTGTAGTTTTCGTACATGAAGCTTCGATTCAGAGGCAAAAATCGCATTTTATACAGAGACATGAAATTATTTTCATGAAAGAAGACTACTTTTAAACATACACAATGTTCAGAGGGTGGTGGCAATGTTTCGAGTATAAGTACACGGAGAAAAATTGTTTGAACACGAAAAAAATAAAAGGAATTGTTGAATCCAGAAACATGTAGCTCATTGAAGCAAAATTGAGTGTCATATACAGTGTGTTAGGGTAAACTTGATGATGGTTTCTCTGAAACGAAACGTCGTACGGAAAATCTATCGACGCTGTGAAAAGTGGCAATGAGAAAGCGTCTTTTGTTTTTCTATATCTCTTTAAATAACGCCAGAAGAAAATAAAAACGATCATCATGACACTGTATACACGCCAAAACATAATCTTGGAATGAGTTCAATTATATCTTGTTACTGAGCGAATTTGAAGTTTGAATCAAGTAAAACAAGCACATCCATGAAATGCTCATTAAGAGATATACCATTGATTCGGGAATTCAGTTAAGTTTCAAATGAATAGAATGAAAAACTAGGAAACTAATCGACTTCTAACATAGATCTTTACTCTTTATTTTACCATTCAGGTGATCAGGCTTTATGTATACAATGAATTAGATCGCCATCTAGTGGTGGATATTTGACTTTGACGAAATATTTCATCCATACTATGTATTCCGTTGCTCGATTCAAGCAAATAATCCGTTCGAAACAAATTGATTGCTACATTGGAATAAGAAATTTTATGTTTTGTTTCGAAGATATATTTTTACATCAAAATTACCATTATTTCATCAAATCTTCTGAATTCATATCATATTGAATCAACATCGACATTATTTCTGGATCAACATAACTTATGATTGAGATAACCAAATATTTTGTTGATAGAATACAAGCTGCTTCTCTGAAATGATCATGTATCTGTTTGATTCAACAAAAATTTGCTCAGTCCAACAAAAATAATTCAAACACAAATAATTTGTTGATGCGACAAATCCTTTTTTTTTTCGTGGACCAACAAAATGCATCAGGCGAAATATATTTCCCAACTATAGTTATGCACACTATTCTTCCTATTCATTTGTGGTCTGGGCCTGCTTAGAAACCCTGAATAAACTGGGTCAGAAGAGACTGACTCTTGCATGGGTACAAGCAGATACATGGTACGAGGAGCAGATTCCCAGCCCGAGCGTAAAGTTCTGAACGGCCCAGAACCCTTTTGTGGTATCGTGAAAGCTATACAAGATACAAGCATCAAATCATGCATGAGGAATGAGTTTATTGAAAAACCATCGTCAATATTCACAGAATATCAACTGAGCGAGAAACGAAGTTCTACTAGAATACTAGTGGGGCTTCTCACAGAGCATTGTATTCTCAACTTAACAAACACATGGGTACGATAGGTCTGGCTGAAGAACTGCTGTGCAGGTTCTGTGAGGATGGGGAGGAAACAGCAGTACACATATTTTGCCACTGTGAGGTCATGTCAAGATTGAGGTTCCTTACGCTGGGAGAGGAAAAACCGAGAGCCCAAAGAAACACAGGGGATCTAGAAGCTAGCCAACTCCTAACGATTCTAATCTTATCTACTCACTTGTCCTATCGAGCTGCTGATGTCCGAATGGGGTAGAGAATTGTTGTTCGTTTCTCCAGGGGCAGAGGGTAGAGAACCATGTATGGTGTGATGTTTCAGTACCGAAGATGCTGTGCTGTTATCGTCGTCTTCATCATCTTCTGACGCTGAACCCATAATGGACTCTGAAACAAAATCAAAACACAAATATATTTGTAGCTTATATGTAAACCGGGTGCCAACGATCATCAGATACCCTGTATTTTATTCCATAAGCGGTTAGGGATAGCTTCGATATTGAGCTATTACACCCATCAGCTAATTCGACTAACCCTATTTCATCCATCATGTTTCGAATCAGGCTATTCTTCATGTTATACCTATTGGTATATCTATAATTTCATTTACTCTAAGTATTATTCATCAATGTTCGATCTTACCAGGTTATTCTTCATATTTTCATCATGTTAACCATCATGTTATTTTTCATCATCAATTTCTGAAATCATCATGTTCGGGTTGCAAACCTACATACCGAACACTGCAAGGAGAACATCTTCCGATAAGACCTGGTTCAGTAGAAACTGCTCTAGAGCTGTCGCTTCTATCGATGGCAGAAAAATCCAGGCCCTGAGACTAGAGCAGAATATGTCGAGGCTAGAGGCATATGCAATGAGACAATTCGATCATCAAAGGATGCTCATAATGCCAAAATAAGATCAAAACTTGTTGAATGTCATAACGGATCCCGTTCATTTTGGTCCTTCGCCAAAACTGTGGAAAGAAACTTTACTTCCAGCTCGTTTCCTCCTCTAACCAAGGAACATTTTTGCGCATTTATTTGCTGGAAATTCCACTCTGTATTCGACGAATAAACAACCTTCTAACATAACGCCAATTGACAGTCATATGCACCTTTCGCCAACGTACTATGAGGAAGATTTTATTGGGTCTCAACACCAACAAAGCTTGTTGCTCCGACGGAATCCCACCGATTGTTCTCAAGAAATGTGCTCCCGAACTAACACCTGTTCTCTGCAAGTTGTTATACTACTCTTACAAATTGGGGATATCCGTCCAACTGGAAAATTGCAAGAGTACAACCAGTTCCTAAAAAAGGCAAAAAGACCTAGCAACTACAGACCGATCGCACTGCTTTCTATTATTTCAAAGATCATGGAGAAAGCTATCAATATCCAGCTCATGAAATACCTGTAACATTCAGGTATTATTAATGATAGGCAATATAGGCATTATGACTTTCGTCATCTTAGATCAACTGGTGACCTGCACGCTTACGTCTCACATAATATATGGCAGCAATCTATTGAAAAATATGGTGAAACCTTAGCCGTGGCACTCGATATCTCCAAGGCATTCGATCGTGTCTGGCACCACGGACTCCTCGCTTAGCTTCCATCTTATGGCTTGCCTCCCCAGCTATGTTCTCTGCTAGCTAGTTTTCTCTCAAACAGGTCTCTCCATGTAGTGGTCGACGGATTTTCATCTGACTCTCTCTTCATGAATGCTAGTGTTCCGCAAGGATCAATTCTAGTACCAACACTATTTCTACTCCATATCAACGATTTATTGGAAGCAACTTCATGTCAACAACACAGCTTCGCGGATGATAGTACCCTCCAAACCGCCTTCTCTTCCAGGGCTCCAATACCAGCCAGACATATAAGTAACGAACGAGAGGAAAATGTTGACAAAATAAATATGGACTTGGCAACAATTCTCTGATAGGGATCCAATAACTTGGTAGAATTCAATGCAAAAAAAACACAAACATGCCTTTTCTCTAGGAAAGCCGATCTCACTGTGCCCTACATAAGCATGTCAGGAGTAACCATACCTTTGAAGACATCCATTTCGATGCTTGGTATATAACCATTCTTGGGAAAATCACGTGAGATCAATTGCTGAAAGTGCATCCCAAAAACTTGATTTTCTGTTTCGGATCAGGAGCTATTTCACTTCCAGTCAGCTGCTTATGATCTATAAGGCACAGATCCGACCTGTCGTGGAATATTGTTCCCATATTTGGAGTGCAGCCACCAAACATACCCTGAAACTGTTGGATTCTGTCCAAAAAAGGGCAATTCGTCTCGTGGGTGATGCCTCGCTCACAAACTCAATCACTTCTCTGGAACACTGTAGAAAAGTTGGCGATCTGGCTCTATTTTATAGATATTTTCATGGACGATGCTCTTCTGAAATATCAACAATTGTTCCTCCCTTGGCAGTCCCCGCGAGATTAACCCGTCGAGTTGAGGCTTCGCACCCCTTCGTGTTCACTTTGGAGACCTGCAGAACATCTCTTTCCAAAGACTCGTTCATCCAACGAACAGCGAGGCTCTGGAACACATCGCCAGGGGAGGTGTTTCCTGAGGCATATAACCTCCAGAAATTCAAGAAGAACACCAATTCCTACCTTATTTCCCTAGGTTCTCACGATGTTCTCTGAACATTACAGGATATCCCTTTTCGTGGGAACCAGAACATAAAAAAAATCATGTTATTCCTAATGCTATTCATCATTTGTCAGTTGAATCTTCATATCGTCATTCATAATTTTATTCAGCATCTATTCATTATTATATTTATCATGTATTCACTATTATATTCATCAAGTTTCGATAACCTGTAAGGTATTACGTATTGCTAGCATTGACAGATAGCGCGAGTCAAAGGTGTGAAATACCGGTATCTTTTCGTCGAAAAAGACTTATGTATCATGCGATAGGGGGGAGGGGGGCACATTCGATGCCTTGTTTCGCAGCGGGACCCGATACTAATTGGGGCCCCGGTAGACCGCATGCGGTCACGCCTATGCGGGGCACAATAATTGCTCATCTTTTCGATGCCGTGTGAATACAGAGTGAAGCTGTCTAGTGTGATTTCACACACACAGAAAGATAATCATATTTGATCATTGTTACAGTGATATAGAATATGTCTATGTTCCTTGAACCGCGTTCCTATGTTTCGACAAGTTTGTCCATTATATCCCGGGTAATTCGAATTCGTGGGCCTTCATTGGAATCTCGGAAACTATAGGAGATACGAAGATGGTTAAATCAGGGCAAAAGTTGCGCTTTTGTGTGACAAAAAATATGTAGCCGAGAACATATTTTCAAATTCCGAGTATTTCCGGAGATATATAGATGGAAACAGAAATTTTGGTAAATCATTATATTCCAAAATTGAAGGCACATTTATATTGCAAATATTCCTCTGCTATACGATGACATTTTCAGATTCGCAGCTTCATGAGAAGCTGTTCAAGTAGAAAATGATCAAAATAATCAAACTCATTTCATATCATCCCGATTACATAATAAAATAGGCGTACTACAGGGTTCTGTGTTGGGACCAGTCTTGTTCATTATTCATATAAATCAACCTGTAGTTTTACCTGAGGCCTTTTCTTGTCTATATGCTGATGACTCGACACTTTAATTTACAGGAAGGGATGAGTATACTCTATAAACCACTATTCACTTCAGTCACCAAAATCTCTCCTGCTGGTTATCAAATCATTCACTATTCCTCAATCCATGCAAAACCTCATGCATGTGATTTCAAATACGTCAAAATGATAGTAAGCTTAAGCTAGATATTTGAGTCAATGACAAGGTTATAGATGAATCGAACTGTGTGAAATTTTTAGGGCTCACTTTGGACAGTAACTTGAAGTTCACAACACAATGTGATAATATCATGAAACATTTGAATACAAAATACTACCAGATTAGGGTTTTGAGAAATGTTTCGAACAAGGAGGCACTATTATTTTTTTATCATGGTCAAATTCAGTCTGTATTGATATACGGCATTTCGATTTGGGGTAGCTCATCTTCTATGAAATATGTTTTCATAACTCAAAAAAGGATAGTCCGATGCAATTTTTTTATCATGGTCAATTTCAGTCTGTATTGATACACGGCATTTCGATTTGGGGTAGCTCATCTTCTATGAAATATCATTTCATAACTCAAAAAAGGATAGTCAGATACATTGCCCGTGCTTCTATGAAAACTTCTTGTCGAGGTTCATTCAGAGAATATAATACTCAGTCAATTTATATTTGATACATTCTGGAATTATTAGTGTATATACCGGGTGGCTACGGAAGTATTGCCTACGGAATATCTCAGTTAATGTATGAAGTAGGTTTGTGAAATTTGGAGCGTCGATATAATGACATAAGAGCTAGAATTTGAGCATAATTGACATGTCGAAGTTAACTTCTGGTCTGACCGGAAGTAACATCAACTTTCTTATTTTAAATGGAAACCCTTTTTTTTTTTCGCTTTATTCAGCATTCAATTCCCTTTCTAATGACGTATCACAAGTTGGTATCTAATCAGAGACTAGATCAGAAAAAAATTATTATTGAAATTCACCGAGTAGGCCGTGGAAGCGAAATGAAAGCCAAAAATTGAAAAGTTGGCTATGGAAACCATACGTCACTTGATAACAGTTGCTACTACTGTGATATTTTATTTTCATTCGTCGGCGTCATAAAAAGCCGCCAAAAAAATATTGGAAAAATTGGGAAAAAAACAATACTCTGTAGGTCCATAACTTAAATAGGAACATACAACTTTTTCTTGCCTGTACTATTCAGCATAACCATTCATTTCTAATGATATAATAGAAAGTCATTTTTTGAAATGAAATACCAAAAAATCCAATTATTATTCTTCAAATAACAAAAAAACAGATTTATCGAAAAAAAAATTCAAATTGATAATTTTTTTCTGATCTAGTTTCTGGTTAGATACCAACTTGTGATAAATGTCATTAGACAGGGAATAGAAAGCTGAATAAATCAAAAAGAAAAAAAATAGGGTTTCCATTTAAAATAAGAAAGTTGATGTTACTTCCGGTCAGACCGGAAGTTAACTTCGACATGTCAATATGCTTAAATTCTAGCTCTTATGTCATTATATCGACGCTCCAAATTTCACAAACCTACTTCATACAATAACTGAGATAGCCACCCGGTATATAAAAATGTTGGTCGATTTGCAAAAAATGAAACCGTACATGATTATGAAACTAGGATAAAGAAACATCTCCACATGCCCAAAAATAGTTTGTCATTTTGTCAAGAATCTTACCAAACCATCGGTCTTAGGCAATATAATATATTACCTGAAGAGTACAAATTGTTGAGAAAATTGAAACAATTCAAAATGAAGATTAAATCTGTGATACTGACGATAGTCCCATATAGCATTGAAGAGTTCATTGATTATTTCAGATAAGGCTTGTTCAATGTCAATATAGGTTTATTATGTTCGTTTTGTTTCATACCATTTTATATATTTTTTAATGCAATTCCTGTATGAATTGTTTCATGACTTGTCCCATAACTTGTATATAAGTTTTTTAAAAGTGGACCAATAAATCTATATATATATCTATCTATCTATATTTGAAGTAGATTTTCGTACATAATAAAAATCCGAGCTATTGTGAAGCAGCTTCTGCGATGCATCTGACATGATTTTCCCATGAAAGAGTATTGCTGATGGAAATATCATTTTTTGGGAATTGTAGCACCAGACCTTGGCGCTGAATTCAACTATGTAGGTTGGGATACCAGGCTGTGATTTTAGCAAGACCTTTATTGTTATCGTTGACCTGATCTCGTCGTGAGTTCTTATAGTTTTCTGATGGAAAGAAATGAGAATTCATTCTGGAAAAGGACGCAGTATGGAGAAGTTCTATCATCAGCAAAGGTGTTGATGGGACAAGAAGTTGCAACAGATCATTGATATAAAGTAGAAACATTGTTGATGCCAAAATCGATCCTTGTGGAACGCCGGAATTGATGGTTACGACAAACATTGTTCTAATGATTTCATGAAACTTGTGAGTATAGCATCCATGTAGTTTTTGCCAACCGCAGCTATTAGTATTCAACAGTGAGAAACAAATGAACTCAACCAACACCTCATCTTCTCTTTCTCTCAACGATTTGTTGAAAATTCCTTTCAACATTTTGCGATCAAAACGAAAATCCAAACCAGTGTGTGAAGGTATGTTATCATATCCAATCCACCCCAATCATCAGCCACTTCACTCAATGTCCAATGATTATAAAAACCTATCGCTCTGAAGCTCTCTGTTTACCCTATTAATACACCCCCAGTGCAAATATCTCCTTTAACCGAACACCCACTCAACTATCGATTAACTTTCCCTCGCTTCCCCTAGCACCCCTCATTCCACCCCTAGGGTCCCTGAACTACGTCGATCTCATGGGCGCCGCTACTTGGGGGCAAACGTGTGGCGGCCCCCTGGATTTGAGCCCTTTCAGTAGCTGTTCGCACGAGAGTCTCGTTTTTGATAGCTCATCGTGCGAACCACTACTTTTTTACTTATGTTTTTATGTTTTTTTTGTGTCTGGTTCCCACGAAAAAGGAAATCCTATAATGTTCAGAGAACATCGTGAGATCCGAGTCAAATAAGGTAGGGATTTGTGTTCTCCTTGAATTTCTGGAGGTTATATGCCTCGAGCAACACCTCCAAGTCTTTGGAAAGAGATGTTCTGCAGGTCTCCAAAGTGACCACGAAGGGGTGCGAAGCCTCAACCCGACGGGTTGATCTCGCGGGGACTGCCAAGGAAGGAACAATTGTTGATATTTCAAAAGAGCTTCGTCCATGAGAATATCTTTAGAATAGAGCCAGATCGCCAACTTTTCAACTGTGTTCCAGAGAAGTGAGCGAGTTTGTGAGCGAGGCATCACCCACGAGACGAATTGCCCTTTTTTGGACAGAATCCAACAGTTTCAGGGTATGTTTGGGTGCTGCACTCCAAATATGGAAACAATATTCCACGACAGGTCGGATCTGTGCCTTATAGATCATAAGCAGCTGACTGGAAGTGAAATAGCTCCTGGTCCGAAACAGAAAATCAAGTTTTTGGGATTCACTTTTAGCAATTGATCTCACGTGATTTTCCCAAGAATGGTTATATACCTGGATGTAGGGTTACTCCTGACATGCTTATGTAGGGCACAGTGAGATCGGCTTGTCTAGAAAAAAGGCATACTTGTGTTTTGTTTGCATTGAAATCTACCAAGTTATTGGATCCCCACTCGAGAATTGTTGCCAAGAACATATTTATGTTGTCAACATTTCCCCCTCGATGGTTTCTGATTTGCCTGGCTGGTATTGGAGCCCTAGGAGAGAAGGCGGTATGGAGGGTACTATCATCCGCGAAGCTATGTACTAGACATGAAGTTGCTTCCAACTAATCGTTGATATGGAGTAGAAATAGTGTTGGTGCTAGAATGGATCCTTGCGGAACATCAACATTTATGATAAGAGAGTCAGATGAAACTCCGTCGACCACTACATGGAGATACCAGTTTTAGAGAAAAAGCTAGCAGAGAACATAGCTGGGGAGGCAAGCCATGAGATGGAAGCTTGGCGAGGAGTCCGTGGTGCCAGACTCGATCGAATGATTTGGAGGTATCAAGTGCCACGGCTAAGGTTTCACCATATTTTCTCTCAAACTTCGGCTGTCAGAATTTCAAATTTTATGCAATGCTTTTGAAACAAACAACGCCCCTCCCTGAAATTTTTACTGGTGGCGCCCATGGTCGATCTCCTCAGAAACACTCATCGACGGTGCTCGAGTGTTTGTCATAGAAACATTCAAACATGTGTAAGATTTTGACTGAACAAGATCAACTGTGTCAAGGGTGAGAAA
The DNA here is from genome assembly GCA_918026855.4 of Phaedon cochleariae. NCBI lineage: Eukaryota > Metazoa > Arthropoda > Insecta > Coleoptera > Chrysomelidae > Phaedon > Phaedon cochleariae. The sequence continues at coordinate 38,891,144 of OU896717.1, read as the reverse complement.
TGCGGGAAAGTGCGTGTATTTGACAAGTTTCTCGGGTGGAAGGGAGGGGGATGATTGAGCAGGCGGGTGCTCTGGATAGGGTTAATTGACGGCTGCCGATGGATTGAGCGTTCGTTTGTTATTTTGGTTCGTTGATTCGGCATGTATCGGAAGGGTTCAATACTGCGAAAAATTCAGACATGAATAAGCTCTCATCAGTATGAGTAGTAGGTACATTCGAAATTGCTATCACTGAATGAAGATTCCTACAACGCATACAGGGTGTTTCCGAAATTGGGGCGATTCATGAAATGGGTGATAGGAAACGAAAAAACAAAGCTAAATGAAAGAATAAATTTTTGTCGAAAAACGAATATTTTGGAATATATTGGACACTTCAAGTTTCTCACATACTTTTGAGAATTTTTTTTATCGCTTGGAGCGCACGAAAGGGTATCCCTATAATGTTCCAAGAACATCGTGCGTTCCTAGGGAGGATAAGGACAGGAGGTAAGTATTGGAATTTTTTTTTGAACTTTTGGAGATTATATGTTGTTGGGAAGACTTCCACAGGCAATGAATTCCAGAGCCTAGCCGTTCTATGGATGAAGGAGTCTTGATAAAGTGCTGTTCGACATCTTTCGAGGTTGACAACAAAAGGATGTGCTGACTGGGCTTCTCTACTTCGTCTGATTGGTATTGCTAGTGAAGGGATGATAGCAGATATTTCCAAAGAACATTTCCCGTGGAAGTATCGATAGAAAAGTGAAAGGTCGCCAACCTTTCTACGGTGTTCCAATGATGTCAAAGAGTGAGTGAGTGTGGCGTCACCCACCAGGCGAATGGCTCTTCTCTGGATGGAATCTAAGAGCATCAGCGTATGTTTTGGTGCTGAACCCCATATGTGGGAACAGTATTCTAGTACAGGCCGTATCTGCGCTTTGTAGATCATGAGAAGAATCACCCCTTATCAGATGTTAACGGCCAAACACGCGTGGGATCAAGTACATTTCCACGTTAAATGATAGTTTTGAGTATTTCACCCAAATCGAACTCCAACTACTATTTCAGAAACAGGTGGTGATGTTTCCGAACATTGTGAACCCAAAATACCAAGCAGTTCAATGTTGATGCTCTCTGAAAACAGACGTAATAAAATCTTTGGTAGAAGTCCATAGTTTCTCAAATTGGAGTGAAGTAGTATAACTACTATAATAATACTCAAAGTCATTGTCACGACATTAAAAAAAAATCGTAGAGATGATTGGGTTGTATTCTCAAGTGTTTTCGTTATAAATCCTAATATTTGAGATTTTGTGTGTATTGTGCATGTATAGGGGAATCAAAAATCGAACCAGAAATAATTTTCCAAACATTTTCTATAGCTCTAAACATTTTTTTTCCTGCCATTTATTGTGTCATTATGTTTGATCAAATATTTCATTAATTTCCCCGATTTCAGAAACAACCAAACACAAAAATGTACTCAAAACACAATAAAATATTTAGAAATCCCTGAATACTTAACATATTTCTGATGCAATATAGTTCAGTATACCTGGGAAATTGAATATGATTAGCTGACTCTTCAGTACCTTCCAGGAAGTCATTGCAGGCACAAAACGGAATTTGGAATAGGATCTACTTGCGTTCATCATCAACTGACTGAAATAATTGATGAAAATACTATTCAATTCACAATTTTTTGTTGCATGATGATGATTTTGAAACATTTATTTGCGGCTGCTAGTCATCAAAATCTGTTGAGCAGCACCATGAGGATATGCTATTTCAATCGTTCTCCTATGCTTCGAGATGTTTGCCCAATGTATGAATTCCAAGTTACAGTGTTGCAATGTAGCTAAACGGTGATACAGCGATATTTTATGGGGATTTCTTCAAAGCATCTATCAAAACGATCGCATCTACTTAGAATCGTTTACTTCCGGCCTGTTCGGCTTCTCTCATCACAACAAAAACAAACGAATCCGCGCCCATAAATTGAACAATAATTTCTCATCAAAGTTGGCGTTTTGATATAACTCCTCATAAATATTCAATGAGGTGGAGAGAGAAACAGCGGCTATCTTATGCTATGTTAATTTTATAGTTGTTTCAATATCTATAATCATGTTGTAAATGCACAGCCCAGGTGCGTAGACTCTGCAATCATGCAAAATTCCTCTATGACTTCAAATATAAAGAAACATGTATTTATTCTCATAACATTGTGTGAATAGGTAAATAAGTTATTGATTAACTATACCTTCTTAGTCGGATACATCAGGTCTAGAAAATCTTGAATTTATTTTTAAAAATTTAACATCCCAGAACAAGAATGTGTCGGAAACATATCTGAAACCAATGATATTTCGCTTGAAACGGTTCATCTTCTGACTCAGGCACGTTTGTGAAACATAACAGACACATTTTATCTCGCTCATAAAAAACACCTGCTGGCCCTTCAGCGCTTCCGTACATTTCACTGATGATGATAGTGAAGACATATTTCAAATGGTTCAGAAGAAGTACAGGTAGGTATGTACCAACTAGAATACACAAGATTTCTATGAATAGTTTCAACAAAATATTTCTTGAATTTTATTTTTACAGAATAGAACTGACCATCTGTTGCTGGATCCCTCGCTGATTATCTATAAGACAGTAATTCATCAAATCTTTCATTCGGAAGTCCATTTTCTTCTTCTCCTTCTCTGCACGGGGAAGTGGGTGCAAAGACTCATGAACTCTAGCCCCTTCAATCGGGCCCATTGTACGCCCATATGGCCTGTGAATTAGCTGGGCATACTAATTTCCTCGATGAAATTCAGCAGCTTCCTCAGCTGAATCACTTTCACGTCCTTGAGGTGCAGTACTAGGTTCCCAGAGGCAGCTTTCCTGTGAGCACCAGCACGAGGCTCAGCAAGTATGTGCTATGATGTTTTATCATCCTCCAAGCACCATCTGCAGAAAGGATCATCTTTGATGATGATGATGGTTGTGTCCAGTTAGGAGCCCAACTAACATCTTGAGATCTCTTCTGTTAAGCGATAGGACCTCTCTCGTGAGCCTTCTTAGAAGTTCCTTCATTTGAAGCTTTGATTGTCTCATTCCTGGTGTGTCCCGCCATGATTCAAGGAGCCTCCGGAAGTCCATGTAACAATATCTTCTATTTTATTTTATCGCTTAGAGACCACGAAAGGGAACCCTATAATGTTGGAAGAACATCGTGCGTACCTATAGGGAGGATAGGGAGAGAAGATATGTATTGGAATTTTTTTATACATACATACACATATACATATTTCGTGGATGACTGAGCTTGTCGAGTTAGTTAAGTATATATAGAAAAGTGAAAAGTTGCCGACTTTTATACGATGTTCCAATGATGTCAAAGGGTTAGTGAATGTGGCATCACCCCCCAGGCGAATGGCTCTTCTCTGGATGGAATCTAAGAGCATCATCTTATGTTTGGGTGCTAAACCCCATATGGGAACAGTATTCTAGAACAGGGCGTATCTGTGCGTTGTAGAGCATGAGAAGCTGTTAAGGTGTAAAGTAGCCACTTCGATCCTAAGACATAATATAAATCTGATTGAAGGGCCAGAAAAATGTAGGATTCTACGCCACTGTTATAATACACTCAGCGCGAATGCTGCAGTCCCGTTGAAAGAGATCACTTTTGGAAGAAAAACCGCTTTACTTAGGCAAATCGAATTAGGAATTTAATGAGCGATATTTCCATTGAAAAATAAAGCGGCATATTTGCATGTCAAACATTAATTGACGTCGAAGTCAAGACTTTATTATTTAATCGATATTTATTGACATTTAAACGTCAACATTCCAAGAATCGTGCTTAACAGCCGCTTGGGATTATTTCCCTTTTTTTTTCATCATATCTCCGATTATTTGTCCTAACTGTACATCAGACAAAAATCGTGAAACATCTATTCATACAAATGTGTTGGAAGTGTTTTTTCCCATTTCTATAACGTGATGATTTCACAGTTAAAAATAGCGTCAGTCCATGAGAAATTCGTAATAATTTGGATGGCGGTTCTGAATAGTAAGCAAAAATGAATGATTGAATGATTGTGACATGACATACATTGGACAAAGACGTCGAAACATAGGAACTAGATTTAAAGAACACATTACACATCTACATCATTTACAGCTTTAGGTGACAAAATAAAAGGAAATAGTGGGACAATACAGCAACAGATCGTGAGTTTCTTTATAAAAGAGTTTCCTATAGCTTGGCAGAAGTGACAATTTTTGAATCTGGGTTGAGTTATCTTCGGTTTCCAGTGGGACAATGTCTAAATACTTGTCTCACGATGAAGCAATCCTTTCACATAACAAGCTGGGTGCCATATTTTACACGTTCATAACTTTTGGACCGCCGCAAAAATTTGCATGGTATTTATGACAAACAAGTTTTTATATCCATTGTGAGCGGACGACGTTTTAGCAAATATATTTGACGTTTCGCTGTTTCGTTTTTTTTATTTCGAAAAGAATAATTACATAAATCCGTTCGGCGACTTGACAAATGAGGGTGTTTTCTCTTTTTTGATTTGTTTTTTCTTGATGTCCGAAGTATATTTACCCAGACGATAAAGAGTGATTTGTTTTTTGCCGCATGAAATGGATAATGGCGAGCGTTATTATTCAAACTGTGAACATTAATATTAATTCACGATGCATTTTGTAACTTTTTTTGAATAATTCTCACAGTGTATTCAGCATTTTGAAGGTGTGTGTGGGGTCATGGCATATGTCACGGCATTTATATAACAAGACAAGAAAATAAAATGTTAATTCCCACAAATTTGTTTCTGGTCGACCTCTACAGAAAATCACATTTTACGTTCTAATTTCTTACGTTTCACATATATGGCAGCAATCTATTGAAAAATATGGTGAAACCTTAGCCGTGGCACTTGATATCTCAACGGCATTCGATCGAGTCTGGCACCACGGACTCCTCGCCAAGCTTCCATCTTATGGCTTGCCTCCCCAGCTATGTTCTCTGCTAGCTAGTTTTCTCTCAAACAGGTCTCTCCATGTAGTGGTCGACGGAGTTTCATCTGACTATAAATACTGGTGTTCCGCAATGATCTATTCTAGCACCAACACTATTTCTACTCCATATCAACGATTTGTTGGGAGCAACTTCATGTCCAGTACACAGCTTCGTGGATGATAGTACCCTCCATACCGCCTTCTCTTCCAGGGCTCCAATACCAGTTAGGCAAGTCAGAAACGAACGAGGAAGAAATGTTGACAACATAGAAATGGACTTGGCAACAATTCTCGAATGGGGATCAGATAACTTGGTAGATTTCAATGCAAACAAAACACAAGCACGCCTTTCCTCTAGAGAAGCCGATCTCACTGTGCCCAACATAAGCTTGTCAAGAGTAACCATACCGTTGAAGACATCCATTTCGATGCTTGGTATTACTATCAGCAATGAACTTGATTTTTTGTTTCAAGTCAGGAGCTATTTGACTCCCAGTCAGCTGCTTATGATCTATAAGGCATAGATCCGACCTGCCGTGGAATACTGTTTCCATATTTGGAGAGTGCAGCACCCAAACATACCCTGAAACATGCTGAAACTGTTGGATTCTGTCCAAAAAACGGCAATTCGTCTCGTGGGTGATGTCTCGCTCACAAACTCGCTCACTTCTCTGGAACACCGTAGAAAAGTTGGCGATCTGGCTCTATTTTATAGATATTTTCATGGATACGATTCTCTTCTGAAATATCAACAATTATTGTTCCTCCCTTGGCAGTCCCTGCGAGATTAACCCGTCGAGTTGAGGCTTCGCACCCCTTCGTGGTCACTTTGGAGACCTGCAGAACATCTCTTTCCAAAGATTCGTTCACCCAACAAACAGCGTGGCTCTGGAATACATTGCCAAGGGTGGTGTTCCCCGAGGCATAAGACCTCCAGAATTTTAAGAAGAACACCAATTCCTACCTTATTTCCCTTGGTTCTCACGATGTTCTCTGAACATTACAGGATATCCCTTTCCGTGGGAACCAGAACCCCACAGGGGGTTTCAAAAATATTCACATGAAATCATCTTGGGCCCTCCTTCAGATGACTATAACCCCCTGTTTTTCTTCATAGAATCTGTGGTTGAAATATTTCTATGTAATTTAGGGACACCCTATTTATCGCGATAATCCAAAACAATCATATGTCACGTGATTTCGAGTGACACTACTCATTAGAGTCTGTGCAGTAGTTCAGTGTCAAAAAGATGAGGTAATTTTAGCAAACTTCTGGCTTTTCATGGTGTCCCCAACAATCAGGAAGATTATGTTATGCGTTTTAGAACACAAATTGTGCAAGAATGGTGGATTGGTTCCACTGTAATATGATTATTCCTCGCTATACTCTTACTGTACTAATTCTTCAGATTCTCAGTATAATATAACAACCATGAAAAGTGATTTCAGGTGGTCTGATAATCATGTTTTCTGGAAGATTTTCAGTCCGGCAGTATTTTTTCACAATAGATACCAGCATTACTAGCCCGGAAAATTATCTTTGATGCACGGGATCAGCTTGTGAGACTTCAAAAGTATAGCGTCACATGGGTTTTTTTGGAGATACTGTATATACACGGCCGCCGCGACGATATTTTTCCCTTCTTCATAGAAGTACTTTTGAGCAAAGCGATAGCAAAGTTGACTGTGTTATCTTACCATCACGGCGGTGACTGGGGTTCAACCCCGGCAAGGCCTAACTTTTTTTAATTTTTTTCACAAGTAATTTTTCTAAAAATGTACTTCTCAGGAGAACGGTTTATTTAGGCGAGTTAGGTGAGTTTGTTCGAAAAAAGTGGTCTCCTTTTTAATGCAGAACTGATGTTTTCCTTCCTGCTGTTTCACGACGGTCTTCTAAATAAAAATAGCTAACCGCCGGCGGTTGTTTATGTATCAGTATAAACGGAGCCTTTTTTTGAATTGCAAGAATTGTAGTATAGACTATGAAATTATTCACAACATTGATTTTTAATTCGATACTTGAAAAAATTGTTTGTAACCCATCATCATCAAAGCAGGTTTCCAATTTATGGAATTGAAATTGAGGTAACACAATTTTTTTGTAGTCTTATGCAATTCATTTAATTCCCAATTTCAAGTGACGTGTTCTCTCGTTCATACAGTTTGTCTCTTCTCAAAGTATAACCACCTAGACTGAACCAAGACTGAACTATTCAAATGTTTTCAAAAATCAGTTGAAAAGTGTCTGGAACTGATATTTTGGCAAAAGTTCTTTGTTCTCATGAAAACATCAAGTTTTGAGACTTTCGTGAAAACAAAACACCTTGTAACTCTGAACGATGATAGATAATGAAGAGGTCTTTGCCACTGTGTTCATAGTGAAAATTGACCATCAGTTCTCATCTATACATAGTATGTCTGTATGTAAAATTTGATTGAACTCCGTATATACCAGTATTTGAGACATGGAATGTTGACACGTCAAATTTGGCATAAATGCAACTACATCTTGAGATCCCTAACATTGCAGGAAACTTTTTTTCTCCCGTTCGTATCTGATACAAATCCTGCGGAATCTCTTCCCGTTTTGCCATTCCAGACGAAAAAAATAAATAAAAAAGAGTGTAGTGGGGGCTGCCGATAGCATCCACTTCGTTTCAATTCTGGCGTGTAAACAAAACCGGAGCTTTATCTAAAGCTGCCGGCTTAAGAAAACAGATGACTGTCGAATGCATACCGAATGCGCGATCCGTGTGCGCCTATCGAACGGCACAGTTGCAACTTTGAAGAGGGGTGCATAATTAACTAAGGAATAATCCGGAATTTTGAGGCACCAGAATAATACTGCTCGTGGAATCGGTCTTCCAAACATATCAACCTATTTGTTTAGTGATCACTCTGTATAAGCTTCCATAATGGGAAAATTTTGTTTGGTCGGTGACTAAAAGACTATCGGATAGCCATCAGGCGGCAATCAAAGCAGTCAACTCAATGCAAGTTGACTCAAAACAAGTCTGGGACTGCTTAGACGCCCTGAATGAACTGTCAGTCAGCATGGGTACCAATATGGTACCAGCACATACATGGTACGAGAGCAATGAAGAAGCAGACTCACTTGCTCGAGCAGGAGCAAATAAAGCTCTGAATGGTCCAGAACCCTTCTGTGTTATTGTGATAAACCAAATCTCAAGAATGGTGGAACAAATCGCCAGGAATGAGACAGGCAAAGGAAGGAGTTCATTGAAAAATCATCGCCAACACACACAGAATATCTACTGAGTCAGAGAAACGAAGTTCAACTAGAATACTATAGTGGGACTCCTCACATGGCATTGTAGGCTCCCAACAAACACATGAGTACGATAGGTCTGATAGCTGAAGAACTGATGGGCAGGTTGTGTCAGGAAGAAGAGGAAACAGCAGTAATCATACTTTGCCACTGTGAAGCCATGTCAAGACGCTGGGAGAGGAAAAACCAAGGGCCCAAAGTCACACGGGGTATCTGAAAGCTATAGCCTATACCTAACCAGAGAACTCTAATCGATTATGATGGCAGACACAATAGATCTGAAGAGGTTGCGGTGTGGAGGCAGATAGCCCAAAGGACCCATTCTAAATCTAATATAACAAATCATCAGAATTTCATAATGTTTCTCGGTTATCAAGATATCTCACTCAGACAATAAATCAAGAACATGAAACGAATCAACAGACTTCCTGATACTTTTTTATGTTCTGAGAACAACGTTGAAATCGTTTAGAGTTATTCAAATAGCTCCGCCTTCTCTAAGATCTAAGTTCCTCCATAGGCTAGCTTTTTGATCCCCTGTGTATCTTTGGGCTCTTAATATTGGCAAGCCTTCACAGTGGTAAAGAATGTCCATGCACTGTTGTATATCATCTACTGACAGAATCTGCACGGCAGTTCTTCAGATGATATTTGGCGAATATTGGAGATGGTTTGTCAAGTACCCTTCATACAATAACGAAGAATTGGAAGCTGCGATTCATGTCCTTCGTCATGGTAGTGCATTATATATCCTTGGGCTACCAGCAAGTGAGTAGAGGCCAGAGATAAGTTGTCGCAATGACAGTTAGTAGCATGTCATCGGCTCGTTTATACTGACCTACTCAAGTATAGGAACATGTCAATAGCATGACCAGCAATCAGAAGAAGAACAACATAAACAATATAAACTAGATCTTCCAATTTAAACGAGTACTAATTTATAACACCCTTTGTTACCTTAAATGTATGCCAAAACTACTCGCCATGGGTGTGAAGAAAGTCTGTGCCAGAGTGTATAGGATTTTAGCCCAAATATCAGTAATTGAAATAAGTACATAATATTAAGTATTTTCTCGTGGTACGCATTTTATTTCCATCTAGCAAAAATCTCTCCAAACTGTTGAAATGAAGAGAAAAATAATACTAACACGGCAATATCTTGCCTTCTATTGCATTGACCTATTTTTCTGATATTTTCTTCTTATTCATTTACCAAAATCATATTTTTTTTATCAATTCATCATGTGACCACCATGATGTCTGTCCATACGAGCCAACATAAATCTGGCCACGGACCTTGTTAAAATATTTTCATAATATTTTCATATATCATCGGCATCGTTTATAACTCGTTAGAAGACGGACGGATGGAAATGAAAAATATTCCAGAAATAAATCAACATCGATTGTCCAATAAGCAGAAACGAAACGCATCTCTCACAATCACAAAGCGACCAGTGGCCCAAGAAATCATAGCTCAGGGGCATCGAATAATATGTTTTTCACTGGTGTGTCATATTTCATACAGAATGGTCAAAAAAATAAAAACAGGTCTCAGGTTAGTAGAGAAGATCAGAGCAAAATCAAGTAGTTTTCATTTTAGGTTGAATAGGAATAGTCTGTGTGATTTACTATTCAAATCTTGGGATATGGGTCTGTTAATTTTGACTAGTTGAATATCTTATTCCGGAAATATCATGTTCTTTTTTTGTATGCTCTATACAATCTCCTGTACCCTCAGGTCACATGGAGAAATATTAAGCATCAAGTGGAGAAAAATATTATAACATGTCTGAAACGTTGTTGAAATCTACATTTATTATTTCTGGTCATCCTTCTGATAATAGGAACGTACTTTTAACATAAAAAATACCTCTTAAAATACTGTCGAGCCACTAACTAACCTGTTTTGCTCTTAATCTTCTCCTGAAGATGACTTGTGTAGGAATCGGGCGTACCAAGAGAGAATAGGAAGAGAAGGTAAGTATGGGAATTTTTTTGAACGTTCAGAGAATATTAGTTCTTTGGAATACTTACTTTGGCAATCAACTCAAAGCTTTGCCGTTCTACAGACAAAAGAGTTTTGATAGAGTTGTTCGACCTATTCAAGATTGACGACTGAAGGATGTGCTGCCTAGAGAATCAGCGAATGTTTGGGTGCTGAACCCCATATGTGGGATCAGTATTCTAAAACAGGTTGTGTCTGTGCATCGTAGATCATGGGAAGCTGTTGAGATCTAGAATAGCTCTTCACACGAAAAAAAGGTCTGACATGATTTTTCCATGTAAGGGTATTGCTGATGGTGAAGATATGGTGAACTTTGTGGGTATGGTGGAACTAGGCATTGATGTATCAGGTTTGAGTATATTGGTGGCGTTGAATTCAACTAGGTTGTTGGTTTTAAATGCTGTGGTTTAAGCAAAATCTCCATTACCAGACGAATGGCTCTTCTCTGGATGGAATCTATAAGAGCATCAGCGTATGTTTGGGTGCTGAACCCCATATATGAGAAAAATATTCTAAAAACTGACCGTATCTGATGGTCTGTGAATCGTGACAAGCTGTTGAGGTGTGAAGCAGATTCTCGTACGGAACAAGAATCCGAGTTTTTGTGACCAGCTATTGCTGATTTTGTATTAGTAGTAAGGGTGGGGAGGCTCAAGCCAGGCAAGAAGGCCCTCATGGGCCCTTTTTGCCGACTCCGGCAACCTACCTCTCACCTCCGTTACTCGGTTACTTCGGCGAACCTTCTAGACCTTCTGATGAAATCTAGGGTGTCCGCCCACTCGAGAGAGTTCATCTCTTCTCTCTGAAGCGTTTCAGTTCCAAAGATGTTGAATCTTAGTCTGCTGAACGCTTCACATTCTCCTAGGAAGTGAAAAGATGTCTCTTCGTCTTACTCACATCTCTGGCATGTTGGGTTCTCTACTATACCCATGATCGAGAGGTATCTGCTGAGTTTGCAGTGACCAATCAGGACTCCAATTAGGAGTTTGACTCCTTGTCTCCCTTGGTTCAGTAGCCACTTCGTTCCCTCTTTGTGAGAGGTTGTTATCAAGTCTTTTGCTTGCCTGCACCCCACAAAGTACCTCCAGTTCTCTTTGAATTTTTTCCACATCCCCTCGTTCAGTGCGGATGATATTTCGCTTCTCGTGATGCCTTATGCAGGTTCCGGGCTATAAAAATGGTGCATCGGCATCGAACCTGGCTGTTACCTCCTTATTTCTTGCAAGTCCTTCAGGGTTATCTCCGCACTCCTGAACTACAGCTGATCTAGTTCTGAGGGAGGATACTGTCTTAAGTGCTGCCTGACTATCGGAAATATATGAATAAGAGTTTTGCTGATGGTGATACTGAGCATAGACCAGACATTGTCATGACAGGCATACTGAGTTCCGCGTTTCTAGATAAAATACATGCTTGAGTTTTGGTGGCGTTGAATTCAACTAGGTTGTTGGTTTCCCAGGCTGTAATTTCTGCAAGATATTCATTGACATTGACAGCGTTGGCCTGTCTTCGTCGTCAGTTTTTAGTTTCCTGGAATGAAATGGGAACTCTGGAAGAGAACGCAGTATGGAGAGTACTATAATCTGCAAAACTGTGGATGGAGAAAGGAGTTGCTCCCAAAAGATTATTGATATGAAGTAGGAACAATGTTGGTGCCAGAATTGACCCTTGCCCGGAATTGATGGCTATGATATCAGACGATACTCCATCCATCACCACATGAAGCGATCTGTCTGCAAGAACACTGAAGCATAACTGATGAGGTGGTGGGCCGTATGTTGGTATAGTTTATGGAGGAGTCTTTGGTGCCAAACACGGTCGAATTGTTTCGATATATCTAACGCTGCAAAAGTCATATTGCAGCCTATCTATATGTACCGATAGTTTCAGTTTTTATTGACATATCATTAATATGATTTTGAGCGGTTCATTTTTTCTATCTTTCGAAACAACACGAAAACATTCCTCGGACGTTTTTGTTGTTCTGTTCGCTGAGCATTCCCTTTTTGTCGAGAAAACTTGCTTCACGTCAATTATACTTGGTTCGTACCCATCGTTGGCGGTGCGTATCAGAGACCTATAAAACAAACGAAAAGAAAGAAAAAGCGTGTCATCTCCATGCTTCGCAGGCATGACTTGTGGCCGGCAGTATACTATCTCTGGTCTCTGGAGAACCGCCGTGAAAACAGTCGACTATCAGTCCGTCACAGATAACTGGTTGTGTGTAAAATGTCCATGTTCTGTGGTCGAAATTGCACGTTCCAAGGTTATCGAGGAAACTTTTGAATGTTCCGCCCGTGAAGCCGAAGTACGGGATGCCATATGTTGGACAACCGAGATGTTTTGTCAATACAAGATTTCGAGAACACATACATATACAAGTTTTTTCCTTCTGGATGTCTGGATGTGTGTTTTATGAAAAAGTTATTTTTCAAATCCGTTAACAGAATTTCAGGAACATATTCACTGAGAAGCTTTGAGGAATACTCCCAAAACATTTGTTTATACACTATAATATTGATCATTTCATGGTCAAACACACTCCTTGTTTGAAAATTATGTAGACCCGGTTTTGGGAAAGTTGAAGGGGGTCCAGGTGTTTGAAAAGGGAAACTCTGACATTGAATGGCATAATTTTGTGGATCATGAAAGAATTTAATAATTTGATCTCCTGCATTTTTTTCATACAACTAACCGTTTACCAGATAATTATAATCAACGAAAGGGGAAGTCACGTCACATCGTTTTCGACCGCTTGCATACGGAGGTGATCGTATGCCGGAACGCATTTGAGGCTTCTATTTCAGAGTCAGGCATCAGTATACTGGAATGCTTGCAATTGATATGGTATTATGATCACATGAGATTTCAGATTATCTTTCTTTACCCAAGAAAAACGCGACAAATGCTACTTATTCACATATCTGAGGTACAAACAACGGTAGTGAACGGCCCATCATGAGTTGGGCAAACGAAATGTTCTATCGAGAGAAGACTTCGAGAACACAGACATGGGGAATGATCTATTCAATGGAAATATTTCGGAGCTAGACCATCATTTCTTTTGTATTAACATGTCATAGGAACAGCTGCAGAGGATCCCATTGGGAGAACAAAATGTATATTCCAATAATTTATTAATTGTTTCGTCTACTCGAGTACTACTTGTTGATGTTTATTCCATGTCAGCAGTACGCTGCACAACCTGCCTTTTCACATAATCTGAGATTCAAACAACAATGTTTTTTCGAGACAACATCGAGAATTCGATTAAGTGTCAATTATTCCATCATCTATTTAAAAACTTGTCATAGCAATGCAAAATACTACATAAGCTGCTATACTTATTTACACATCTGGGATACAAAACGTTTCAGAGAACGGTACGTTATAGGTTGGGCAAACAGAATGTGCCGTATAGACAAGACTTCAAGAACACAGGAAATAAAGTTTTCTCAATGGAGATATTGCCAGAATCATGTTGTAATAAGAATATAAATAAAATAAAATATTCATTGATCCTTTCAACTATCGGTAATTAAGGAATTGACAATTTTTTTGATGTTCTGGTTTCCACGAAAAGGGATATCCTGTAATGTTCAGAGAACATCGTGAGAACCAAGGAAAATAACGTAGGAATTGATGTTCTTAAATTTCTGGAGGTTATATGCCTCGGGGAACACCTTCCTTGGCAATGTGTTCCAGAGCCTCGCTGTTTGTGTGATGAACGAGTCTTTGGAAAGAGATGTTCTGCAGGTCTCCAAAGTGACCACGAAGGGGTGCGAAGCCTCAACTCGACGAGTTAAGCTCGCGAGGACTGCCAAGGGAGGAACACTTGTTGATATTTCAGAAGAGCATGAAAATGTCTATAAAATAGAGCCAGATCGCCAACTTTTCTACGGTGTTAAAGAGAAGTGAGTGAGTTTGTGATCGAGGCATCACCCACGAGACGAATTGCCCTTTTTTGGACAGAATCCAACAGTTTCAGGGTATGTTCGGGTGCTGCACTCCAAATATGGGAACAATATTCCAGGACAGGTCGGATCTGTGCCTTATATATCATGACCAGCTGACTGGAAGTGAAATAACTCCTGGCCCGAAAAATAAGACAAAACGAAATAGTGAGACAAGATGAAACAATTACAGTGACTTACATAAATTGAGAAATACTTCGAAGTATACTTTCCTATAGGATTCGAATTCCTCAACAGTATAAAAGCATTCTCTGACTAGGAGTTGAAGACAACCGGGGATCCCGCCTTTTTTATTTCAATCGACAGACAGTTGAAAAAACGGCAGCCTGCATTGATTGGAGTTTTTTTGTAATGAGAGTGTTTATAGGCTTGTTCATCGACTTCCACTGAACCATGAAATATTTTTTCTTTTTGTTGATTGGAAGATGGAACAAAAGTGTTGAAAATTTTATTCTCAGATAATTCCAAATATCTCGAAAACAACTGAAAATATCTGAAAATGTTATAGAACCAAAATTATTCCTTTTGATAGAATCTCCAAAAAATCCGTATAACATTTTTCTCTGAATTCAATAGTTCGGGAGATACGATGAAAAAACTAAAAAATTCACTTGCCGCAATAGAAAACAAAACAATAAACAAAAAAAAGTAAAAAAAGCACACTCGACTGTCTTGATTTTTTCCCATAAACTACGTACCTAGCTCACTCGACTGTCTTCATTTTTCGCCAATGAACTAGGTACCTAGCTCACTCGACTGTCTTAATTTTTTGCCTATAAACTACGTACCTAGCTCACTCGACTGTCTTGATTTTTCGCCAATAAACTACGTACATAGCTCACTCGACTATCTTGATTTCCCACAAAGAAGAAATATGTTGGCATTGTTTTAACTTTCTTTTGTTTTTGCTTTTTTAGTCCCTATTGGCAGTCGAGTGGGCTAGGTAGGTACGTAGTTTGTTTGGAAAAACCAAGACAGTCGAGTGGGCTAAGTACGTAGTTTGTCGGAAAAATCTCCAGTTCTCTGAACTTTCATAGCGTCGTATACACATCTTTGGTGCCCAATGATAGTTTCAATATAAAAATATGCTCATGATATGGTGCCACGGCCTCTACTTCCATCTTACATGAGCAATGATAAAATATCATCTGCTTTTATAGCGTCGTATAAATTATCTGACCTCTATACTAATCTAATACCTTTCAAAAACTACGTACCTCACTTGTTCAGTTTGATATTATTCTTATTTCTAGTGTTTTATGAATGTGAATCACTATGATTAGGAAGTTTCACCAAATAAATTGATGTTACTGTAAGGATTCGTTTTGATTTAAACACCTGTTACCAATTATTGAATGTAGAATAGTCATGTATATTCGAAGAACTGTACGTTTCCTTTTCTGTTGATTTTCGCTTCTCATCCATGTAAATATGTTGATACAAACAACTCAGAATATATCCGCCGTGACGTGCCGTGGGGTGCCCCAAGGCGCCAACCGGACCTCTGACCCTCGTCTGTGGCATTGTATCCGTTGCCGTCCGTCTGTCAGACAGTTGGACATGCGCTGTCCAACAATCGGACGGACAGACCTGGACGGCTCTTCGCCCTTAGGGCTTCCGAATGCGCCCGCAACATTGCTGTGTCTGTCATCTGTCAATGACCAAAACGGGATCGAGATTCGGTATCGTATACCTTTTCCGAAAATAGAAAATTGTTAGTAGTGATATACAGGGTGAGTCAGTTTCTTGTCGCAGGACTTATTGGATCGTTCTTTTATTTGATTCAGACCAGGGAAGAGTCCCTCTTATCCTGATATATATTATGAAACAAAATAAAAACGGTATTGAAGTTTGATGCGAACAGCCCTTCTGCCCCAAATAAGTTTCAGAAATACATTCTGAGAATTGAAAAAGATCGAACGGAATAAATGAATATCAAAAACTTGAGAATAGTAAATTTGGTCATAATGTCGATATTTTCTCTAGTTTATGGACAATCTTGGTCTTTTGAACTTTGATTGATCACCTGGGTCATAATCAACTGCATTTCGAAGAAGCTGATTTTCGTGAACCCCAGCTTTTTCCTCGGCTTCTTCACTGACACGATTGAAGGGAGTTTCAGATCCCTGGCGATCTAGTCATTTCGAACATACCAAGGAGATCCTGTCATCATTATCGCGATTTTGTTTTGTAATGATTGTAATCTGGTGATATGAGATTTAGCTGTGTGGTCCCAGACTACTGAGGCATACAGTAAAATTGGCCTGATAGCCATTATATAAATATTCAATTTTTGTCTCAAACCCAATTTACTTCGTCTGTTTAGAAATGGATACAGGGCTCCAATGGCTCGTTTAGCTTTTGAAACTTGTTGTTCAATGTGCTGGGCCCAGGTGAGCTTTTTGTCAATGCACACCTAAGTATTTAACTTGTGAAGACCACTCTCTAACTCATGGCCATCCAGGACTATTCTGGTTCTGGGAGGCCTCCGCTCCCTTCCGAGTGCGACCAATTGTGTTTTTGTAGGATTCAATTTGATCTTCCATCTTAGGAAGACTCCTGAAGAGAATACAGGCCGCTTTGGAGGTTCATAGCTGCTTGCTCGAAATTTGTCGAATATGTCGAAGAATTGCCGTATCATCAGCAAAAAGCGACATCACTGATGGTCTCGGCAAATCGCTAGTATATAAACTGTACAACAGCGGCGATAAAACTGCACCCTGAGGAACACCAGCTTCAATGGGCTTAATACCAGATCGTTGATCATCAAGTTTCACTTGAAAAGTTCGAATTTTCAGAAATGAACACATCAACTGAATCAAATCGTCAGGAAAGCCCATCATATCGATCATTTTGTACAAGATATACCATCATGCCACACCTTGTCAAATGCTTTCGCCATGTCAAGGAGAGCAATATGGGTCTTTTGTCTATCATTTCTCAACGATATTGTGTTCTGAGTCTCAAGACTTGTAGTTCAGTTGAGTGGCCAGTTCTGAAACCGAACTGCTCATCTGGTATCAGCTCGTTGTCGTCGACAAATTCCTGTAACCTCTGTTTGATCACTCGCTCAGTTATCTTAGATGGAGAGCACAGGAGACTGATAGGACGATAGCTCTGCGGAATGTCGCAGGACTTCAACAGCTTGAAACATACAGTGTGTGCGAATTTAACCAGCACAACACCATCCTAATTTGGATCCTGTCAAACGATTTTCAAAAACAAACATTCTATAATACAGTACACGTGTGTAGAATTGTGATAGAAACAACTTTTTTTCAGTGAACTTTTTCGAAATTCCTAAAGCAAATCGAATTTCGGAATAAATTATCAAACGTTTTTCCCATATGATGCCGATTTAATGAATGACAGTGTGTAGGGGGCAGAAAGGTTCCAAATAAAACAGAGTCTCGGAATGGTTGTTTCATTGAAAGCAGAGGCAGCACACAAAATAGGACCAAGAGGGTTAAATTGGGCACAACCTCCAAAAATGTATCACCCCGTAGATAATTGAAATCTCTTATAATAGCTCTAAATATTGAGTTTTTCAAGGGGAATAATCATGTCAAATTTCAATTCATCATTTTGATATTTGTAGCAGATAATTTGATTTTGACTCTCTGTACCTATAAACAGGGTGTTCCTAGAAAGTCTTTACAGGAACTTACCACATATTCCTCAGACTGAAACAATTCCGATACAAGCAGGTCTCCAAAGTGACCACGAAGGGGTGCGAAGCCTCAACTCGACGGGTTAATCTCGCGGGGACTGCCAAGGGAGGAACAATTGTTGATATTTCAGAAGAGCATCGTCCATGAAAATATCTATGAAATAGAGCCAGATCGCCAACTTTTTTACGGTGTTCCAGAAGAGTGAGTGAGTTTGTGAGCGAGGCATCACTCACGAGACGAATTGCCCTTTTTTGGACAGAATCCAACAGTTTCATGGTATGTTTGGGTGCTCCACTCCAAATACACACACTGGCACAATTAGGGGAACGGGTAAAATTTACACTAAGTTTGACATCAATTTTCTCTCGAACCGATCACTTGATTCAAATTTGTTTTTCACGAATTTTAGCTTCATTCTTCACGAATACATCTGAGGAATAACCACCTCCAAACGATTCGTCTTTATATCATATACAGGGGTGTAAAGAAAGTACGGATTTTTCGGTATTCTTTAAGACATCCTGTGGAGTGAACCATTGATAAGTGAACCGATTTTCCAACACCAAATTATAGCCCAATCTATCCCGAATATTTTCGTTTTTTATTCATCTTGATTATCCAAGAAAATATAGGGTTTCAAATTTCAAAGAAGAGGTGGATATTGGTATTTATTTTACCACCTCGAAACTCGAACTGGTGAGAACCTGTCGTTTTTCAACTTGTTTCTGTGAGGATTTTTACTCCAAGATGAGAATTGTTCACAGTTTTACCTATCGGTTTACTGTTTAAAGACACATATACGAATACTCTCATGAATATGCAGGGGTGATAAAAGTTGCTCCAATGTTCTTTTGGTGAAATGCTATTTTTGTTAATCAACGTTGGCTCTTTTGTTAATGTCATTAATTATTGTCAAAGTCAAGCGATTCACAATTCATAAATTTGATTAATGAAAATTCAACGTGAGAGAATTGAAAATGACCAGTGGGCCAATGTTCTTTTAACATATGAGAGCCGCATCTGCACCAATTCAATAGATGGCAGGGAAAGACTATATCGCCGAGGTGAACAAAATGAACAATTTGATTTCACTGCTTCTGTCTCCCATGGAAGAGGTTCAGTCATGATTAGGTTAGGTTAGTCAAGAAACGACACATTTTCAGATCCAATTTGAGTTTTGAGGTGTAAAATTGATACCAATATCCATCTTTTCTTTGAAACTCTGTATTTTCTTGAATAATTGAGATATCAAGATGAATAAAAAACGAAAATATTTGGAATAGATTGGGCTCCAATTTGGTTTCGTTTGGTAATCGTTTCAATTATCAGTGGTTCAGTCCACAGGATGTCTAAAAAAATACCGAAAAATCCGTACTTTCTTTACACCCCTGTATATGATGGAGAGACTCATCTTTTGAAGGTAATCATTTATCAGATGTATTCGTGAAGAATGAAGCTACATTTCGTAAAGAAAAAAAATTGAATCGAGCAATCGGTTCGAAAGAAAATTGATGTCAAACTTAGTGTAAATTTTGCCCGTTCCCCTAATTGTGCCAGTGTGTGTATATGAACAGTATTCCAGATATTCATCAAAACCAGTCTAGTTATGAAGCTGGTTCAAAACCACTTCATTACAGCGACAAAACTTTGTTTTCCGTGTATGAAAGACCGTGTGAGTGTGCGAGATGAGATAAGCATATTCCATGGATCACGAATCAAAACTGGCAGATTTTTTAATTTAAAAAAAAACCGTCTGCAAACACGAATTAATAGTCTTCCGATTCTCCGCAGAATCTCCGCTTAATCAGCACCTCCCTCCCCAACCCACCCTATATATATATACACCCGATTTGCCATGCATTACCCGAAAAACCTGCGGATCAGTTTTTAATTAAAAGAAAACTTTCCGTCGAACGCGAACGCATCGCACGGCCAGAAAAATCCCCTTTGAAATAATATTTGCCCTCGGTATACGGGGTAACAACTCTCGACAAAGGGGTGTGTTTTTGCAGGCCGCCGTGCGTTTTAACTTTTGGCCCGGGGGCCGAAAAATGGAAGCGATACCACAGGCCGTTATTGATCCCCGATTTTGAGGATGTTTTTCTAGACGGTTCCGGACGTGTTAAATCAACAGGGAAGCGGTTGGAAGAAAGGGCGGTGTTTCTCTTCATGGAAGTTGAAGAGCTCGGAATAGTAGTTCACCCCGTAAATAGTACCGAGCCAATTTTTTCCCAATACAATTCAATTCATGCATAAAATATCTCATTGGCCTCTGATGTTTCATTGCGACGGCGAAAAAAGTTTGCTCTTACTTCCCCATCAACCGAGAAAGATCTAAGATACTGACAAACCTCAGCAAAGGAAGTCTCAAAGCAATAACGGGATTTCTAACGGGGCATTGCAGACTCAAAGAACACCTAAGGAAGCTAAACTTACAGGAGGACGGCACCTGCAGATTCTGTGAGGAAGAACCAGAAACACCCCATCACATACTGATGGAGTGTGACGCTGTACATCACAAAAGATTGAACATACTGGGAACACACCAGCTGACTGTGGAAGAAATACCACAGCTAGACCCCCTCAAAATCCTCAAATTCCTGAAGGAATTGAATCTCGAGGGGCTGCTATGAACAAGAAATCCTTGATATAGCAGGAGCAGATGGGGCACAATAGATCTAATTGGGTCGCAGCGCATCTGTCACCATCCAACCTACCAATACCAATACCAATACTTCCCCATCAACGACGAAACTGTGGAAATGTCGGGATTTTGAGGGTATACGAGAGGAGAAATTGAAAAAAAAACATCAACAATAATTGGATTCATCCTCGGATTCACCTATTCATTGAATTGTCTTACCGAATAACACTCAAGCAGATTTTTAGTTCGAAGTGAACGTGACATATAATTCGTGTTTTGTTGCCCTGAAAATTTGACTCCAAATACTGCCAGGAAGCAACTATTTTCGTTTGTTGTTTTTGGGTGCATGATAAATTGACATTCATCATACAGGGCGTGGAAAGAAAATTCTGAATTGAGACTCTATAACGAATCTGCGATTAGAGGTCTATAAAAATCACAAGTTTCCATCGTTCAAGTTTGAACCCCCTGATTGGGTATGAAAGTGTTGAAAAGGAATAGAATGTCAACAAATTTTCTCAGATGTAATTTTGTTATAGTTTTACTCGGTTTTAGTTGTATTATAGAGAGATAAAAATTGTGTATATCATTAAGAATGGCTGTAAGAATAAGTGGACATCATGGTTACTGATGAGGATTCAGAAATCCGCGAAATGGTTTCATTGCAATAAAGTCAATATAACCTGTGTGTGAGAGATAATATTTCCCATATCACTGATATGAATGATTATTTTTGGAAGTTTTCGAGCTCATGAAGATCAGAGTTTATGCCAGTATATACTTCTCCTATACATTCCAATTTTCATTTCAATGCTGAATATATTGGTAAGTTATATTTCTATATCATTATACATCATATTATTCATCCGATTTGAAGAAGAATGTCAATTCTCAATTTCGGAGGATTTTATTTTTCATGTTCTCCTTTTGAATGTTCATCAGATATAATTCAATGTTCGGAAATTAGTTGTTTTCTGTTGAATATTCAGAATGATGTGTGCATATACATATTTTTGTCTGAAGGAGAATGCAAATTCTCAATTTCAGAAGTTTTTATATTTTATTTTCAAACTCTTATCGTGTGTGTTCAATAGATATAATTCAATGTTCGTCGTGCATGGCATATAGCCAGGAAAGTAGTTGTTTTCTATTGATTAAACTGAAAAAGAGTAGATATTCTCATCACATAGAGAATGCGAATTCTCAATGTATTGCTTCATATAAATATATATCCATTTTTGTATGTTCATAATTTATCTGAGAATATTCCTTTTCTGTTTTCGTTTGATTTCCAGGCAACAAAATGCACATCGAAATGTCAAGTTTACTTCCCAAACAAAAATTATTTGTTAGGACGATTCTCAATATCATATAGTTTGGTCATCATATATAAATAGAATATTTTTATGAACAAGCTGACACATTCGCTGAGAAAAGAGTTTAAACGCATTTTATAGGATCAGAAACCTTGAACGAAATCAGCAGTTGTTGTATCAAAAGATATTAGGAAAGAAGAAGAATTAACCAAATATATCAGATTTCTGGAATAATCTACAAGCTCTCATAGACAAGCAGTTCGGACATTATGATGTTTTCATTTTCATTGAACTCTTCATATGGGTTCTAAAACATTTTGAAGTATAAGGAGAGCAAACTTGCTGGAAAAGCAAATGTGATGCATTTTGTAGGATCAGAACCCTTCAACGCAATCAGCAGTTGTACTGTATCAGAATAAGAAATTAGGAAAGAAGCAGTTGCCCAAATATATCGGACACCTGGAAAATTCTTCCAGCTTGGAACTCTATATAATATGGGTTCCAGAACATTTTGGAGTATAGAAGGATATGAAGTAGCGAACAGACTCACTAATTTTTCTAGGACCAGAACCTACAGAAAAATATACAGTCTCTCATAGAAAAGCTAGGTTACCTACTGGCATATCATGAACACAAAATACCAGATGGATAGGTCACCTGAGGAAGAAGAAACAACATACTTCTCATACTATGACTATCTAGTTCCATAGGAAGATGAATGCAGGTTAGCGTGTGTCTCCCCTTTTAGTCGAGGTATCAGTGTATATGAAAAATGTTGTGAGGACTCAGGAGGATATGGAAAATAGATAGTCTGCATCAGAAATGAGAACCAAAGGTCCAGTTTATTATCCATAACGTTCATCCTTTGTGGTGCTGGTCAACTAAGTAGAATAACTTCCGTCAAAGCACATTGAAAATCCTATATGTTGGCAATTTTTTACTAAATACATTTGTAAACTTGTGATTGCTTCGACACACTCCAGAAGATCCACAAATCTATACAAGCACACATACTACCTCATGTTTCAATCGTACTTAACTGAGCGGTCTCAAAGTGTCATTCTTTATAACGAAGCCTCATAGCAATTAGCTGTGAAACATGGAGTTCCGCAAGGCTCTGTACTTGGTCCCTTCTTATTTTTATTATATGTGAATGACTTTATGCAAATCCGGATTCATGCAGATCATTGTTTCTAGTCCATGGAATACTGACATTGGCTTGCATCTTCATTTTAGAAACTGTGTGCTTAGTCCAAAAGAAATATAAAGATTTTAGATTTGTAACACTTACATATAATTGTAACAGCTCTTCAAATTGTATCAACCTTCTTATTCCCACATCGGCTCTGACTAAAAACCCTACGGAAAATTGACAATGAACTCAAGTTCAGAAAACGACTCAGAAAGTTGCTAATTGTGGAGGCTTATTATAGTTTGACCGAATTTTATCAAGATTCCTAACAATATATTTCATTTTATATAAAGATTCGAGTCTGGATTTCTTTATTTTTATATTTAGATTTACATTATTTTATAACTTCATTTATTTTATTTCATTTTATTTCTACATTTCTGTTGAGCTTCAGTTTGTTAGTTAGTTATTGACGCAATATTTTGTTATATGTTATTTATTTTTGCTTTTCAACTATATTGTGATAGAGCTCACTGCTCCAGATATTGTTTTTTTTTTCACTTATTTTCTAATGTTTATGTATTTGTTACCGTATAAATCTTGATCATATTTATTTAACCTATAAGTATATGCTTTGTCAATGATAATCACCTTTCTTTCGACAATGAAGCAAATTTTGATTTGATTTGATACAGTTCCTATAGGAAATATATATCTTCTATAGGTTCCATTGTTTCGAATCAGGTACCTATACCGATGATGACACATACAGTTAAAAATTGCTTTCCTATGATTTTTTCTTCATTTTGATTACATATTTACATAAACTTACAATTTCCATATTTTGAATAGTTGGCCTCACTTTACTACCTATAGGAGACAAAGCAATGCAATATATATGCTTCCCATTTGGGCCGGTTTTCCATGCTGGGACTATCACTACCTTCTACACCAGGAACTTCATCATTGTTGTCGATGTTCTATTGTCAGACGGCCTTGTTCTCAGTAGGCCGTGTCATGTTCGGCTCCCCTTGAAAAAATCTAATTAAAAAACTTCTATCACGAAGAAAAGTGGGCTTGCGGTGCGTGGCACCACGATTAAGTGTTGTTGCTAGCGCCATAGGTGGCGCTGCTGCGGTGAAACAATCGGTGATCGGTGGTAATGGCATAGGTATACCACGCCGATACGGAGCTGGTAATTCGAAATGGTTGTTTGCTCCCTGCATGACGTATATCATTTCGGATGATGTATTGTTCGATTGTAACCGATTCTCTGGTAATTTCGATTATTTGATTCGAAATTGAATGAATGATTGTTGTGCTGCGTGCTGATGATCGACCAGAACGTCTTGAAGTGAAATCCGTCATTTCAAGAAACGGTTTTTCCAACAGCAATGAGTAATATCAGTATTTGAAAGTATTGAGCTATCCTTTGTCAATATATTGGCAACACGAAGACGACTTGATCTTGAAAATAACTTTGATGCCTCTGAGGCTATCAAGGAAATCACCGACGATTTCATGAAGATGCTCACGCTATATAAGATGGAAGCTAAACTAAAATGATGGCCCATGCGCATGACAGTTTTTTAATTATTAGCTAATGAATTATTATAATTACCAAACGAAGAATTAAATGAAATATCCATTGTTATCCTCTATATATTACAGATATTTATAATGAACAAATGTATCATAAAAAATAAACACATAGATTTATCAACAGTCATTGTATCATTGTTAATTATCACCAAATCACATTATGATTATGAATTCATCTAATTGATTATCACTTCATGAATCGGCGTAATATAGATTGTTAATTATTAAATAATGTTGTTCACAATGAACAAATATGACAGTAATAAATAATTTATTGTTGATAAATAAAGCAAATAGAAACAGGTACGATTTTGATGAATAAGCCTTTTTAATTATAAATATGGCTAATTAATCAAGAACGAATTTAACGTTAACAAATATTTGATAATTATTACTGAGATTTTTTTTCGGTGTACATAATGCAGTTATTGATATCCTCTTGAAATATATACACAGGGAGAAGTGGTCAGTAGTATAAATACCAATTGTTTAGTAAAATAGGCGCGAGTCACTATACAATCATCAAATGATACCACTACAAAATTGTATCATACTGAACTATAAGTATCATACTATATTGTAGTGGTAATATTTGTTATAGTATATATAGGGTGTTGATTGCTCATGAAAAAAGAAACATTTTTTCCCTTTCGAAATTTTTCTCCGGGCTTCCGTTATAAAGATACAGGACGTCAAAAAAATATAAAAAAATCTGTTTTTTGCTGCTATCTCAGGAACCGTCTGAGCTACGGAGTTGAGCCTTCGTACACACTTTATCATCAATAATGACTACTTTTAGGGCTCTTGATCAATTTCCTTGGACATGTCAGTGGAGGAGAATTCAACGCCTCATAAGGGTTTAACCCCCCAAACATTTATGCCACTGGAGAAATTGTAATTTTCAAAGTAGATTCTGAAGCGCCAATAGCTTCCACACAAAAAACGTCCTCTTGTCTCAATGCTCTAAAGTGAACAGTTACCGAGAAAAATTGCTCTTTATGAATAAGAACATACAAAATCTCTAAAAATCGTCTGAAAATCCACTAGAAATAAACACCTCAGAACTGCCTAATAATATGTTCAATCAAATGTCACGTTCTTGAGTATGTTGGTCTCGATGCTGGTTTTCGAATTGTTAAGTTTGTTAAGTGTTGTAAAGTGTGTTTAATTAAACTGAACATTTTTGATTTTTTGACGCCCTGTATCTGGAAAACGGAAGCCCGGAGAAAATTTTTGAAGAGGAAAGAAATGTTTCTTTTATTATGAGTAATCTACAGTTCTCCGTTGTGACACTTATTTGTTAACACCCTGTATAGTATACTTTAATTTTGTAGTGGTATTTTTAGATGAATATTGTGACTGGCGCATATTTTACTAAACGTTTGGTATTTACTACCGACTATTTTTTTCAGTGTATGAAACTCTGATATTCTGATGTGCGCTATGGTCCTCAAAAAGTCATCTCTCATCCTGTTTGGAGACTGCTGACTTCGTGACCGACTGAAAAACAGCCGGGCAGTCATTAGGATGACTGTCAAATTGTACGCTTCGAAAACAGCGAGATGGTTGTAAAAAAGACTACGAGAAACAAGAAGCGTACAGTCTTGTTTCTTTGAGACGATCGCACCGCATCATTGAACCCCATCCAGTGGTGTACCCAGAATGAATTCAAGAAAGGGGCTCCACAGATGATAATAGGAATAAAAGCCCCAAGGCCGCAGGTGAAACTTCCAAGCCTCATCAGATGAAGAGTTACTGGTGAATATCAGATGTATATCTCAAACAGCGCACCAAAGGGAATCCCTATAAAATGTTCGAAGAAGGTAGGTATTGGAATTATAAGTTCATGGAAATACTTTCCGTGACAAAGAATTCCAAAGCTTCAAGCTTTGCTGTTCTACAAACAAGCGAGATAAGCTGACTTTGTCGAGTAGGTGTCACTCGTATTGCTGGTGATGGAATGATGAACCAGAGAGCTCTAAAGAACACCTCCCGTGAAAGTATCCATAAAAAAGGGAAGGATCGCCTACCATTCTACGGTTTTTCAATGATGTCGAAGCAATAGTGAGTGTTGGGGTATCACCCATTCACCCACCAGACGAAGGGCCGTCTTTGGATGGAATCTGAAAGCATCAACGTATGTTTGGGTGCTGAACCCAGTAATTATGTGGGAACAGGCTGTATCTGATGTGCTTCTTATCATGAGAAGCTGTCGACGTGTAATAAAGTAGTTTTTCTCATGGAATTAGAATCCGAGTTTTTGTGAAGTAGCTTTCAGGATGAATCCGGCATGATTCTTCCATGAGAGAGTTGGTATTGCTGATAAAAATACCGAACATAGATATAGTGGACTTTGTGGGAGTGGTAGTACAAGGTATTAATAGATATATGATGAGGCAAATTCAGATCTGCCTTTCTATATATATATATAGAAACTATAGAGACTTGAGTTTTGGTGGAGTTCAATTGAACTAGGTTGTTGGTTCTCCAGGCTGTGATTTCAATAAGATCTTCATTGACTTGCCTTCGTGGGTTCTACCCAGAACGCAGAATAGAGAGTACTATCATCTGCAAAACTATGGATAGGGCAAGTGGTTACTCCCAATACATCATTGATATGGAGTAAAAACAATGTTTTTGCTAAAATTATCCCTTGTAACACTGTAACTGCTGACTTTGTCATCACAGGATTATCCGTCCAAAGAATCCATATTTAATAAGAATGCATCTAGCTGAGGTGGTAAGCCGTATGATGATAGTTTGTGGAGAAGTTCTTGGTGGTCCTTGAACAGTTATACCTTAAAATGGGGAGAGGAATCTCAAAAACGAAGTTGTCTCATACTGACTCCCTTTATACTTTCATCTATAGATGTTTTCAAGTGGTTACTCCCAATACATCATAGATATGGTGTATAACAACGCAATGTTTATGCTAAAATTATTCCTGGTAACACCGTAATTGCTGGCTTCGGTATCACAGGATATTCCTTCCAAAGAATGCATATATAATAAGAATGCATCTATATAGCTGAGGTGGTAAGCCGTATGATGATAGTTTGTGGAGAAGTTCTTGGTGGTCCTTGAACACTTATACCTTAAAATGGAAAGAGAGGAATCTCAAAAACCGAAGTTGTCTCATTCTAACTCACCCTATATATTTTTATCAAGATGTTTGATCAGACCTATAGCCAATGCACACCATGACGAGTCGCCAATGATGAAAATAATAGTAATAACGTA
The DNA here is from genome assembly GCA_918026855.4 of Phaedon cochleariae. Taxonomy (NCBI): domain Eukaryota; kingdom Metazoa; phylum Arthropoda; class Insecta; order Coleoptera; family Chrysomelidae; genus Phaedon; species Phaedon cochleariae. Next base: position 38,863,258 of record OU896717.1, on the reverse strand, counting down.
CCTATACGGCTTTGGCTGCTTCTACAAATGCAGGCTATATCACACGTTCCAGCCACCTTATTACTATCATTATTATTTGTTCTGGCATCGCGAGTTGCATACGCGAGTTGTAATTTGAAGTGAAAGGATAATTTTTTTAATGGTCACTCTACCGTTGATAAGTATAAATGGCATTGTGATTTCAACGGCTACGGAGAGATCTCTGTCGATAAGATCTCTGGCAACACGTCATTATGTTGGTCACTAGGTATACTTTGGTCGGCGAGTAAACAATCATTAATCTTCCTGCCAACGTCTTGGAAGGCTATACGGGAAGTTACCAAGTTCATATTAAAACATTCCTAACACCAAAATGCGTTTTTCTCGATGACAATTTAATCAATTACTTTATATACTTATATTATTATATACTATAAAATAAACATTAAATCAAGATGAATACAGAGCTTCATGAATATTTGGTTCAGAACAAACAGTCTAAATTTGTTGATATTAATTTATCAGGTTTGTATAAATTTATGTAAAAGCGTTTCGATATATTTCGAAACCACCAACCCTCGGTCTCTGAATATACGTAGTCTAATGTCATCATCGTGAATTTGTTATCTAACTATCACTTGTATTTTCATTCTGGAAACTGCTTGCCTGATTTACAAACAACATAATTATAATATGGTTGAAATTCCGAGACATACAAATCAGGGGAGTTATAATTTGCTGACCAAAGTTATTAAAGTATGCTGACCAAGCATTTCTGGTTCGAATTTTTCCTTCAAATTGCATATTTGAATAGTTTATATGAATATATAGATGCCACCAGTAAAATTCCGATCCACCCCTTATTGAGAGGGGTAGTTTATTCTTGTAGTTTTTCAAAAACCCTTGCTGACCGAGCATTTCTAATCCGTATTTTTCCATCAAATTACATATTTGGATATCTCATATAGATTTTTAGATGCCACCAGTGGAATTATTTCGATCCACCCCTTCAGAGCGATAGTTTATTCCTGCTGTTTTTTGAAAATCCATGCTGACCGAGCATTTCTGATCTGTATTTTTCCATCAAATCACCATATGAAGGGGTGGATCGAAATAATTTCACTAGTGGCATGTATAAATACATACTTATGTGATATTCAAATATTTAATTCGATGGAAGAATACGAACCAGAAATGCTCGGTCAGCAGGGATTTTTGAAAAACAGCAAGAATAAACTAGCCCCCTGAAGGGGTGGATAGAAATAATTTCACTGGTGGCATCAATATTACTATATGAGATATTCAAATATGTTCAAGATATGAACAACAACAACTGTCTTGAATACAGCATTTGACAAGTGTCTAAGTTTATATTTTAGTAAAAACAGTTTTATTGTATCTTCGTCCCCATCACCTCGACAGTTTACTGGTGAAATACAGAGTGAGAGAATACGATCCCCATCCGTTCATTTGAACCTGAACCTCATCTTCACCTCCCCCTCCCTGCTAGCATACGCATATAGATAGGTGTATATACATGCACACACAAACACGGATATATACATGCTCTAACCGTTCCCCTATTACCCTCGCGATGCGTAAACGATGTCCCCTCGCGACTCGCGCATCGATAGTCGGCGGCAAACGAGGGGCGATGACAGCCGACAGACGCGATTGGTCGGACAACAGAAGGGGGAGGGGCTTGAGTATACGGCGATATGCGCGTCAGTCATCACTTGTCAACAATGCTGGATACCAGACGGCCGAGAGCGATGCAACAGCGGGTCTATCGATGGAGAAAGCATTTCATAGGGGCCAGAAGTATGAATGAGCAACATCTGTATCCAACATGATGGATACTATTTATTTATTATGAAGTTGTGCAGGTTATACTGGTGCACGGTAAAAATGAAAATCCCAAATTGGAAGAAAAAAACTTCAACCGAAGATATCCCATGTTCATAAAGAAATATGTCATCGAACTGATAAATACAAGAAGCTCAAAGTCATTTTGTACAAAATGTTCATAAAATGAACAACAATGGTAGATTTCGGCAGAAAAAACAACTACTTTCCTGGCTTGGAATGATTTTTATTTTAATTATCATGTTATATTGACATAACTTGTTAATTAAGTTTTTTTTTAATTGTTTTATATATATATATATATCATATGTTTATGTATCCCTATTATAAACAAATATGTTTCTTGGGGTAATAAAGGACAACAACAACAATAATGCCACGCAGAACATTGAATTACGTCCCCCCTTGAAATCTATGCATCGACTCGTATATAAACGAGTACTGATACAAGTGATTCTTTTCTGAATGCCTATTGATTTCGATTTAGCCAGGCGACGCTAAACACCTACAGACCGGTTTCGAGCTCTTTGACTCTCATCAGTGCAGGGCAGAGTGTCCAAGAGTCATATTGACTCTGACTTTGACTAGAGCAAAATTTCCTTTTTTGAATAACTAATAAGCATATAGGTACTACTGCGATTATAAGAAAATTATCTTTGATTGTTCTCTGTTGAATAACATCAATCTTTGCTTCAAAGTGAAGTGATGTCTTCGACTTGAGTACCGGTATATTGTCACGCGGCGGTGTTTCAGGTAGATCTTATCTTAATACATGGTTGCACAAAAGAATCGATAAAGGCAAGCGTTTATAGGGAACACCCTTGCAATGTACTCGGATAGCCTGGCGGAAATCAAAGTTGTCAACTCAATGCTTGTTAATTTCATAGTAGTCTGGGACAGCTTAGAAACTCTGAATGAACTTGGCAGTCAGAACATATACCTACATGAGGGTAACGAAGAGCAGATTCACTAGCCCGAGCAGGGGCAAGTAAAGTTCTTAATGGTCCAGAACCCATCTGTGGTATTGCGAAAGCTTCATACAAAAGACAAACATCAAATCATGAATGCTAACTTAATCTCAAGAATGGTGGAACAATTCACCAGGAATATGAGTCAAAGCGAAAGAGTTAAAGAACCATCGCCAATATTCACAGAATCTACTGAGCCATAAACAGTTCAACTAGAATATTAGTGGGACTTCTCACAGGGCATCGTCTAGCTGAACAGGTATTGTCAGGAAGAGGAGGAAACAGCAGTACGCATAGGTACTTTGCGCCGCTGTGAGGGCTTGCCAAGACTATAAGGTTCTCTACGCTCTGTTAAGGGGAAAACCAAAGGCCCAAAGATACACATTGAATCTAAATGGTAGCCTGTGGAGAATCAAAAGAAGGCGGGGCTAGCCAAATAACTCTAAATGATTTCAAGGGCATCAGACACAATAGATCTAAAAAGATCGCAGTGTGGAAACAGAGAGCCAGCGAAGGCCCCATTCTTATCTATAATCTAAGCATATAGCTGATACTACAAATCGAGAATTCTGGCAACTCATTTCAGAGGTAGCAAGTTATCATTGTGCTTGAAGTATTCTTGCTCGTGGTCTCAAAATGAGAAGACTATGAATAAATTATCGAATCCATATTGATGGAAAAAACTGCTACCGAGAGCAAGATTATAATTTTCCATAAGAAAACTAGAAAACATGATATTCTCATCGGGAGCTTATTCAGAATTTATTTTCATTGGGGAGTAAGTACTTAATATTTTCTTCGATAATCGAAACAACTTCATGGCCTTCAAAGAAATCTTTGATGCATCTGATGGGCTCCGTGGCCGAGTTTGTCTATGCGCTGAAATTCGCTAGATAGCCGTTCACGATGCAGAGGTACTGTCGGTTCGAATCCGGCTATCGGCTGAGCATTTTTCTTTAAAATGTGTGATTCATGGTTGTAATCCTGGCAGCACCTCGATGCCCTAGAAGTGGTTCGGATTCCACTATAAGCTGTAGGTCCCGCTCTTCCTAACCCCCCCCGCACAAGTTTCGACTTCTGGGGAGTTGGTTCTCAACTTTGAAGTAGCGATATACAAATCTGATGCTTTGTATGCACCTCGCATGTTATCCTCTCATTTCATGAGTAATTTTGTGTGCACCTACTGATTTGGCCCACTAGGCTCTTTTCGAAAGCTATCACATAACTACGTGACAAGTCTTCATGTTATCGCCGCATTTAGTGGTATGAAGGGTCGTGTGAGGTATATACCACCTAGGAAGGAAAGCAACAAACGGATTACTGGTTCTATACAGTGTGGAAGAGGAAACAGCTGAATACATATTATGTTCATGTTCTTGTCCAGCAAAATATCAGTATCACCAATTCAAAGTCGACCTCAGGAGAATTCCATCCCATTCAACCATGGAGTTTGCGAAAAGAGGTGGATTGTATACGGTGAACTGTTGCATCTATAGGGATGAGATGGAGTTTGTGAAAAGAGGTGGATCGAATACGGTGAACTGTTGCCTCTATAGGGATGAGCTAAACCAGACCCATTATATATATAGAGGTTGCAGTGAAGAAGCAATATCCGCATGGAACCTAACCTATATGGAGTCCCCTCAGGGGCCACAACTTTCTAGTACAGGAATGGTGAACCCGAGGTACCCTATAGCCTAGCCGGATATTCACCAAACTTCAACTTGCCTTGAGTGATACCCTATTCTCTCTTCCTTTTTCAAACTATCCTATCGGCCTTCCTTGCCAAACTTCTCTTTTCCTCTCCCCCTCCAAACCTAACTTCACTATCAAGGGGTGTATGAGGACAGACCACGGCCGGTCGACAGATGAAGCATTTCGAGAATAGATGGGACAATTTGTGGACATCTGTGGCCAAGATGGGGTGATTTGTAGATATCTGTCTATAGGTGCCCAAGGACTGGTCAACGACTGACAAACTAATCCAAGGGAACCCGTTGCGATGGATGAATGGCACCGAGGTGTGGTGTAGCTAACCAGGCCTCTGGGAAACAGGGCGATATCTCAGAGGAAACAGCCTCAGCCCTGTACAGGGAACACCACAGAGCTGGACCAACCTCTTCCCCCGCCACTCGTAAGAGAAGGAAAACATCTACGTAGACGAGAACAGGGATCGAAAGAAGAAGAAGAAGAAGAAGGGAAAAGGGTCTTTCATATTGCAGTGGCCCTTAATAAAAACCATATATGGTAAAATTGATAAGGCATATAAGTGTCGTATATAGGAGACATCGGTCAGACGAGGCTACAAGAGGGGTGGAGTGTTAAGTGGGTATACCCTGGAGTCAGGGGACTCTCACACTATCAAATGGGGGATTTTCCATAAAGGATTTCAACCACCTCGACAAAAAAAACTATATATATATATGGGGTTATGGAGTGGTCACTCACCTTGATGATGCGAGCTGATCACGCTGGCTTTGTTTCCGCTGAGATAGTCCTCTTTGCAGATGAACTTGTTGTCGTCTAACACGTACAGCTCCTCGCCGGTGGACAGTTGCTTCCTGCACACCAGACAGGTGAAACAATTGAGATGGAACACTTTGTCTCTAGCTTTGCGCACTAAGTCACTAGGCGATATACCTTGGCCGCAACCGCCACACTTAGTGCCGTATCTCCTGAAACGAAACAATTAAAGAATTAAAGTGTGTCAAGAAGGCCGCGGAGGTATCTAGATGGAAAAAATCGGAAGACTGAGGTCGGTGTGACCATCGTGATGTGACCGTTTTTATTGGCGGCGGTTTTAACGCGCCGATAGCAATAAATAGCGGTTTGAGGTTGTTTACTTTGGGTTGGAGTTGTCGAGAGTTGCTTTTTGTGGTGTTTATAACCAAAGGATGTAGTTAAATCAATTTTGTGCAAAGACAGTAATCCGTCAACCATTTTCTTCATGCCACAACGAATACAAAATTTATGCGACAAATTTCAGATATGCATAAAATGGTTACATCAATCGTAGAGACAAGGTAACATTCTATATAGTTGTGTTGACTGACCTGATGTGAGATCGATAGCGACACAATCTATATATACTTGATCTTATATTGATCAACTCGACCTATTTGCAGATAATAAACGGTGATCATGATATTGGCAAAGTTTCACTTCATGGAAATGTTATTGAAATCGCCAGCATATAATTTTATAGACAAACTCTGTTAGCGACTAGCAACTAGATGCGCTACTGCTCAGTATGGAATTTGCTTAGATCAGAGCCTATGACAGACATGTGTGAAGACTGGCTCATAGAGTGTTTGGCAGGCAGCCGAATTAAGAGCAAGTGTAACCCTTGTCCACGTCATTTGTGCTCGTGTTTATTGAATTGTGATCATCATATAACAAACTCCAAGATCATACCTATATAAAAGTATTCATCATTCTTGCAATTCTCTCGAGAATTCTCTACACAACACAACGAATTTCCAATAACGAAATCCACCACATCAAAAGGTAGGTTTTTCAGATCTTCCATATTCAATTGGCTAACGAAGGTCATGAAAGAATGAACTGAAAAAGAGCCGAAAATAAGAAATGATATTCATGAAATGAAAAGGAATATAGATTCGAACACAGATTTGAGATCAACTAGGTTAGGTTAGGTTGAACGTGAGTGGGCCTATTGTCAGGCCCTCCACTGCGGCCATTGGCCTATTGTGGCTCACCCTAGGGTTATATTTCTCCCTGTATATCCAATTTCTTAACGAAATTGAGGATTGCATTGGGAGAACAATTTACCAGGTTTTCTGGCCTTACTGTTGTATTGCCGAATATTGAAAATCTGGTTCTGGCCGCTGCGGGGCATGTACACAGGATGTGTTTCGCCGTTTCATCCTCCTCCATACATAGGCGGCACTCTGCATCTTGTGCAAGTCCGATTTTGTGCATGTGGTATTTGAGTTTGCAGTGGCCAGTGAGCAACCCTACTATAACTCTGAGATCTGCTCTGCTGAGTTCTAGTAGTTTGTCAGTGTCCTGTTTGTTCCTTGTACCAGCAATAAATGCTTTGGAATGGGCTAGGCCCGGTAGACTGCGCCAGTACTCGAGTCTTTTCTTATCTGCCCAGGATGTTATAGCATTCTTGGCAGTGCTATATGCTATACCGATGATCGGTTCTGGCCCAGTGAACGGTGTTTCGGCCCCCCCTTTTGCTAGGGCGTCCGCTATTTCGTTTCCTACTAGGCCCGTGTGACCTGGTATCCAAACTAGGTTCACGTTGTTACGTTCTGCTAGTTGGTTCAAGGTTTCTCTGCAGTTCCATACTGCTTTAGATTTAAAGCAGTTGGATTCAAGATCAACTAAGTAATGAATAAATTCATCATCATCAGCTTGTTTTTCCGTTTTGGGCCACAGTATATTGGATTATCTGGCTTCTGTTTTTGTACTAGATTATTGTTAATTGTATTGACGTACTAAATGTGCATGATTTGTACTAGAAAAGTAAGATCGTACTAAAAACGGCAACTCTGCATCAGCATCCCCCGAATCACATCAATGTTTATCAACTGCTCGCAGCTAACGAGTCCCGACTCCCCCCACTTCCCCCCATCAGTTTCCGCAACTCCCCTTTTGCCCTCGCCCTAATCGTCGGGCAGATCAAAACGGCGAAAAGTAAAACCGCCGATAAGGGCGCGAGCGTCAGCGTGTTCTGCTCGGATGAAGTGCATCCTCATTTATTTATGGTAATGGCTGGGCGTTTAAAAGTCTCCCCGATATGAATTCGAAAGAGGACCCTCGAACGTTCCCCAGACTGTCATCGTATCGCGGCAATTATCTTTTGCTTAAACGCGATCGCTCTTCGAGGAATTGTTTTTTCTAATGGATGAAGACTTCCGGGTATATCATCTTGGGGGAGAGAGTTGGCCCATCGATAAAAATGGTCATGACCCCACCATTTCAGTGCAATCATAATCCCCAAATAGAGAAAAACTCACACTGAGAAAAACTGGTTAATTAAAACGTCTAGTTGGTATTTTTTTAGTACCGATAATTGAAAATATTTGGAATTTTATTAACAATGACAACGTATCCTTATTTCCTACAAATGACTTTTCTATTTTTCGCCAATTATTTGTCATCAATAAAAATACTATTTGTGACAGAATTATCACAGTGTTGTCTATTCAGTCAATTAAAATTTCATATTGGGGTTAAAAAACCTCATTCTGGTGTTACTAACAACAGCTGACTATTTGCCACAACTGATAGCCCATTTATCGTAAAAGGTTTATTATTATTCATGGTAGAAATTGTTTAGCCATAACTACTAATTTTAGTTGTACTGCGTCGTTCGGGACCGCCTCGCTTATCTTCGGGACCCACCGGCAAAAATTGCATATCGCACGGTCGTCGAGCTTAGACAAAATAAATAAAATAATTGTCTAGTGTAGCCGGGAGCGTCGTGTTCTTGCTGGTTCACTGCTCTATGTGTTTTCAAATCACTGTTTCGTGTTTTTTTGCATTTCGCGCTGAGCCATTTGGCATTTGGTTGGCAAAATAATAATTCGCAGTTTACCATCGTTATCTGTGCGTCACTAGTTATCAGGTTTAGGTACTTATTCACAATTCAGTTCAGTTTACGACGGGCGACGGTGAGAAACGTCCAACCGACGTCACGTGTACACGGTGTATATTTATAATTCCCTCTCTTTTTGCTGAGCTGTGGCCTGTGGCACTTACGGTGTGTGGTGATATTCCTGTTCACGATTCCATTGGAAATTGGAAGGAAAATGGTATACAAACTGTTATTATTAGAATGGGGCCTTGATTTTAATTGATATAAAACTATTAAGTTGCCAGAATAACTAAATTATATTTCAAACGTTACTAAATCACTTTTAATAGTAACTAGATTCCAGTTCAGTCACAATTAAATATTTAATTTGCAACAACTCACTCACTATTAACGTCAGAAGAAATGAGTAATTGCCCCAACTGGGATAATTTGTTGTGATAACAAACATATATTGAAATAGTACTAACAATCTAATTGTCATAACTATGTATCTTGATTGTGATAAATAAAACTTGGTATTATTCCTTAAAAAGGCTTATTAGTTACCACAACAACGTCGTAGATGACTCAACTAAACTTTTCATTAGAGGCAAATAGGCGTTTCCAGAAAAAACAGAATTAGTTATGGCAACAACTAATGCTTGCTATCCCCTATCGTACTAGAAAATTTTTCTGTAGTTACTAATTTTTTAGTAACGGCTACAATTTTTTTTCCTCAGTGCAGAGTCATTACCACAATAGTTCATAAAATAAACGAAAATGGTATAGATAACGAGAAAAAACAACTACTTTCCTGGCTATATGCCACGTAGAACATTGGATTACGTCCTCCCGAAATCTATATATGCAAAAATTCATATGTCTTGAGGGATGAAATCGCAAGTGTTTCCTTCCTAAACGCCGAGCTGCTGCGCCTAAATGGTTCAGGAACGCGTGACTACCTGCAGACCAGTTCCGAGCTGTTGGCTCTCATCAGTACAAGGCTGTCCCAGATAGCTTCTTGACCGCTATCTAGTGCGAACCTGACCCAACGTAAACGCATCTCAGCATTTATACACCACGAGGCGTTCATCGTCCGCGAAATGGACGCGAACGCCGAACGCCACCTCTGGCAAGGAAAGAAACATTCCAAAACAAGAACCCATTTCAGAAATGGAAGTGGCTGGTTGCCCGATTGGCGTATTTTCAACTAGGAAAAAGCCAAATACTCGAAGTGGAATGCAATGGTCACGAATAGAAAGAAACTCAAAGTCATTACTACAATAGTTCATATAATGAACAAAAATGGTATATTGATAACGAGAGAAACTGACATGAGTATTTGTATATCAGCATACGAACAAGAACTATACAAGAATGGGGAATGAGGAATTGAAACAAATAAGAAACACTTCTATCTCCATAGTTCATACTCGAAGTTGAGTCGTACCCATGAAATTGATTGGCGAATGTATGCAGTTAAAAGGTTTGAGACATGTTTCCACCATTCGAATGGTCATCATCAATCATAGATATCAAAAGTGAATCTACAATGGATGGAATATACTATACATCTTGCAAAAATCAACATTATGAGTGAGAAGTGACATGAAATTATATACTAATATCAAAATTTGGAACATGTGTTACTGACGATGTAACTGATAAACATAAAGAATCCCATTGAATATACTTAGTTATAAAAGGATATTAATTGAGTGAATCGTAACACTTTTGTTGCTATCAGATTCTGGATGTTCAACAGTTACACACACGATCTAGGTTTTGATAATTATGTATAATTTCATAATGGCGCTTTTCACTCATAATGCTGACCTTTGCAAGATGTTAAGTATAACTTTCATCCATCTAAGATTCACTTTTGGTACCAATCATTGATGATGACCATCTTAATGGTCGAAAATATCTCAAACCTTCTTGAAGCAGGATTAACTGCATATTTTCACCAATTGTTTTTGTGAGAACTTTTCTTTTTTAAAGACTAATTTTCCTTATCACGTTCGAAGTTCTTGAAATAAGAGCTATTTCATCCAATCAAGCAAATGATAGTTTTCTTATTCAGCATTATGTTAGGGGCATACCTACATTTGCATTCCAAAAAAAAATCGAACCTTGTCCTAAATAATTGGAAATTCAATGTTCATCGTATATTCATGACGACTTTGATCCCTATCATTGTTGTCCTCCATTTGTCCAATGATGTATCAGATTCGATAGACAAGTCAACCAAAAAGAACTGGAGAGTGCAGACAATATGGCTGAGTAAATGGTTCGATACTCTTTGGATCTCTTCTTGTTCTCTTTGGACGAGCGTATTGATCGCAGAGACCTGTCTGTTGTGCAGACGCAACTGTGAGAGAGAACGAATATTGCAAAAGTTCCGTTGGAATTCGAATTCCATCAGAAAGTCTATAAGAAGTATCACACTGTCTGAGGGAATCTCACTTTTGGAGTTGTACTAGCAAATGGGTGACAAGATGATTCAACTTGCTTAAGTTATCTTTGGCCTAGTTAGTCTTCTTAGTAGATCTTGCGGTGAATCTGCCTATATATTCTTCATAAGTAGTAGATGGTATAAGTTTCTATTGATTATTTGAGTATCTCTAGGGTCCCTTGATGCAAACTAACGTATTTGTCATCTAACAGGGTACGGACAGATCATAGCTCCTTTCTCTTTGGTTTCGTGTATTGGCGTCCCTGACATGACATTGCTGTCACGTTACATTCATAAGCATTAAAAGAGATCTTACAAAATTTTAATTTCATACTTGATCTTAATACGACATTATTCAATTCTGTTTTGGAAGGATGGTAAAATGTGCTGCGTTAGGCTGTATCAATCAGTTGGATGGCAAATCTGAATTTGTCAGTTTTCCATCAAATGCAAATGAACTTAGAACATGGAAAGTGAAATGACCAAATGGGGAAAATTTTTAAATACATCAGCAAAATATTCGAGGTAAAACTAATAGGAAATCACATATTATACTTTCTCATTATGATGCCTATAATTATCCACTCCACAAGTTTTTGAATGATAAAAATTGGATAAATAAAGTAATGAATGGTACTGATAATTTCTGAAGGAAATAAGGTGTTGGATGATTTTATTCAAAAAAATCATCAACAATACAAGGAGAACTGCAGTTGTTTTAATATGCTATCAAATGTTATCGGTAACTGATGCATGAAAAGTAATTGAATTCATATAACGTGAATGAGATTCGATAATCAATTTCTCACCATAAAATAAATAAAAACCTGTTTACAACTAGTCAACATAATTGGACAAAATATATAAATGATTGTGTCATTTTCATTTTCCTCAATTAACCATGTATTATAAAATTTATAGGGATATACACATCAGAGATCAATATAGTATATCGAAGATAATTATCATACATTCCAAACAGTAAATGATTCAATGACAAACACAAGCTTTAAGATGAAGAAGTATGGTGACATTCCTGCTGTGTAAGTTTTGAAGCTATCAATTTCTATTTTCGATGTTCATATGAACTTTCAATATTTTTTCGGTAAATGATATGAGATATTCAAAAAAACAAAGTTGTAGCATGAGTGTGGTTTCCTGAAGCAACATGATTTATTGTTTCAGGATCGAGGAATTTTTTTGTATGTTCTGGTTCTCACGAAAAGGGATATCCTGTAATGTTCAGAGAACATCGTGTCAAGCAAGGGAAATAAGGTAGGAATTGGTGTTCTTCTAGGATTTCTGGAGATTATTTGCCTCGGGGAATACCTCCCTTGGCAATGTGTTCCAGAGCCTCGCTGTTCGTTGGATGAACGAGTCTTATTTGGAAAGCGATGTTCTGCAGGTATCCAAAGTGACTGCGAAGAGGTGCGAAGCCTCAACTCGACAGATTAATCTCGCGGGGACTGCCAAGGGAGGAACAATTGTCGATATTTCAGAAGAGCATCGTCCATGAAAATATCTATAAAATAGAGCCAGATCGCCAACTTTTCTACGGTGTTCCACAGAAGTTAGTGAGTTTGTGAGGTATCACCCAGTCAAAATATGGGAACAGTATTCCAGGACAGGTAGGATCTCTGCCTTATAGATCATAAGCATCTCACTGGAAGTGAAATAGTTTCTGGTCCGTCGACCACTGCATGGAGAGACCTGTTTGAGAGAAAACTAGCTAGCAGAGAACATAGCTGGGGAAGCAAGCCATAAGATGGATGCTTGGCGAGGAGTCGTGGTGCCAGACTCGATCGAATGCCTTGGAGATATCAAGTGTCACGGCTAAGGTTTCACTTATGTGAGACGTAAGCGAGCAGGTCACCAGTTGATTTCTGATGGTGGAAGCCATATTGCCTATCGTTGATAATACCTGAATGTTCCAGGTATTTCATGAGCTCGATGTTGATAGCATTTTCCATGATCTATGAAATGATAGATAACAGTGCGATCGGTCTGTAGTTGCTAGGTAGGATCTTTTTGCCTTTTTTAGGAACTGGTTGTACTCTTGGAGTTTTCCAGTTGGACAGGAATATCCCGAATTTGTAAGAGTAGTTGAACAACTTGCAGGGAACAGGTGGTAGTTCGGGAGCACATTTATTGGGAACAATCAGTGGGATTTCGTCGGAGCCACAAGCTTTGTTGGTGTTGAGACTCAATAAAATCTTCCTTAAAAGTACGTTGGCAAAAAGTGATCTCGGACACATGACTGTCAATTGGCGTTATGTTTGGAGGTTGTTTTCCCGATAAATCCAGAGTGGAATTTCCAGGATATAAATGCGCAAAAATGTTGGCTTTCTCCTGGGCAGTTGTGGCTAGTGTTCCATCTTTCTTGGTTAGAGGAGGAAACGAGCTGGAAGCTTTGGCGAAGTAGTAAAATGAACGTGATCCGTTAGGACATTCAACAAGTTTTGATCTCATTTTGGCATTATGAGCATCCTTTGAAATACAAATTAAAGTACAAATACAAAGACACAAAAAATAAATCCAATATCCAATTCACATCAGCCGCAATGATCGCCATCATCGTCGTATAAAAAGAAAATTAGGTGTGCAAAGGTGTTGAATATCATTGGGGATTTATGAGGTTCATATTTTGATTGAATCTTGAAGTAATTGGACATCGAAGTGTACCGTGTACACGATAACAGGACCTCGTGAAACAGTAATAAAATCGAAATTAGACCTGAAAGAAAATCGAGGCCATAAAATAGTGCGAAATAGAGACCGCGTTCCGGCCATTTAATTCCAGTAAATGCCTGATTCGTCATACCAGATGTTATAACTTTGGGATCCTGTTACAATCCCAACACTGTGGCGTCACAATTCACCACAAAAACTGTTCGATCGCTCCAACAAAGAAGATTGAAATTAATTCAATATTTTCGATAGAATAATTGCCTTCTTTTAACACAAGAAATAATTTAATTTTTCCGAGATGTGGCACCACTATAGGAAAGAACTTAAACACCAAAGAGAAAAAAATGTAAACTCCCTCTAAAGCTAAATCAGTGAATGCGAACTAATATGGGAGCATTAAAGAATAAATTATGTCAATACAGAGTGTTTCAGAGTTGTTGTGGTGACAGAAGCCAATAGGGGAGATTCCGCTCAACAAAATATAAAGAAAAACATCCTGTAACTCATTTGATTGCCAACGTCACCAATTGTCACTGAGAACTGAAAAGTTTCAAGACAGATACGACTTTGCTATTAAAATAACCATTTTTTATGTTGAAAACGGGAGCAGATTCGTTTCCGAAACGTCCAAAGATAAGTGAAAATTTGATATATTTTCTATCTACCTTTATTTCTCTTCTCTAAACCTTCTTCAATACAAATTGTCACTGACAAGATTCTTTTAGGCTCTCTGATTGGAAAATTCTTTAAACGCAGTGACATTTTGGGGCAAATCATCTGATTTGTCCTTACTACACGTATATTGAAATAATATTCATATTTTTATTTTATAGAAACGAGGAGACAAAATTCCAAAAAACATTGAATAATGAATCATTATTGATATAATAAACGTTCTAAAAATGTTTTTAGACGAGCGCCGCTGTCTTAGTGAGTCACGTGAGTTTTCAAAGCTTTGTGTCGAGTTCATGTCGCCTAACCGGCTTGTTATGTGAAGCTTTTGCTTGTTAACTAGAAAACATGTTTATTGCCGAGATGGATTTGAATAATATATTGGCACTTCGTTCCTCTCGTCGAGGATTTATTCCGACACCTCGAAGGCGAAGACAAAGAAATTCGAAATGCCGGTCGGAGAGCAGAGTTTCGCCTGTTTATGATGATCGAGGTGTCAAAAGATAATGCGCCGAGTGACCTCAAGTGTCCCACTGCGTTTTGTGAAGTGATTGAAATCGAATGGTTAATCCACAAAGCAGATATCATCACCCTCATCTTCATTATCAACATCGTCTTCTGGGAGAATATTTTTTTTCCTTTTCCAATGCTTGCATGTCATTAAATCTTAAGATAGGCTCAATGTAGAAGGAAGGCACATCATCGCTGCCATATGTTGGAAAAAATTATTGATAATCTGTAGACTATGCAAGTCTCTCTAAACTGTACTTAGTACTGTGGTAAGTGTGGCTAAATAGGATCTAAAGGATGCATCTTGTTAGCTCCTGACAGGTTTGCATCAAACTGCAGGACATCAAATATATCGATGACATTTCCTAGATTCCCTGCCCATGATTCCTCAAGGTTATCATCAGTGCATTCGCCATATCATTAAGGAATTCGTATATTTTACGGTCGAGCATATACTTGTCTTTGAATGAATTGCGTTGTATGTCCATATTTTGGAGTGTTCACCTGACGAGTAGTTCGTGACATGAATGATCGTGGCTGGCGGACTGTACGAGATGAGTGGTGGAATGTCTCAGTTCACCAAATGATTAATTATATACAGGGTATGTTATATAACAATGTCTTTTATTTTGGAGTGTTCGCCTGGTTAGACCGCTACAGCAGATGAAATTGCTCGTTTTCTTGTAGAATTCACTGCAGTATTTCCTCAGAAACCCTCAGAATGTCAAAGTTTCGCCTGTTTATGGTGATCAAGGTGTCAAAAGATAATGCGCCGAGTGACCTGAAGTGTCCCACTGCGTTTTGTGAAGTGATTGATATCGAATAGTTAATTCACAAAGCAGATATCATCACCCTCATCTTCATTATCAACATCGTCTTCTGAGAGAATATTTTTCTCCTTTTCCAAAGGTAATTGAATCTAAAGATAGGTTCAATGTAAAAGGCACATCATCGTTGCGATGTTTGGAAACATTATGTAGACTTTACTGCAACTCCCTAAAAAAAACCCTCGATGGCCAACTGCAGAACTTTGTACTGAGATGAGTGTGGCTAAATAGGACCCAAATGATGCATATTGTTAGCTACTGACAGGTTTGCATCAAACTGCAGGACATCAAATATATCGATGGCATGCCCTAGATACCCTGCCCACGAATCCTCAAGGAAATCGTCAGTGTATTCGCCATATCATTAAGAAATTCGTATATTTTTCGGTCGAGCATATACTTGTCTTTGAATGAATTGCGTTGTATGTCCATATTTTGGAGTGTTCACCTGACGAGTAGTTCGTGACATGAATGATCGTGGCTGGCGGACTGTACGAGATGAGTGGTGGAATGTCTCAGTTCACCAAATGATTAATTATATACAGGGTATTCACAAAGTGTTCCACAGGGTATGTTATAAAACAATGTCTTTTATTTTGGAGTGTTCACCTGGGGAAACCGCTACAGCAGATGAAATTGCTCGTTTTCTTGTAGAATTCACTGCAGTTTCTCCTCAGAAACACCTAGAATGGCAAAGTTTCGCCTGTTTATGGTGATCGAGGTGTCAAAAGATGATGCGCCGAGTGACCTGAAGTGTCCCACTGCGTTTTGTGAAGTGATTGATATCGAATAGTTAATTCACAAAGCAGATATCATCACCCTCATCTTCATTATCAACATCATCTTTCGAGAGAATATTTTTCTCCTTTTCCAATGGTCATCAAATCTGAAGATCGGTTCAATGTTGAAGGCACATCATCGCTGCCATATGTTGGAAAACATTATTGATAATCTGTAGACTATACAAGTCTCTCTAAATAAAACTGCAGTACTCAGTACTGTGGTAAGTGTGACTAAATATGATCTAAATGATGCATCTTGTTAGCTCCTGACAGGTTTGAATGAAACGGCAGGACATCAAATATATCGATAACATGCCCTCGATTTCCTGCCCATGTTTCCCCATAATTATCATCAGTGTATTCACCATATCATTAAGGAATTTGTATATTTTACGGTCGAACATAAATATACTTGTCTTTGAATGAATTGCGTTGTTTGTCCATATTTTGGAGTGTTCACCTGACGAGTAGTTCGTGACATGAATGATCGTGGCTGGCGGACTGTACGAGATGAGTGGTGGAATGTCTCAGTTCACCAAATGATTATTACAATACAGAGTATTCCACAGGGTATGTTATATAACAATATCTATTGTTTTGGAGTGCTTACCTGAAGAAGTCGCTGCGGCAGAAGAGCTTGCTCTCCCTGGAAAAGCACTTGTCGGTCAATGGCGCCTGGCAATCGAAGCATCGGACGCAGTCGGCGTGCCACGTCCTATCCAATACGTTCAGCAGGAATTTGTCCAGGATGGGCTTGTCGCAGCCAGCGCACGCTATCAGCATACCGGCGGCTGGCTCGCACCTACCTGCAACCCGAAAAAAAAAATTAAATAATGCGTAGCGGAGGGCAAATTTGGAATACGAATGCGAGAACTAGAATTGTAAAGGAAAATCGCGTACCATTTTGACTATATACATTCGATACTGTTCCTGTAGTTTGAACCAAGAATCAACATTTCAGAACCATTACCAAACTGGTTTATAAACCGTTCTTGATTCACTCAACAAAACTATTCCAATATTATAAATAGCTCTGATATTTCACACCTTTAGACACCCCCCTATCGGAAGTTCTCAATAAAAGCAATATTTTGTCCAGCAATGGTGAATAGGTGAAGAATTACAAAAATATTTTGAAATGAAGGCCCAGTAATTTGTCGTAACGTGGCTAATTTTGTATTGGTATCATTTTACACCCCGTGTCAGTTTAGGTCTGCCAAATTCTTCTCTCGATTCTTCTTGTTGGAAATAACATACAGTATTTTGTCTCTATATGCATTTCCAATCTCCATCGCATGTATATATTATTATTATGAAGTAACGTCATGTCAGATTGAATAAAAGAAAAGTCATTGAAAGTTTTCAGAAGGTTCCCTTCATTATACGTTTTCCATCCCAAATACAACACTTCTCATTATTGTAGTTGTCCTATATAAGTTGATAGAGTTTCATCTGATATTGAAAACCTAATCTATCGCCGTATCGGTAAATCCCTTCCGAGATCCCTTCAGAAAATACAAATTGTTGGAAAAAGGTGCAAAGGTGAGTAAGTACAATTCATTTTGTTCCTATTTCCAAAACACTTCACTTATATTTGCTGTTGGATGGAATGGCTTATTGAGCCTTAAAAAGTTTCACTATGGTTATTAGATCATTCAATTTTGTTATTACACAAGCTATAATACTAAATTTTAAGTCTTATCATTTGTGAAGATTGTTACATTCCAATACGACTGTGTTCAGCCTGTTCACAAGTTTGTACAGTTATTGAGATAATTTTTTTTGTTGAAGAAAGGCAACTAATCGGATAATAACTATGAAATCAAGGTGAAACTAAGACACTGAACCGAAAACAAAAGTGGAACAACTGTTATTCAAAACAAAATATAAATATAATAATAGCCATTCTAAACAAATCCAGAGGTCAGTTGATAGTTATCGACAGAGTTTTTCTGACAAAAATAAGTAGACTGGAAAGGAAAAATTCACTTTTTCAAACATAAGTATATTATCTTTTTATACGAAATTGTTATAGTTGATGTATTACATGTCTTGGTATTATACCTATAATTTGATAACCACAACAAATTGAGAGAAATGAACATATTATGCAAAATCACATATTCTTATACCTCGAACATTGCCAAATCTAATTGGTAATCTAAAACCTAATCTATATATTCGCGGAGGTATTTTTTTTCTAGCAATTCGCCTTAAGAAAAAAGGTGCTGAAAACAATTTTGGAATTTCCCACGCAGCTTTCTCAATAACGAAATCTGTATTAGACATGGTATAAAACCGAAAACTATTCATCAATGCATGCACCTTGATTGATGTAATTAAATAATTTAACTAATTACTATTAGTTTATTCATTGTGCTTATATAGGTACACGTTTTTGTTTGTGATATGATATAAAACTATATAATGCGTAATCTGTATAGTTGATTATGTAAATAGGCGGGAACTCTCAAAATCATGGATATGCTGGAAACTCATGATTAATCCAAGAAAGAAGAATAATACGTTGGCAAAAAGGATGATTAAGAATCTTATCGAAACTTTATCTGATTGTTGTACTTTCAACACGTTCCCCCTATTATTTTTGCAGGATTTTTTGTTGTATATAGAAAAATACACTCTTAGAGTTCATGCTGATGGTATAAACGCTGCAGCAGTTGCATTTTGGAACAGATCGCTCCAAAACCGAAGATGGAACTGAATATGAGTCTATACGGGCTTCCTAAGCCTTGACAAATTCTCTAACATATTATTATTCAAGGCGGAAGTTCACGCTATAGGGAAATGTTAACAATTCAATCTAGAAAAAAGCTATGAAAGACGAGATATCATTTGATCATGTTCGATGGTCAAGCCCTGAGCTCGCCCAGGTAGAACATCTTATATTGGCTAGAACTTGGTTTAACATTAGCCCACATTAGCCCACATCATAGCCCTCAATATTGAATCAATATCATCATAATAATAATTCTCCTATATTTTGTTCGATTTGTTCATTGAATATTACGAACATTATTATCCCATCCACTGAAGAGCTTTTGTCTGCGCCTCCTAACTCCATGTAACCAATCTTATATTAGGGCTACCAGATGAAAATATAATTACACTAGAATCAGTCGTCGAGATCAACATCGCGGAATAAAAGACATAGGTACATTGGAAAGTATGAGACTGTGTCCGATGTTTTATTTAAATGGCCGCTTTGTGTGGCTCTTCATGCAAAGAATAACCTCATCACTTATGCATTCAGGTTAGGTTATACGGTATTTAAATAAGCGTAGGCTTTGACAAGTTGTTCGAGACATTCGTTTTAGGCTCTTGTTGGTATGTTCAAGGGATGGGATCTCTTTAATATTGATAAGGGATACAGGATAAGTTGAAATAAAAAGAATATAGAGCAATCAAAATATTGATAATGAAAATTTATCACGCATGAACTTTACAAGAGCTCTAGAACTCGCTCTAGAAGTTTCCAATTTCTGAAGTTTTTTCTTGATCTGATGCAGTTTAGAAAAATACCTATACAACCTGTCAATAATACTGTCAGCCATATTTATTATTCTTTGTATTTATATTTCTGTCTCCTTACATTTTCATGTCTGAGTGTCTTTGTGTCTGAGTTTGTGTCTACTTTTATTTTATCGATTGAAGCGAAACAAAAAAGTTGTTTTCCACAATGACTTACAACCTTTATAAGACGTGATTATCTGTTGTTTTATCGACGATAGTAGTCGATGGACTGCCTTTTTTACTCGGTTGGCTCAATTGAAGAAAAAAAATTGTTCAAGTGTAAAGTCCCTGTTACGCGTTGTAAATCACAGCATTGACATTGATTACCAAACATTTTGAGCGATAAATTATGTTTTACTACGGCTCTAAAAGTCCGCAAGTATTTGAAATGTACTTAAATTCGAACAGAGCAAGTGTTCTAAAGCGTAGAAAAACTTGATGATTGTATATATAGAGCAACTTACATTAACTCATGTCTGACCATGACTCAAATTATTCCACAAACAAACAATAAATGTGATGAGTTTCAACAGTTTTTGGTCATCCAAAAAGTTCTTATATTCTTATATGGATGCATTTTAATAATTATGCAAAATATAGGTATTTTCCAATGGGTGCAAATCATAAACCATTCCTAATGCAATCTGTTAACAATTCAGGCATTCTTTGATCGATAGAACACCTGCATTTCGAAACTTTTTTTATTTGAGTTAGCAGAGAAATTAGAGCAGCAGCGACTAGTTCTCTGAAAAAACAATACAAGTACGATATTTCTTCCGTCACAATTATCATTAATCATGTTGAAGTGAAACTAACAATATTCCACAGCAGTAAAAATAAATTTCGCTCACTTTGAAAGACGTTAATTTTTTTATTTTCTCGAACGTTATCCATCCGCGACTATGGTTTGTGAACGTTGGACTTCTTTTTTTTTTGGAATCTCATGAACCGTCAACAGCTCTGCTTCGTTGCACTGAGCATTAAAAGTATGACAAATTCTAAATGAAGGATTTTCACGCTATTGACACAAATGTTAAAATCATTGCCACGTTTGTTATGAACCTTAAAACCGATTGGCTTCGGTGCATTCAAATAGAATGCGTATAAAATAAATAAAATAGAATATATATATGGGTTCCTATAAAGCAATGTTCCACTCCTATTACTGATTTCTTTCACAATTGCATTCTGTACAAATGCCTCTTCTTCAAAGAATATATACTTATATAATTATAATATGGAGTGAAACCATTATATATATACCTTTCATCACCCAATTTATGTATGTCTTTTATTCCTCAGAGACACCTCGAACTCGCTTTTCTACCTGAACAAAATTAATAACATTTAAGTTTTGGAATTTGGAAATTGAAAAAAAAAAAATATGGGGCACTTCCGGTTGTACCTTATGATGTCGGCGATTGAAATTTTGTTGTAAATATTTGACGAGCATAGCACTGATGATCATAAATACCTGCATCATCATCTGCTTTCGAATTTATGCAAAATAAAATATCAAAAGGATTTCTCACTAGGGCATGTATATTCCTTTTTTATATTTTCCAACTACCTGATATAACTTCACAACCACTGTACAAAGTTTGAAAATATTGACTATGATGCATCAAGAGACAAAGATGATAAGGGTAACTATACTATTTGAATCATTATGGCGCCGAGCCGAGTGGAACAATGAAAGAATGAAACAACCTTCCTCGCCTAACTCATGTATAAGTATGTTATTTGAATTCCATGAGATATTTCAGTTGAATTTCCGAACTTTATTTGTACCTACATTTGAGGATAAAAAATAATCGTCCTATATAGCTACTTGAATCAAATTGAAATATAAACTTCTCAGTATACCTATGGATGCCTATACATTGCAATCTTGTCTCAAACGAATTCAACAATAATTTGTGTGTATCTCATCAGTAGTTCTACATTTGATTCATTTTTGAGATTGGTATTGCTGACATATAATGTTAGATATATGTTTCAGCTTCCAAGCTAGATAATCTTAAGAAAAATTCACTGCATCATATAGATATTCAGTAGTTCAAATAGGTATCTCATGATAATGTGTGTACATCATTTTATTAGTCAAGACTAGATCATCAGAATAGATAATTGCTAATTGGAAATTTATTCACATTCAAATGAATCCAGAGGTGGATATTCATTCAGAATTGTCAAATTTATATAAGAATATCGATTGATAAATATCATTTATACAAGTTGAAGAATTGCATAAAGGAACTTCACATTATAAGTATAACTATTTGTAGGTATAAATATTTGAGAACTGATATATAGGGTCTACCATGCAAGGTTTTTTTTTGTTTTTTTTTTGATGGAGCAGAAGTGGTGGTCTATGGCAACTTCTTATTATTATTATTGAATTCTCATGATGGATATCAACAATTATTAATTACATAACGATGACTTCTTTTTAGTTAGACATAATGTTCTGCCAGACCCTATTTGTGTAATTCTTTTTGCTATCCATGATAATGAATTAGAACTCAATCCGAATGGTAACCGATAGTGAGCATTCTGTATAATGCACCTATATATATTTCTTGAGATAGGCGAATTTCTATTAATTCTCAAAGAAAAATTGATGGAGAGATGATATAATATATAAATATATAAAATAATTGTAATCAAGTATAAACATGATACATCTTCAATGTATTGATGCGAATGTATATGTGCACCAATGACAAGAGTATAGAATTTCTTGTAGAATGAACACTCAGTTATTCTAGCAGCAGATAACTAACCTATATTATGCGTTGAATGTAAATAGCTAGAATTGTAATAGCAGATATAAACATGATACATCTTCAATGTATTAATGCGAATGTATATGTCTGGACACCAATGACAATAGTAGATTTTCTTGTAGAATGAACACTCAGTTATTCTAGCAGTATATAACTAACCTATATTGTGCGTTGAATGTAAATAACTAGAATTGTAATAGCAGATATAAACATGATACATCTTCAATGTATTAATGCGAATGTATATGTCTGGACACCAATGACAATAGTAGATTTTCTTGTAGAATGAACACTCAGTTATTCTAGCAGCATATAACTAACCTATATTGTGCGTTGAATGTAAATAACTAGAATTAGGACCGATGGGCACATGGGTTAACCCGGCCCTTAACGTGAGGGTCCCCACAGGAGCAATCGCGGGACCTCCTTCAAGGTACGCCGCCAGATTGACCAGATTCGCACTCCACACACTCAAATCACTTGATGAATCCTTGCACTCAGCCGCAGGAACAGTCCAAAAAGGAACCGCCGCGTGGTACCAACTTGAACTACGCCCGGTATGACAGGTACCTGATGCACACGTCAGAATTGGTTCCGATGTTTCGACCGCACTCCTCAGAACCTTTTTGACAGCGACCAGTGTCAGAGATAGTGTCAACGTGGTGACGTGTTGAGATCGACTGATTTCCTCCTGAAAGAGATCCAGTTACCCCTACTTTCATCGATTTTCGCGTTTGGCCCCCACTACTTTTTTGACAGGCCGAGACCAATGTGAACGCGTAGCTCCTCCCAGTGCTAAGCCCCTCCTTTACCTGGTAGCCATCAGTTGCGATCTTTATCGTTTGCGCTTTAGCTTCTCGTTTCTATGTTACGTGAGGAGAAAGGCGATTGTCGTATGTTGGGGCATCTTGTGACAGGCTACTGTTTTGCATTTTTTTTTTGACGTATACGGTCTGGAGATGTGCACAATCCTGTGCGAGCACTTTTTTGCAGTGATGAGTGGTGAGGTGTCAGACACTTATTACAAGTTCTGAAAATATGAAACATTTTCTTCTATACAAGTTTTTGATTTGCTATACCTAGACATTTCTCCCTTTCAGTTGGGCATCATGGATGGTTGTGGATTCTGGAACTTCTGGTGTTTTCCAACTTTGCAGTTGGAGATTAGTTTGCTTCCTTTGCTCACAGAACATTTTGATTTTCATTCAACTTTCGTGTTTATAAATTGCATATTTCCATATTTGCTGGTTTCTGTGATAGGTGGCGAGAGCGACGATTGTCGTATGTTGGGGTTTCTTGTAGCAGGCTACTGTTTTGCATTTTTTTGACGTATACGGTCTGGAGATGTGCACAATTCTGTGCGAGCACTTTTTTGCAGTGATTAGTGGTGAGGTGTCAGACACTTATTACAAGTTCTGAAAATATGAAACATTTTCTTCTATACAAGTTTTTGATTTGCTATAGACATTTCTCCCTCTCAGTTCGGCATGGATGGTTGTGGATTCTGGAACTTCTGGTGTTTTCCAACTTTGCAGTTGGAGTTTAGTTTGCTTCCTTTGCTCACAGAACATTTTGATTTTCATTCAATTTTCGTGTTTATAAATTGCACATTTCCATATTTGCTGGTTTCTGTGATAGGAGGCGAGAGCGACGATTGTCGTATGTTGGGGTTTCTTGTAGCAGGCTACTGTTTTGCATTTTTTTTACGTATACGGTCTGGAGATGTGCACAATCCTGTGCGAGCACTTTTTTGCAGCGATGAGTAGTATGGGGTGTCGGACACTTATTACAAGTTCTGAAAATATGAAACATTTTCTTCTATACAAGTTTTTGATTTGCTATAGACATTTCTCCCTTTCAGTTGGGCATGGATGGTTGTGAATTCTGGAACTTCTGGTGTTTTCCAACTTTGCAGTTGGAGATTAGTTTGCTTCCTTTGCTCACAGAACATTTTGATTTTCATTCAACTTTCGTGTTTATAAATTGCACATTTCCATATTTGCTGGTTTCTGTGATAGGTGGCGAGAGCGACGATTGTGGAATGTTGGGGTTTCTTGTAGCAGGCTACTGTTTTGCATTTTTTTGACGTATACGGTCTGGAGATGTGCACAATTCTGTGCGAGCACTTTTTTGCAGTGATGAGTGGTGAGGTGTAAGACACTTATTACAAGTTCTGAAAATATGAAACATTTTCTTCTATACAAGTTTTTGATTTGCTATAGACATTTCTCCCTCTCAGTTCGGCATGGATGGTTGTGGACTCTGGAACTTCTGGTGTTTTTCAACTTTGCAGTTGGAGATTAGTTTGCTTCCTTTGCTCACAGAACATTTTGATTTTCATTCAACTTTCGTATTTATGAATTGCACATTTCGATATTTGCTGGTTTCTGTGATAGGTGGCGAGAGCGACGATTGTCGTATGTTGGGGTTTCTTGTAGCATGCTACTGTTTTGCATTTATTTGACGTATACGGTCTGGAGATGTGCACAATCCTGTGCGAGCACTTTTTTGCAGCGATGAGGCGATGAGTAGTGGGGTGTCGGACACTTATTACAAGTTCTGAAAATATGAAACATTTCCTTCCATACAAGTTTTTGATTTGCTATTGACATTTCTTCCTTTCAGTTCGGCATGGATGGTTGTGAATTCTGGAACTTCTGGTGCTTTCCAACTCTGCAGTTGGAGATTAGTTCGCTTCCTTTGCTCACAGAACATTTTGATTTTCATTCAACTTTCGTGTTTATAAATTGCATATTTCCATATTTGCTGGTTTCTGTGATAGGTGGCGAAAGCGACGATTGTCGTATGTTGGGGTTTCTTGTCTACTGTTTTGCATTTTTTTGACGAATACGGTTTGGAGATGTGCACAATCCTGTGCGAGTACTTTTTTGCAGCGACTAGTAGTGAGGTGTCGGACACTTATTACAAATTCCGAAAATATAAAACATTTTCTTCTATAGTTTTTGATTTGCTATAGACATTTCTTCCTTTCAGTTCGGCATGGATGGTTGTGGATTCTGGAACTTCTGGTGTTTTCCAACTTTGCAGTTGGAGATTAGTTTGCTTCCTTTGCTCACAGAACATTTTGATTTTCATTCAACTTTCGTGTTTATAAATTGCATATTTCCATATTTGCTGGGTTCTGTGATAGGTGACGAAAGCGACGATTGTCGGTTGGGGTTTCTTGTAGCAGGCTACTGTTTTGCATTTTTTTTGACGTATACGGTCTGGAGATGTGCACAAATGTGCGAGCACTTTTTTGCAGTGATGAGTGGTGAGGTGTCAGACACGTATTACAAGTTCTGAAAATATGAAACATTTTCTTCTATACAAGTTTTTGATTTGCTATAGACATTTCTCCCTTTCAGTCGGGCATGGATGGTTGTGGATTCTAGACCTTCTGGTGTTTTCCAACTTTGCAGTTGGAGATTAGTTTGCTTCCTTTGCTCACAGAACATTTTGATTTTCATTCAACTTTCGTGTTTATAAATTGCATATTTCCATATTTGCTGGTTTCTGTGATATAGGTGGCGAGAGCGACGATTTTCGTATACCTATATATGTTGGGGTTTCTTGTAGCAGGTTACTGATTTTCTATATTTCTGACGTAGGTATATGGTCTGGAGTTGTGTCTCTCTAATTATCACTTCAATAATGGATATATTAACTATTTCTCAGGTTCTTTCTATTCTATGAATACATTTTCGTAAACATAGAATAGAGAATACTGATTTCGAATGAAAAAGTTTATATAGATCACATAAAATCCTTGATATGTAAAGTTTCGAACAAAAAATAGAATGAGCCTTTCCTTAGTCCGTCTACTTCTTCAACACAAATAACATTGTGGAAAACTTCTTTTCTCTTCATGTAAGTTGGAAAAGTCTAATCCAACCTAAAAAAACATATATATAGGTAGGTATGTACATGATATTTTTTGCCATAAAATTGTTGCATCTTTAGCAAGACAAATCCATCTGAGTGTTGATGAATGGTGGCCAACTTCGCAAAATATCTACAGTATCATTCACTTCATTTGCAATTTCCATTCTCCGTAATTTGGATGTTCTCTTCAATTTATCCTCCATGACATTCAATGGCCTGTTATTTGAATGTAACCACAGTTTATCATCTACTTACTGCAAGATATTTGTAGAATCGAAATATTTAAATATTGAATTGATTGAATTCATGAATGATATATACTACATACTCACCATCCTCATGATGATTATTGATTAGGGAGACTACATCAGTGGTACTCTTTGATGCATGGGTGGAGAGAATTCCAAATTTTCTCAATCTTTTCGAATGGTTCTGGTATACTTGTCATAAACAACCTTCATGAGGATATTTCCACTTATTTTGTAGTAAATGATCTGAAAATTGAGGAGAGTCCTGATGAGAAAAAGAGTCAACATATTCATTCGGTATGAATATTTGAACTGTATATAGCATTAATTTCATACAGTGTGTTAGATCATTACCAAATTTAGTACTAAATTACAACTCGACGATATTGAATACACCGATTACCTAATCGACTTACCAACATTTAACAAAATGATAAGGGCACAATACAATGAGAACCAAATGAGACGCCAGTAACAAAATCTCATGTGGTCGACATTTCTCCCTCTCAGTCCGGCATGAATGGTTGTGGATTCTGGAACTTCGATGGAGTTCTTTTGCTCGAGGAACGTGTTGTTGATTTTCATTTCAGAATTGCACTATCTGGGCCTATCCAACTATCATCTGATGAGGATGTTGAAGATCAATGTCATTTCAATATGGTAGTTTCATTCACCTTTGATGTTTTCCACAATTCGTTTTTCTGCTTCTCAGTGATGTAGAGATAGATAGAATATTCATACCTAATCTGTCCCAGCTAAAACTTGTCATTCCTCTATTTATAAGTATCCGGGGTCGTAAGAAAAATTGAAAATCGGTCAGATCCGTCGATTTTCATTTCAAGGGGAAACTCTACTACTTCAGAATCTTCATACTTGTCATACCTATATAGGTACATATAATTTTGAAGGGAATGCAATCCCAAATTCGACAACGGAGTAATGTAATTGTGTTGTGAAAGTTTCCAACATTAATTTGTATGATATACTTAAACTCCGGGAATTCAAAACCGTCCACAAAAAAACTGACGGTGATAAATCAGGAAATCTTAGTAGGATATTTGATACACTGATCATTGAATGTTTGGGCTGGGATTCTGGTATATATAGTCCATATTTTATTGATGCATGGTATAGTATAGTATAACCAACCCCATCAACGGATAAACGTATATCTTGAACTTCTTGATGCAACTATCTGTACTTGAAGGTCAGCTCACCTTTCAACAAGATGAAGTTCCTCCACATTATATGTTGCTGTTTTAGTTTTACGCAAACTTTCACATGACAATTTGACAGGGATATGGATTGGAAGGCGAGGACCAATAAAATGGTCTTCTAGATCTCCTGATCAATGATTATGAGACTTCTTTATATATATAGGGACATTCAAAATCCAAAGTGTCGTACACTGACTCCTGAAATGTTAAGATATGTGATGCGAAGACATTTCCAATATCTCTTATACTCCTGTATGGAACTGGATGGTTTACATTGTGAACCTGTCATTCAATGATATATAACATCTCTGATAATGAGAAATAAAAAAATAACATCTTGATTAAACATAGTTTTAATTGAAACTTCCACAACACTTGATCGATTCTCAATGCATACATTTATAATTATGTCACTGATGAAAAATCTACTGATGATGATGATGTTAATCATTCTCCGATATCTTTACTATAAGATTTAAAGGGTTGTTCTCACCAATAAAAGCGAATTGGTTGATGAAATAGTGCATTAATTTTCCCTATAGGTAATTCAATCATTATTATCTATGCAAGCATTATATTTATGATGTAATTTGATAATGAAATCTTCATAGATGTTGTTATGATTCAAGTTAGAATTTTGCACGTTTGAATAGGTCCATCTCTTAATTCTGTATCAACCATTTTCGTCACAGAAATCTGCAAAATATGGTAAAATATATCCAATATCAATTGCAGAATATTTTGCACTGTGCGGCGTCGGCGTGTATGAAGTTTCCTTTGATGTGACTGCAGGTGCGGCACGAGAATCTGCAATTGTTTTTGGATAAACTATAACTAATTTATAGACGCTGGCCCCTACCAGAGAACTTCTTGAAAATTCGCCCACGCAAAATCCCACAGTCGAGTATCGAAAAAAACAAGATGAGAAATAAAAAAGCTCTATCTATATAACAACTAGCGACAGAGGTAATCTAATAACCACAAAAATATTCATAGCTCACTAATTATAGTGTGCCATGGAACCGTCTATTATAAAGAAGCAGGGGCGGGGTGGGTTGTGGAGGAGAAACAGAAGAACACCGGGTATTTGTTTCGAAATGGGTTTCTATGCAGAGGCGGGGTAAGTTATTCATTCATTCTCGTCTTGTCTCGTGCTGGAACCCTTTCTGAACACATCAAATTCATTTCGTGGTAGGTAAACACATTATTTCATTATGAAAATGTCAGAATTATGCTAGTTTTTCATATGTCACTTATATTATTTTATTTACTAAATTTTCGATAGATTATTTTTACCTCATGGAGCGCATGATGGTTATTTTTCCATATCAGGCATACTGATGAATTTCGCTTTTCTAGAAAAAGCGTACAGGCTTGAGTTTTGGTGGCGTTAAATAAAACTAGAGGTTGTTGGTTCTCTAGGCTGTAATTTTAGCAATATCTCCATTGACAGCCTCGACCTACCTTCATCGTCAGTTTCCTGGAAATAAGAAATGGGAATTCTAGGAAAGGAAGCAGCATAAAGAATTTACACCGATTCTCTGCAAGTTGTTTACCATCTCGTTTACCATCATGCTGGAAGACAGCTAGAGTCCAATCAATCCCCAAAAAAGGAAACAAGAACCTGCCTAACAACTACAGGCCCAGATGATAGTACCCTCCATACTGCGTTCTCTTCCAGAATTCCCATTTCTTCACAGGAAACTAAGAACTCACGGCGCAGGCAGGTCATTGCTGTCAATGAAGATCTTGCAGAAATCACAGCCTGGGGAACAAACAACCTAGTTGAATTCAACGCCACCAAAACTCAAGCCTGCATTTTCTCTAGAAAGGCGGAACTCAGTATGCCCGTTATTGTAATGTCTGGCTCCACCATCTCCACCAAGCCCACCATATCTATGCTCGGTATTTGCATCAGCAACACTCTTTCATGGGATAATCATGCCAGATCCATCGCAAAAGCTGCTTCACGAAAACTCGGATTCTTGTTCCGTGCGAAAAGCTACTTCACACCTCAACAGCTTCTCATGATCTACAAAGCGCAGATATGGCCTGTTCTAGAATACTGTTCCCACATATGGGGTTCAGCACCAAAACATACGCTGATGCTCTTAGATTCCATCCAGAGAAGAGTCATTCGCCTGGTTGGTGACGCCACTCTCACTCACTCTCTGACATCATTGGAACACCGTAGAAAGGTCGGTGACCTTTCACTTTTCTATCGATACTTCCACGGGAAATGTTCTTCGGAAATCTCTGCTATCATCCCTTCACTAGCAATACCAATCAGACGAACTAGACAAGCCCAGTCAGCACATCCTTTCGTAGTCAACCTCGAAAGATGTCGAACAGCACTTTATCAAGACTCCTTCATCCATAGAACGGCTAGGCTCTGGAATTCATTGCCTGTGGAAGTATTCCCAACAACATATAATCTCCAAAAGTTCAAAAAAATTCCAATACCTACCTCCTGTCCCTATCCTCCCTAGGAACGCACGATGTTCTTTGAACATTATAGGGATTCCCTTTCGTGCGCTCCAAGTGATAAAAAAAAACTATCTTCTGCAAAGCTGTGGATAGGGCAAATCATTTATATTGAGTAGGAATAATGTTGGTGTCAAAATTGAATCTTGTGGAACGCCACAGCTAGAAATTCCCCATGATTTTCTGATGCAGTTTGCTATATGATATAGGTGGTGAATCTCCTGTTGATTTTCGAATGCGAAAGCTTAGTGAAAATAATTACACAGATGAAACCAGCGAACCTCTTTCAATGAAGATGAAAGGACCTAATCACAAGAGGAAGAGAAGAACTCGTTCCATTTTGAAAACAACATTAAGAAATCGATCCTGAAAAGTTGTGAGGTAAGAAGTTGCAATCATGTTCCTGATGGTTCTGAAATTTATCAATTCTGTACCGCCTGTGTGATAAGTAAACTTCAGGAGCAGTATCGTTCTAGTTGTTGTTCGTTACCATCAAGCTTGTCTTGAGGATATACCTATAGTCCCGAATTCATACGAATGCCGCATAACGAAACGGGCAAAAGATAAAAAAATCAGACCGAATAATCTACGAAACGTGAACCGCCATCATCCGAAAATAGATTAGGTATGCGAGCACATATTACACGAAATTCATTAATTTTTTCGTAACCTCTGTCGGGCCAAATACCTTACCTAATCAAGGTAAGCTGGGACCGAAACAGATGAACGTTACTAAAACAGATGAACGGAAAGGTAGGGGCGTGGCGATGACCTGTATGAATGATGATCTCGGTGGAGAACCTAAAAGTTATTAACTTTTTTTTTTTTTCGGTGGACTTTTTTCAAGCTATGAATATGAAATTCGGGGTCCGTCGTAAACAGTACAAGGGTTGGACGACTAGAAATAATAATAATAAAAGTTTACGTGTCTGTTGGAGTTGGAAGAGAATCTTTCATGAGGTCAATTTAATAGTGTTAGAAAAAAATTATGCATGTATATCGGTAACTGTTCTATCTGAGCCTAATACAAATACCTGCACCATCTGGTTTTCCATTTACTGTACAATGCAACGATGCTCTTCTGAAATATAAACAATTGTTCCTTCCTTGGCAGTCCCCGCGAGATCAACCCGTCGAGTTGAAGCTTCGCACCCATTCGTGGTCACTTTGGAGACCTGCAGAACATCTCTTCCCAAAGACTCGTTCATTTAACGAACAGCGAGGCTCTGGAACACATTGCCAAAGGAGGTGTTCCCCGAGGCAAATAACCTCTAGAAGAAGAACAACAATTTCTACCTTATTTCCCTTGGTTCTCAAGATGTTCTCTGGACATTACAGGATATTCCTTTTCGTGGGAACCAGAACATAAAAAAAAACATTTGAGTGTCCATTCGGGTTCCAGGTAAAACGATACAACTACAACTATACTTCTGGTTCTTCTCCAGTGACCTGTCAAATGACGTAATTCGTCCCTAAAAACACGAGTTATCTCATATTTCATACTTTTCCAGGAGAAGCTTTCTAAGTTTTCGATCACCTATTTAGGATATTTGTGATAATAATTGAGACAATGATTTCAATTTGTACCTTGCAGGTAGGTATACCTTCAGATGAGTAGGTATACATACGCACTATAGTGCTTGCAACGCCAAATGTTTCCAGCTCCTTCAAAAATTAATAACAAATGAGATACGCGACTTTGTGTGTTTTCATTGCAGGATATAGTTTGGTCACTTACGTCACTTGGGTTCTTTTTCAAATAAACGAAATGCGACAACACCTTTTTCAGTTAATAATTCTTGCAGTTTCACCTTAATTGTCATTGTGTGGAAGGGAAACGTAATAGTTATTTATGTATTGAGGGAATTATGAGGGCCTTAATTACCGATGGCAAAGTTTGCGTCCCGAGGGCCTCTGGCCCGAGGGACAGCAATTGCCAGAGGTTATTAAGGCTCTATAATTCCCGTGATACATAGATAATTTTATTTCTGACTGATTTCATTCATTAGATACCTTCCCGATTGGAAGTTAGACATGTTTTTCCGTATAGTTTCAATGTCATCAGAACGTCAGATGATGATCTTGACTACCGCGAATAGGAGATTCCTTATTGCTACGTTATTGCGTGGTTGTTGCTATGAATTTTTTATTTAATTTTGGCTAGAGGGAATTATAGCATCTATAACATCCCAAGGGAGTTATGACCCTCATTATAGATATCGTTACTATGACGATATAAGCTTATAATGTCACTGTCAGAAATAAAAGTTTTTGTATTCGGCTACTTTAACAACTGGAATTACTCCTTGACAAAGAGATATCAAGTCCCTATCTTGTTAGACTCCTTATTGAGAGGAAGTAGATGAACTGATTCAAGATTTGAATTTTGTCTCTTCAACGTTATTTTACTATAATCCTGTTGATTATGGCTTGATTTAAAGAACAATGTATCCTGATGTAGTTTAAAAACTTCCATAATGTCACTCCATTTGATTGAATCCTTCTCCCTACTCTACAATATCCTAAGATCCCGGGATAACTTCTTGAAGGCAATGAAATCTTCAAATCCTGAAGGACCTGAAGGGAAAACATCGTACGGCTTTTGACGTCAGGCCAATTTGAAGATAGTGTGTAGTTGCGAAGGTGCAAAGAGGTCTCCTGCCTGTAGAATGCCGTTCGATATGCAGCTATGTAAAGAATCGCCATTATATTGTCCGTGGTATGATTCAAAATACCGCAGAGTTATGGAAAAATTGAGATACGCCACCATATGTGAAAATATTACACAAGAAAGAAATCACAAAGTGGCGTAAGTCGACTTACGTCTATACGTGATGAAAATAATTTATTCAAATTCAGATACGCCGAGTAAACCATAGCAGAATACTCGGAAACTATATCCATTATTAAGGTACGCCACTACGTGCAATCGAAAGGGCATCAAAAGTTTAGTATGTATATCCGTTGTGCCTCGATTTTGGATATTTCTGAGATACGCCACTACGTGATTTGAGGGACGAATTGTGGAATGATCAATTGAACGCATATTTTTACCGATATATCTTGTGGTGTCTTATTGCTATATATCTTGTGGTGTCTTATTGCTATATAAAGTGAACTAGAATGGCAGGAGAAGCTTCCTGAGTGTTGGTCTGGTAGCAACCCTGATAGTAATAACTTAACTTGACAGAAAAATGAGTTTATCAGAGAATCTGACTCAAAACATCTTAGCCGGAAACCCCAACAATGCCCCCATTAGCAGCGTCGCCGCAGACAGCATCCTGCGGAGAAATCGACTTGGTCGCATAAAAAAAATCAAGTCGACTGTGGGTCTCGTGGGGACAGTCGAGCATATCGCTCGCCAGGAGGTCGCAAAGTATCCATTGTTGAACTTACTCTAGATCACCTGGGGAAGATACGGGGACATATAGGACGGTGGCTTCGGAATGAGACTGATGACTGATGGCTCGAGGGACATTTATGAATGTCATCGCTAGCGAAGATACAAGGTGGTCAACGAGAAAATAACCCCTCTGCATTGTTTACTCCATCAGGGTTCATAAGCCTCATCAACGCTGCGTCCTCTTCGCAGATCGATATTGTGTATGTTCTTTATCTATCCATGTCCTCTCATGTTTTCAGTATTTCTCAAATCTATGAGCTCTAGATTTTTATTCTCTTCCAGCATTAGGAACTTTAGTTTTAGTCTCACCCCTGACAGTGTACCTACTGTCGTTTTCTCCAACTGCAATGCTGAAGATCATCTCTGTATAGAAATAGTCAAGTTTCAAAACAACAACATAGCCTCAATGTATCTAGGAAATATTTATTTATCATACCGTATAGAAGGATTGAAATGTCTTATAGCCTTTAACACAAGGTTTTTCCTTCCCACAAATGATTGGTTTCGTTTTTAGCTAACAAATGGTGAAAGTGTCATTCAAGATCCCGATATGCCGATAAATAGGTGTTCTACAGGGAAGCCTCCTAGGACCCTCACTCTTCACATATTTTTGAACTATTTCTGTAACCGGAAGAATTATCTGGCATCACTTTAATACTGCTGTGAATCTCCTGATAATCATACTGTTGTGGATGACATTATATATGTGAAAGATGTCTACTCCCTGATGTGCTTTGAAAACAGTTTCGTGCAATTTTTCAATGCAAAACATAACTCAGATACAGTTATTAACTATCAAAAATTTGTTTTCTATATATGGTGTGAGTATGGGTCACGAATCATTTTCATTTCATCATGACCATAAATTCTTCCTCTGATGGAAAATAGTTTCGTTGACCACCATGTATACAACTGAGGAATTAAGATCTTAAGCTCGGACCAACACCCGTTTTTTCAAAGTCAGATCTTCAGATAGATATTACAGTCGACCAATGAAAATGTATTCTACCTTGAATTGACGTTTGTCTCTTGATTTGATCGGTTGACTGTCAAACCTCGGTGATAAGTTACGGTAGCAGAAAAGATTGAATTTTAGTCGGAGATTAGGTATTTTTTTATTCCAACTGACATCCAACACGTGCAGGTTCACATCTGAGTGTTTTTTTTCTGAATAATTATTGTATTGTGTATGGTGGAGATATTCAGATTCGGTGATCTAGACCGGATGCTTATTAAAAGATATCATCTGGATATTTGTTACTTCAAATTCGTCAGTATATGCATCTTTGCTATGAAACAGTGGCGTTGCTATACTATACTGCGGAACCCCGGTCAACTATACCTGTCAAATTTGACATTTTCCAAAAAAATAAATTTTTGAAACTTGATGATATTGTCGTTAGTGAAAATAGTTATGACATGAACATGAACATTTGAGGAATTGACTTCGAGCTCAGTTTATTAATTCAATATTTCATTCCATTTTGAGCATTTTAGCTTTTTCTTATTTTTTTGGTTAGATAGGTTTCAAGAAATCGCCAAAAATCTAATTCTTCTAAGTTATCGTTCGAATTTGCTAGATGGAAGCAAAGTCGGAAAGGGAACATCTTTTTCATTCGATATTTTTTCAGACGAATTCAAACTCGACAAGTGTAATAGCCGATAGATAGATGAAAAGTATATGTTCATGAATTTCAATCTGAGGACTCGCTCTCTAGAAAGTTTTTTTCATTTTTCAGTAAGCTGACACTGATGTGGAAATACTGTCTGTAGGTTAATCGAGGAGGTGGTACATTCATTATTCCAGATTTTTTATTGTCTCCGTTCAGAAGAATGCAAGCAAACTCTTACTGAAGATGGACAACATATGGCAGAATGGAATAATATTAAAATCATTGAAAAAGGAGATAACAACCAGAAGAGGAAAATCAAGGAATCTGCTTGCATTCTTCTGAACGGAGACAATAGCATTGTTTCCTGTTCAGTTGATATAGATAGAACATGGTATTCACTACTGAAATCTGATAATGAAAATGGTGAATTCAAGATCAATTAATGAAAACATCCTGTAACTCATTTGATTGCTTATATCACAAACAATTTTTATATCATAATTCGATAGAACTCACCCAAACTAGCTCACCACCGCAAACCGTTTCTTACTGTGAGCTCCCTACGTTTTATAAAAAATTATTGAAATCCCCGATTTTTCGGACCTCTGAAAACGAGGCGATGATGTGACGTCAAAACCCTAATACTGAAACAAAACTATTCCAGACAGAGATGAATGATACATGATTTCTGACAGAGAAATTAGCGCGAGATCACAGTTGAAAGAAATAATATATCAGTTGCCTCAGTCTCCGTCGGGCGTTTGGTATCTTCTTTTAACTATGGCGAGATGAGGTTTCTACGTCATAAGAGGGTCCGTTTTCAGAAGGTACTATTATTTATGTCGAAAAATGAAACATTCCAGTTGATTTTTCGATCGAATTTTGTCGTCAATCATTATTTATGTATAGAAGGATCATTATAAACATGCGGTTTGAGTTAAAAGTTTCACTAAGTTGTACACGCCCATTGTCACTGAGAACTGAAAAGTGTCAAGACAAATACGAATTTGCTATTCAAATATCTATTTTTTATGTTGAAAACGGGAGCAGATTCGTTCCCAAAACGTCTAAAGCTAAGTGAAAATTTTATATTTTTTCTATATACCTCTATTTCTCTTCTCCAAACCTTTTCAATACAAATTGTCACTGACAAGCTAGTGAATTTTTCTTTCAGGCTCTCTGATAGGCAAATTCTTTAAACGCAGTGACATTTTGGGGCAAATCATTTGATTTGTCCTTACTACATGTATATTGAAATAATATCCATATTTTTATTTTATTTTGTGAAATTGTAGAGTTGATGGAGAGTTGATGGACACCCTGTGAATTTATCTGTTTGAACCATACGAACCATCTTACCTATGCACAATATCATTTTCTGGAAGCCCAGATAATCACGCTGGGCAACAACAAATCTAAATAATCTGTACGCAGAACCCATGAAAGGAACACAAAATCCACTGACTTCCCAGTCGTGCCCATCAGATTACGATGATCCCTTTAACCAGCCCTCTTCTTTTGTTGCCCGTCCCGTAAACAGATCATCCCCTTCTTACAACAGGTAAAGTCATTAGCATTTTCGGGAATTAAGTGTGTAATTTAGCGGGGCATTGTCGTACCTTTGACCACTGCTTTGTTGGAGCGGTTTAGAGAAAGGATAGGGAATAATGGGTGGCTTTGGCAGAAGAAAGTGATACCAGTGGATCATGAGTTGCAATGCTATATTCGAAAGAAGACGAAAGTCACATTTATTTCTCAACATTTTTTGGAATTTCTTGTGACCGTGAAAATAATAAAATGTGAAGAATCGAACAACCTGTATCCCCAGTAGCACATATAATCTTGACTGGGCATTGGCCCTATATTGGCCCAATTTTTTCGATATTTGGACAATATGGAGCCAATATCTTGCCAAGATTGATGATACTGGGGATGATTTCAATATAGTAGCGTACTCATTTTTTGTGCAATTTTCGAGATTAAATTTCCCACCAATTTGAAAAATATTTTGAGACCATCAGAGCACAAAGCAAAAGCATATTGCTGTGTTCAATATATGTATTTATTTAGATAGTGTCTCCCCCACCCTTTTCCCCAATTTCTCCTCATTTCAATAAAATCAAAACACAAGCATGCCCTTTCTCTAAAAAAGCCTATCTCACTGTGCCCAACATAAGCTTGTCAGGAGTAACCATACCTTTGAAGACATCCATTTCGGTGCTTGGTATTACTATCAGCAATAACCTTTCTCGGGAAAATCACGTGAGATCAATTGCTGAAACTGCATCCCAAAAACTAGGTTTTCTGTTTCGGGCCAGGAGCTATTTCACTTCCAGTCAGCTACTAGCTGCTTGTGATCTGTGAGGCATAGATCCGACCTGCACTGAAATACTGTTTCCATATTTGGAGTGCAGCACCCAAACATACCCTGAAACTGTTGGATTCTGTCCAAAAAAGGGCAATTCGTCTCGTGGGTGATGCGTCGCTCACAAACTCACTCTCTGGAACACCGTAAAAAAGTTGGCGATCTGGCTCAATTTTATAGATATTTTCATGGACGATGCTCTTCTGAAATATCAACAATTGTTCCTCCCTTGGCAGACTTCGCGATATTAATCCGTCGAGTTGAGGCTTCGAACCCCTCCGTGGTCACTGTGGAGACCTGCAGAACATCTCTTTCCAAAGACTCGTTCATCCAACGAACAGTGAGGCTCTGGAACACATTGCCAAGGGAGGTGTTCCCCGAGGCATATAACCTCCAGAAATTTAAGAAGAACACTAATTCCCACCTTATTTCCCTTGGTTCTCATGATGTTCTCTGAACACTACAGGATATCCCTTTTCGTGGGAACCAGAACATAAAAAAAATGTATATGTGTAAATCAGAAGATTTTCAGATCATACTGTTCCTCGAATCTTGTTAGTACTAAACAGAGTGATTCAGGTTTCAAGATACAAGAGATAGATCTCATGATTTTAAATAAAAAAGTCCTAATAAACATGAGTCGATCTCGATCAGCATGTTCCTGTCGGATTGTTTCAATCATTCTGTGATTGCTTGCTGCTACCGAATGTATGGGGTCGTTGAGCAAATATCTGGGGTACAGGGCCCCAATTTAAATAATGATAGAATGATACCTGTTTACTACTTTTATTTGAAACTCTAAAAATGTTCCAATAATCGTTTGACCATGCTATTCATAACCATGTTTTTGCCTTTTTCTTCTCCACGTGAGTACCAATCTGTTACTTGATATACCTACTTAGTGGTTCGTTGTTCTTTGTAGAATAATTTCTTTCTGGCTGATGATGGATACCTTTTGTATCCGAAACATGTCACCTCCTTCTTAAATTTGGAATGGAACGTTGTGGAGACAACTTGGAGAGTTTTTATTATATTTCAACTACTTCACTGCACTTTGAGTCAACATGGACTTCTACAGTAGTTCACAGTTGTTTCTTTCTTAATATCAAGAGATGTATCGATTGCAACTCCTATTCTAAATATGTACTTGTTGAATTCAGCAACACTTTTCCTACTGTGAATAGGGAATGTACAAAACGGAGTCCCTACCATCCTTGATAATGAATCCTCAAAAAAAACACCCAAGCGCTCCGCCACAATTATTTTCATTTCCTTCGACAGTTTTCCTCGATCGCCGCCCTTTCCCTTTCTCCTCGGCGGAAAGTGCGGTAAACAGCGCTCCGGGAGTATTTTCTCAGCCGGAGTGGAAACGAAAGAAGCGCAGCCATACATAGCCTGCGGCGTTTTTCTTCGAAGGTACATCTGATTGGACGGTCGGCGTGGGGGTGGAAAGCGGGAGGAAAATTGATTTTCGCGTTCCGCGCTGCGAGGCGCCGGTTCCATATAGGCGTAGTTGAAGGGGGGTCGAAGGGAGCTGCCCCCCCCCTCCCAAGGGTATGGAACCGGATAGTTTCATACGTCGACGGAGTTTCATCTGACTCTCATATCATAAATGCTGGTGTTCCGCAAGGATCAATTCTAGCACCAACACTATTTCTACTCCATATCAACGATTTGTTGAAAGCAACTTCATGTCCAGTACACAGCCTCGCGAATGATATAGTATAGTATCAGAAACGAACGAGGAAGAAATGTTGACAACATAAATATGGACTCAGCAACAATGCACGAATGAGGATCCAATAACTTGGTAGATTTCAATGCAAACAAAACACAAGCATGCCTTTCCTCTAGAAAAGCCGATCTCACTGTGCCCAACATAAGCTTGTCAGGAGTTACCGTACTTTTGAAGACATCCATTTCGATGCTTGGTATTACTATCAGCAATAACCTTTCTTGGGAAAATCACGTGAGATCAATTGCTGAAAGTGCATACCAAAAACTTGGTTTTCTGTTTCGGGCCAGGAGCTATTTCACTTCCAGTCAGCTGCTTATGATATATAAGGCACAGATCCGACCTGTCCTGGAATACTGTTCCCATATTTTGAGTGCAGCACCCAAACATACCCTGAAACTGTTGGATTCTGTCCAAAAAAGGGCAATTCGTCTCGTGGGTGATGCCTCGCTCACAAACTCACTCATACATCTCTGGAACACCGCATAAAAAAGTTGGCGATCTGGCTCTATTTAACAGATATTTTCATAGACGATGCTCCTCTGAAATATCCACAATTGTTCCTTCCTTGGCAGGCCCCGCGAGATTAACCCGTCGAGTTGAGGCTTCGCACCCCTTCGTGGTCATTTTGGAGACCTGTAGAACATCTCTTCCCAAAGATTCGTTCATCCAACGAACAGTGAGGCTCTGGAACACATTGCCAAAGGAGGTGTTGCCGGAGGCATATAACCTCCAGTAATTTAAGAAGAACACCAATTCCTACCTTATTTCCCTTGATTCTCACGATGTTCTCTGAACATTACAGGATATCCTTTTTCGTGGGAACCAGAACATATAAAAAATGCCCTGGAGACTGACATTAATTTTCGCCAGATTTAGTATGTGCTAGATTCGACTTTCTGAGACTCGTTTTGTGGATTTTATGAGGTATAGGATCTGATGGTCTTGCAACGAAGAGTTGATCTATGATTTACCGACGGACCTAGGATTTTTCGGAGAAGGAAGAGCGTTTCCGGAACCATTAAACTGTACAACAAAGTAGGGGGGGGGGGAAGGACCATAAAACATTTTCGCACCGGAAAAATGCGCCGCAGACGAAATTTTTTTCATGTTCAAGGTCAAATG
This sequence comes from Phaedon cochleariae, assembly GCA_918026855.4. Classification (NCBI taxonomy): domain Eukaryota; kingdom Metazoa; phylum Arthropoda; class Insecta; order Coleoptera; family Chrysomelidae; genus Phaedon; species Phaedon cochleariae. Next base: position 38,822,568 of record OU896717.1, on the reverse strand, counting down.
CCTTCAAATTGAAAATTTGATTTTTTCCAGATTGACAATGGATTCATTACATTATTATGCTATATGTATATTATTCAGTTCCATACTATGTTTCATGTTCTTATTTTGTTTAATTGATACAAAATGATCACAGGATGAAAACGATATCAAGAGCAAGCACGAAATATTTCATATCTACATCAAGTCCGTGGACCACACTCAAAATGTAGAAATGAAAAATTATAAAACAGTTACCGGTTTTGGCTCAACTGCCATCATCAGACTGTGTAGTACCTAAAATACCTAATGAATGTGGAAATTGAAATTGTCACAAGAAACAAGAGTTAACGAAAATATTGACAAAAATGAGGAACTTGTCATTGGGTAGAACATTCTCATTTTGTTGATTTTTTGGTGTATTTAATATGACTATTGTAAGTTGTGTTTCTTGTGACAATTTCAACTCACACATTCATTATGTATTTTAGGTACTACATCTACAGATGTTTTGGGATATTCTATCTTGTTTCCTATATTATTATATCAGTATTATTCAACTATATTGGTAGTAAGGACACACTGTTTATTTCCATTCAGGAAGTTACTATCTGACATTATTTTTTTAGATTCCCGAAAGAATTTTATTTTCTACAAAGTACAATTTGACAATCTACATGATTCGTCTTCCACTACAAATATATCGAAATAACACTCATAGTCTCATTCAATGAAAGGAAGAGATGAAATCCCAAAGAATATAGGAACGTGAAAGCCATTTCGATAATAAAATATCGAAGATGATGACATTTTATATAATTATAAACGGAAAAGTAGATATCTCAATGACAGTATATTATTCATTGTATATTGTCCCCCCCTCCCCAGGGTTGAGAGGGCCATCCCTGAATCCACCATTGTTTACTGATTATCAATAAGTGATATCGACAACATCGCCAATGATGCTGCTGAACTTTGGCGACACTAACCATAACTCCTAAACATGTAAACAAGTTGCTTCTTTTGGGCCCTATTTTATCAACTCACGGTGAAACAATTGAAAAAGTAAATCCGATGACTAGCACTAGACAAACTAAATTCTACGACCAGGACCGTAATAACAATTTTGAAATTATTATGAATGTATACTTGTTGGCCTTACTGGAAATTTGCAAAATCCGGCCCTGACAGGAACGCCATTTTCTCGATTGGAAGTAGGTGAGGAAGAAATTTTGATCGGGGAGAACCAGCCAAACACCAAATAAAATAAATACGATGGCACAACAATGATTTACAGCTTGTTTCTCGTATCGAGAACGTATAAGTGCTTTTCATAATTTATGGTTCTGTTTCTCTATTTTTGCATTACAAATTAAAAGGATTATATTACTCGGTCGATGGGTGCCGTATAGCCAGAGGCGTACTAACACTTACCTGAGCATGCTACTGTTAAATCATCACCATCGGTCTGCGCTGCTTAAAAAAAATTGATTAAAATCATGTTCATCCTATGAAATTCATTTTCAATGCGCTAGACATATCGTCCTTGAAGTATACGTTTATACCATTCATGATTATCGATTTCGATTAAATGTCAATTTTCCAAAATATCGATCGTGGGTATGATATAATTATAATTTTTCCTACTCACATAACTGAAATATCATTTAGCGAAAGGATATGTACCACGCTAGATGCTCAATAAATCACGGGTTGACGATCTGTGATTTGTTGAAAAACTAAACACGTTACCATGGCAACACAATTTCTTAAACACATTACCATGACAACACAGTTTTTTGAACGCACCTTCAACGTTGTGTGTCAAATGTCAATTTCGAATTTTGTTGCAATCAGAATTGTTGAAACAATTTCGGTTTGTCTCAAAATTTTTCATTTCAAAATGTGATTATACGAAATGTGAACGAAAGTGAAATCGAAGAGAATGTTCTACATGCATAGTTCCAAGAACCCTGATGTAGAAAAATTAAGCTCTCATCTATCTGGTTAGTTAATTCAATGCTAAGCATAAGTTCAAAACACTTGTCTAACACGTATCTAACATGGAAAAAATTTAATTTTCATTTGTGAAGGATGACAACAACTTCGAATCCTCTTCATCATTGCCCATATAGGTACAGGGTGTGTTCCAAATCACCATACCCATCCATCTGTCTGTATACAGTCTCTCATCACTGACATAGGAAGTTATTATAATTTTGGAAAACTCATTATAAGGTCATATGTTGAACAACTTAATATTCATTCTAACTTGATAAACAATATTCAGGGTGTTTCTGAAACTGGAACGATGAATTGGTGCGGGTAACATAAGAGGAGGAAGAAGAAACAAGAAATGAGAGATTACGTTTTTGACGAAAACAATTTTAGAGAATATTGAAATTTGAAGTATTACAATTTCGGAATCACCCTGTATATCACCAATTGCAACTGAATTGGTGTGTCAGTGTCCTATTTCGTCACCAGAAATAACTGACTTTCTTTATTTTTCAAACACAAAACTCTGTATTGCGCTGAAGTTTTTGCTATTTGAAAAGAGTAAAAAAAGTTTAAAAAATGATCTACTTACTATAATTGCTCGCACATCCGACGTAGAATTATTCAAAAAAATTTACATGCATGTCTCTGAAATGAACAATAAGATATTTCTCAATCTTATTCGTAGACAATATACACAATCATAAAATAATAAAGACACAGCATGACCTACAAGAAACCTATGCAATAGATTTATTTCTGTGACGGCAAGAAAGTTTAAAATTTCATCTCTGTTGACAGATTATAAAATGTCACTCTTCATAATTCACTCTTTTCCCACGGGAAAACAGTGAATACTTTTTTCACGAAAAATAAGCCAAAATAACACCGTCTGAGAGAAAGAACTGCAAATCCTTTTATTTTCCATTCGACTTCGCGGTAACGTAAATTACTAAACAACCACTAAATTCGCAATTTTTCAAGATCAAATCACAGAATTGGACTGACAGATATTTGATTACTTCAAAAGAATAATGAAGATTCCTGCAAAAAGATGCCTGCAACGCATTTTACATTCCTTTTGAACATTCAAATTTCACGTAGATAATTTTCTGATTTTAACATTTTTTTCTATACGAGTTTATACGAGTCGATGCATAGATTTCAGGAGGATGTAATTCAATGTTCTGCGTGGCATAAGCCAGGAAAGAAGTATTTTTTCTCCCAATATCTACCATTGTTGTTCATTTTATGATCATTGTGTGGATATGACTTTGAGCTTTATGTATTTATTCACCACAAATTATGATTTTCTCTTTATTAAACTCTCCAAAACATACGATGAACAACGGCAAGGCAAGGAGGGTCGCTAAGGTCGCAACGGGTCTATAGACCCAGCCCCCCCGCGGAGTTCTTCTGTTTCGGCTAGGGTCGCGTGGCCCAGGGGGGCGCCATTACCCCCACAGGGGGGCTTTTGGAGGCCCGTCCACGCCTCGGGCTGGAAGCGTGTAAGGTGTAAGTACGCTTCGGAGCGACGTTTCGTTTGGGTCGTCATCTTTGTTAACAATGATGATACACTTGAATTTCTGTATATGAATCACTCAACGCTAAGAAAAATCCATTATGTCTATTTTATGATTTGAGTTGTGCTTTCGATACAATCGATCGCGATCTACTACTGCTAAAGTTTGAGGCTGTGGGTGTACGCGGTGTACCTCTTGATTGGGCAAATTCCTACCTGTCGGACCGTACGCGATTTTACTAAATATACTGCACGCTAGCACAAACCACGCCCACCATAATATGTCATATCTCCAAACATCAGCACATCGCACTAAATATACTGTGCTCCAACGCAAGAATACACTTTTTATGATTTTGACACGAATTCGACTGAAGCTCTCTCGTTCTCAATCACTTGTACGCAGTAAACTCATATACCCAAATGGTCTAATGGTTAGTGCTGTCGACTTTCAGTCTGAAGTTCTATGGTTCGAATCGCTGTGAACTTGAACTTTTTTTTGCAACTTTTTTTTTCACCAATGTTTTTTTACTTCATTCTGGTTCTCCTTTTTCAGAAAATATTTGAAGTCAAATAGGTTAGTGCGTTTAGGATAAACAGTCTCATTTTATTCAATTTTGTTGAAGAACTTAAGTTTGAAATATATTATTAATCAATGTGTTTCTACACTATATTCTGGTTTTCCTTCCTCAAAAATATTGCAATCAGGGATAGGTTAGTTCGATAAGGATAAATAGTCTCTGAGTTTTGCCTAAGTACTTCGAAGATGAGATATTACGGTGGGCGTGGTTTGTGCTAGCGTACAGTAAGTATATTTAGTAAAATCGCAGACCGTACACAATTAGCAATGTATGATAATACTAAATCAGGAATAAGGGAATCCACTATAGGAGTACCGCAAGGGTCAATATTGGGACCCTTATTCTCCATCATTTTCACTTCTGATATCAAAAATTACTGCAACTATCCTGATAAAATCATATTACATGCCAACGACACTAATATTTTGATGTCCAATAGTAACATTGAATCACTAGTCACAAATAGTAATGCTGCAGCTCCTAGTCAGTTTCATGGATATTGTAGTCTGAATGGTCTGGAATTGAATGTCACAAAAACATTTCATGAGGTTCATACCAAGGAATGTCACACCTAACTTTAATCTTCACCTGCATATCAATATAACAAATCAATGAAGGCAACAGATATCATTAAATTTCTAGGTGTTACTCTTGGCCCGAAGTTATCGTGGGACGTTCATATAAAAACTGTATGCTCCCGGCTAAGCACATGTTGCTATATGATTAGGAATCTCAGAGACACGATTTCTTTTGACATATTAAAACTACTCTATTTTGGGCATGTTCAATCAGTTCTACAGTATGGACTAGTGTTCTGGGGGTCATCTTCACATGCTGATAAGGCTTTCAGTGCACAAAAAAAAATATTGGGAACTATGTTCAACGTACATCCAATGTCAACATGTAGATATTTATTTGAAAAATCACAAATACTAACATTGCCTAGTTTATAATATATATTTCAATTTCAAATAATTACATATGTTGAAGGAAATGAAAACAATTTCCCAAAAAAATTAGGACTTGCACTCGTATGACACACGTATGAAAGATAATATCTATCAGTGGTATTCTCGACTTCAAATTTGCCAGAATTCACCCAACTATATAGGAGTTAAGTTATACAATAAGTTTAAACGTATATGTGATAAAGAATATACCAATTTTAATATGTCCTCAAACATCTATTAACCGAACATATTTTTTATAATGTAGAAAAGTTTCTCAATTTTTAAAACTACTTCAACTACATTAATTCTGAAGTGTTTTTATGCCCCATGATTTTTTTTGACTAGTCCGATAAATATGCATTTGTTTTTGGTCTGTATTGATTGAATTTATTTGTATGATTTTGTGATGAATAAATTTATTCAGATTCTGAACAATATTCTAGAGATCGGATCGAATGTCAAAGTCAGTCACTAAGAAACCGTGCATTTTCCACTAGCTCAATAATAGTGGCCGTATATAATTTTTCCATTTTTGTTACTGAAATGATGCACCACTTTTATTGTGCATTCAGTCTCAGCTTTAGTGGCAGGCGATGCTATCTCCATAGATTGACCATTCAATGAGTCTTACGCACTACGCTGAATAACTGTTTCGATTTTAAATATTCTTTCGATGCATTACTGTTCTGATTAAATACTGTTGTTTGATCGATTTGTTCAATCAATTATTCCTGCAAATAGGATCATGTAACAATAGTGATATATTCTCTATCTCCTAATAATTAGTAATATATCTATTGTGTGTACCGTTTGAAGCATTATGTACGTAAGCTTATTGCGGAAGTAAGCATGCTTATGGTGTTTGGCCTCTAGGTTTCAGACATTTCTAGGAAATGAGTCGAAAATACTTCTTCTTTAGTTGGTGTTTTCACTTTTCTACTATTGCACCATTCAATAAATCCCGTGTAGTGCTTCTCATACATTTCTTGAGACTTCGTTGGCAATAACACATCGCATCTATAGCAATTCCACTGAATCGATAATTACATCAGGATCGCTCTGTCTGTCACTCTGAGAATTACACTAACTAATTTGTGTTTTGAATGACATGATAACAACTTTTTCCCACATCATCAGATCAATTAAAGACTATAGGGGGATTTATATAACAATCATTTATTATTTTTACAATAAATAGTGCAATGTGATGGATGATTTCGTACAAAATCACGCTTGTAGAAAGAATTATTTTTCTTCAGAACCTAATGCGTCCTTTAACTCATCTCTGACCGTATCTTCATCGAACGAACCAGTTCTAAACGCTATTGTTTGTCTGCCAAAGTATACCGAAAGCGAGACAAATAAAAAAAGTGCGGGGTCAGAGGTCGGCTTGTAGAAGACCACGGGACATCGTGTGGCCACCCCGTAGGGAGATCCCTTTCGCAAGATAAACACCTATCTATCATCCACATATCGACCAACGACTTGCCTATATACAGGGTGTTCTCCAAGGTGGATAATTTTTTAAATAAAGGTTGCATAACAACTGAGATACTGTCTGTATATATTAATTTTACTTGATTCTTTGGGATTTTCTCTCCTCGTTTCTATTAAATAAAAATATGAATACTATTTCAATACACGTGTAGTGAGGACAAATCAGATGATTTGCCCCAAAATGTCACTGCGTTTAACAAATTTTTCTATCAGGGACTCTGAAAGAAAAATCCAGTAGCTTGTCAGTGACAATTTGTTTAAAAAAATGTTCGAAGGAGAGAAATATAGATATATGTATTGAAATAATATCGAATTTTTACTTATCGTTGGACGTTTCGGGACCGAATCTGCTTCCGTTCTCATGGAACTAGATAATTTTCTAGATCACGTGAACAATGCCGAACCTACCATAGAGTTCACTTTGGAAATTGAATCTGACAATCAGTTACCATTTTTAGATGTTCTTATTAAAAAAATCAAACAATGTTTTCTCAACAAGTGTATATCGCAAAAAGACTCATACTAACAGATACCTCAATTTCCAATCGAATCATCAGAAAACTATCAAAAAAGGAATAATCAAATCACTTCATGATCGAGCCAAATCAATATCATCTGACCAACAAATTTTCAATAACGAAATCCACCACATTAAAGATGTTCTTCAACTCAACTCATATCCAAAGAACTTCATTGATAGAACGATTCACCAAATTGAAAACAAACAAAATACACCACAACAAAAACAACCATCAATAACGACGGCATATCTGGAAAAATAAAACGTGTTGGTGATAAGTTCCAAGTGAAAACTGTGTTCAAAACTGAAAATACAATGAGATCCATTCTAACTCAAACAAAGCCAAAAAAATGAAGCACAATCATCAAAAAATTGTATTCATAGTATACCTTGTGTTTGTGGAAAGTATTATACAGGTGAAACGAAAAAACCTATCTCAGTAAGGACTAAAGAACACAAGTAGTACAATATCAAGAAAAGACAAATCGATAAATCGAAGCTAACTGAACATATCCCCACTGAAGATGAACAACATAAATGGCAGAGTGGAATAATATCAAAATCATAGGAAAGGAAGATAACAACCAAAAAAGAAAAATCAAGGAAACAAGGAATCCGCGTGCATTCATCTAAACGTAGCATTGCTTCCTGTTCAGTTGATATAGATAAAACATGGTATTCACTACTGAAAACTGAACATGAAAATGGTAGATTCAAAACATCCTGTAGCTCATTTGTAGACTGAAATCACTCATTCATATGCCAACATCAGTAGACACTGAAAAGTGTCAAACTATAAGCAGCAAAACTTTCGAAGAAAAATATTTTGCATTTATATGTTGAGAACGGGAGCAGATTCGGTCCCGAAACGTCCAAAGATAAGTAAAAATTCGATATTTTTTCAATATATCTATATTTCTTTTCTTCAAACATTTTTTCAAACGAATTGTCACTGACAAGCTACTGGATTTTTCTTTTAGACTTCCTGATACAAAAATTTGTAAACGCAGTGACATTTTGGGGCAAATCATCTGATTTGTCCCACTACAAATATATTGAAATAATACGAATATTTTTATTTTATAGAAACGAGGAGAGAAAATCCCAAAGAATCAAGTTAAATGAACAACTGAGATATAGGTATATGAGCAGCACCCTAGTTGGATAACATAACTGCTAAATGTAAAAACTTCATAAACGATAAGATTTCCACAACATTCTCAAAAACACAACATGTTTCCCTAACACAGTAGCTTCGTCAGGTGATATACTGGTACAATGAACTAAACTAACCTTGACTTGCTTTTCCAACCTGAAGGATTAGTTACCTGTGGCCTGTGGACAGGTTTAAGAAACTCAGGCACAATATCTACATCAAAATACGGTGTCCGAGTCAACTTGAAAGGGTTGATACTATTGGTCTCAAAACAGGCTAACGGTCCTGATGGAATTCCAACCATTATTCTAAAAAATTGTGGACCAAAATTGACATCGATTCTCTGCAAGTTATTCACCATCTATTACAAGTTGGATAATTTTCCACCTTGCTGGAAAAAAGCTAGAGTTCAACCAATTCCCAAAAGAGGAAATAAAAACCTGCCCAATAACTATAGGCCAATGGCCCTATTATCGGTTATCTCGAAATTGATGGAGAAAGACATCAACATTGAACTCATCAAATATCTAGAAAGCTCAGGTATCATCAATGATAGACAGTTCCGTCTTTTGCCATCCAAAATCAACTACCCCTTCTAGGGGGTTGAACTAACAGGGCTAAAAATATGCGTTTCAAGTGTCTTCCTCAGAAATGGAATTGACGTGTCTATTCGATTTTTCGTGTCATTTACTGAAAGGGAGATAGTATCGGATGGGAAGTCTTTTGAGTTACACGCCATTTTTCGGAAATTGCTCAACAGAAAATAATCAAATAGGGTACCGTTGGAAAGAGAATTGAACGCGTTTCAAAATGATGTGCCACTTGACCCTCCTTCCCATTTGAGATTCCAAGGGAAACATCTACCCCTCCTAGGGGGTTGATCCAAGAGGACCAAAATTAATCTTTTCCAGTGTACCCTTTGAATATAGAATCGACCTGTTTTTTCGATTTATAATATTATTCACTGCAAGGAAGATATTGAGGGTAGGAAGAGAGATGTATAGAAATTTGACTGGTGGGCTCACTCTTCAATTGTTTCGTCAGACTAACTCTCGATATGGAACAATTGCAAGCGAGTTTTGGACGTGGGGTTCAGGTATTTGCGATAGAGGCGCCATAATCGGAAAATCGTTCAAAACCTTGGTTCTGTGAGGGATGAATCTATTTCCATCATTGTTCTGTGGTCGAATAAATACTGTGCTCAACATTTTCATTCGAATTTAAATTTGAAATAGAAGCAATAAATCTTTTTTGTAGCCGATTTTAATAAGCTTTCACTTCTTTCATGACATGAACCTATTTAAAATATGAAATCTGATGAATTTCCTGTTTGAAGAACCAGAACAAAGAATTTATCAACTATTGAAATTGACCAATATCGAAAATCATAATAGGCAGATATGGTAACTGGTACTCACCTTAGAATTTATTCACACCAGTTCACGCTAATATTTCAAATCACTAAAATAATACTGTTGTAGAACAGAGATTTTCTTTTTTTTTATGGTGGATTAGGTATTATACACAAAATTTAGTAACTACGGAACACGTCCCTAAGGAACACTTGAATGACTTGACCCCAATCTCAGAAATAACCATATTTTCAGCTCAAGAATATTTTTGACATATTGACGTTTCGATCCTTTGATCAGGAATCAGTTCACTGCTCTGATCCAAATCATATACGTATCCAAATATTTATCGGTCGGTAATATGTTTCCTGTAAATATGGATTGTAACCAGGATGAGCTTAGCGAGATTTACCCACGTCAAGTATGTTTATCAAAGGTTTATCAGAGTAGGCGCCATCGAGAAACTTGCAAACGACCTTCAATAGGGAGCAAGCGCACCAGTTAAATTTCTATCCATCTCTGTAGGAAGTGTTTAGAATGTCACCCTGTATATCGAAAGGATTCGACCGTGTTTGGCACCAAGGACTCCTCCACAAACTGCCATCATACAGCTTACCACCTGAGCTATGCCATCTTTTATCCAGTTTTCTATCAGGCAGATCCCTCCATGTTTTTTTTTTATGTTCTGGTTCCCACGAAAAGGGATATCCTGTAATGTTCAGAGAACATCGTGAGAACCAAGGGAAATGAGGTAGGAATTGGTGTTCTTCATGAATTTCTGGAGGTTATATGCCTCGGGGAACTTCTCGCTTGGCAATGTGTTCCAGAGCCTCGCTGTTCGTTGGATGAACGAGTTTTTTGAAAGAGATGTTCTGCAGGTTTCCAGAGTGACCACGAAGGCGTGCAAAGCCTCAACTCGACTGGTTAATCTCGCGGGGACTGCCAAGGGAGGAACAATTGTTGATATTTCAGAAGAGCATCGTCCATGGAAATATCTATAAAATCGAGCCAGATCGACAACTTTTTCACGGTGTTCCAGAAAAGTGAGTGAGTTTGTGAGCGAGGCATCACCCACGAGACGAATTGCCCTTTTTTGGACAGAATCCAATAGTTTCAGGGTATGTTTGGGTGCTGCAAATGCAAATATGGGAACAGTATTCCAGGACAGGTCGGATCTGTGCCTTATAGATCATAAGCAGCTGACTGGAAGTGAAATAGCTCCTGGCCCGAAACAGAAAACCTAGTTTTTGGGATGCACTTTTAGCAATTGATCTCACGTGATTTTCCCAAGAGAGGTTATTCCTGATAGTAATCCCAAGCATCGAAATGGATGTCTTCAAGGGTATCGTTACTCCTGACAAGCTTATGTTGAGCATAGTGAGATCGGCTTTTCTAGAGAAAAGGCATGCTTGTGTTTTGTTTGCATTGAAATCTACCAAGTTATTGGTTATTCCTCATTCGAGAATTGTTGCCAAGTCCATATTCATGTTGTCAACGTTTCTCCCTCGTTCGTTTCTGATTCGCCTGGCTGGTATTGGAGCCCTGGAAGAGAAGGCGGTATGGAGGGTACTATCATCCGCGAAGCTGTGTACTGGACATGAAGTTGCTTTCAACAAATCGTTGATATGGAGTAGAAATAGTGTCAGTCCTAGAATCGATCCTTGCGGAACATCAGCATTTATGATAAGAGAGTCATCAGATGAAACTCCGTCGACCACTACATGGAGAGACCTGTTTGAGAGAAAACTAGCTAGCAGATACAGAGTATCGTCTGATACCATAGCCACAACGATCAAACATCCTCACAAAAAAGACATTCAAAAAGGCGCACAGCTCTTCCTCTGATACGCCAAAATGAAATCGAATAGCAACATGGTTACCTTCAACAAGTCGTTGTTACATTATTGAAAGTGTGAAATAAGCATCTTGAAAGAGTGTAAACAATGTTAGATAGAACAATTGAGTGAAATGAATTAATACTATACATATACAAGGCGAATCATTATAATGGGCGGAACAACATGATAGCACTAGACACTGTAGTCACATCTGATATCAAAAACCGCATTAATACAGGGCCTACTCTATAGAGTAGGTCCAGATGAATATCGGTACATTTCCTCAAAAATTACAGGTTGTCAAAAAAGAGTCAAATTATGAATGGTCCATCAGTGTGTTGAAATCTGTAGTTTGTGAGATATCGACTGTCTTTTATTGTCAATCGCTCTGTACCTTCTTCTGTTGTCAATTCGTCATTAATTTGAAACACCTTGTACACAATGGAGAAAGACCGATTCACTCCTCTTTCATATTCACAACACGCAAAGTTATCACTTAAGGACGGCGTAAGCGTAAGAGCGGAGAGGATGAAAATCCAAAAAGTGTAAAGTTTAAAGCCAAAAGGGACGAGGGCGTATTCATTTCTTCTTAGCCCCCGGATTATCCTAAACCCCAGCACGGCGGGTAGCATAACAAAATATCCGCTGACGGTACAAATTCTATTGAAATGTATACGACCGGATTACTCTATGGAGATTTTCTGTATTTTTTGTTCCAGATAAGAGTGGAGATTTTTCGATATATTATACGATCATTGTTCACTTTTGTCTTGGGATTTGTTTGGGGAAATTATACGTGAGACAGGGTGGTCCAGATTTGTGTTTACTTCAGGAAATGATAAAGAATCTCATTGTATTGTTTGCATAAAGGGTGAATCAAAAGATATAATGTGCCCTCTTCTTTTGCTATACCCATCATGTGGTTGTTCTCCGTATAGCCAGGAGCTATTTCACTTCCAGTCAGCTGCTTATGATCTATATGGCACAGATCCAACCTGTCTGGAATACTGTTCCCATATTTGGAGTGCAGCACCCAAACATACCCTGAAACTGTTGGATTCTGTCCAAAACAGGGTAATTCGCCTCGTGGGTGATGCCTCGCTCACAAACTCACTCACTTCTCTGGAACACCGTAGAAAAGTTGGCAATCTGCCTCTAATTTATAGCGAGATTAACCCGTCGAGTTGAGTCTTCGCACCCCTTCGTGGTCACTTTGGAAACATGCAGAACATCTCTTTCCAAAGACTCGTTCATCCAACGAACAGCGAGGCTCTGGAACACATTGCCAAGGGAGGAGTTCCCCGAGGCATATAACCTCCAGAAATTTGAGAAGAACACCAATTTCTACCTCATTTCCCTTGGTTCTAACGATGTTCTCTCTGAACATTACAGGATATGGTGGGAACCAGAACATAAAAAAAAACAATTTATCTTGTCGTAAATCCCTCAGAAAATTCAGATTAAAGCAGGATAGCACCTCTTCCTCCATTATGTGTTCTCCTAGGTTTCTTACTCATGTGGATAGAGGTTTCCTACCTTTCCCCAGAGAACTTGCATTCGTTTTCCTTTTTCAAGCCGTGAGCCAAGCTTCCTAAGAAGTCTTTTCTATACTGGCATCAGTGCCCTCCGTTAGGACCCCGAGCATAATACGAAGTTGGTTTCTGCATATACATATAGTGAATTAATCTGATCTTTGTTATCGCTTAGGGCGTACAAAAAGGAATCCGTATAATGTTCGAAGAACATCGTGCCTACCAAGGAAGGGTAGGTAGAGGAGTTAGAGGTATTATTATTTTAAATAGCACTGAGATGAAATATATTGGAGAAACATGACGAAACATTGGCACAAGAATCGAAGAACATATCGGGGCATAGGCATACTTACTCAATAATTCGAGAATTCTCAAATATGTAACAAATGATATAAGGAATTGAACAGTTTGGAAAGTATTCAAATTAATCAAAATTACCACTAAACTTGACGGAACTAATCCACTGTTTTTTCTGTTGATTTTGTAATCGATATCAATGAATCGTATTTTTGTAACCATTTTGGAGGCTGGAATATCTATGTGCACTCCTGCAGTTCGCTAAATCCTTAACAAAATTTACTAATTCTTTCCTCGGTTGCTGATGGAAAACTGACATTTTATACGCTTTGACTATCTCTCACTTACCGTTCAGCATGATGCGGTATTCGTATAGCAATGGGCTTATATCACAAAAAAAATGTTTTTCATAATTCTATAGAACTCACCCCCAAACTAGCTCACCACCGCAAACCGTTTCTTGCTGTCAGATCCCTACGTTTTATAAAAAATTATTGAAATCCCCGATTTTTCGGATCTCTGAAAACGAGGCGATGATGTGACGTCAAAACCCTATAATACTGAAACAAGACTATTCCAGACAGAGATGAATGATACATGATTTCTGACAGAGTGAGTGAATTTCTGTCAAGCCTTTTTACTCAGCTGCTACTAATTTTCAGAAGCTTTTTTACTCATCATATTAGTGATTTTAAAAAATGAAATCCAAATTGGTGAATGCTGATCTGAGAAAACTTTTCTCATTTTTTGCAATTCACTCTCATAGTGAAATGAATATAACGCTGTAGTCGATGTGTCGCGATGTGTAAGATAGAAATGCACATTGTGAATCTGTTTTTGTCTTCAAATTGATTCTAGTGTAAATAGAACGAATAGAACGAATGTAATTCGATTCAAAGTATAAGGAGTCGATGTAATATAGTTACTCAATAGTGATAATAAGAAAGTTATGAGGCAAATTCTTTAGGGGGACCATTATAGGCACATTTCCCCTACATTGCTGTTTGGAAGGTAATATATAGTGCTTGACAAAAACTACAAACGTTCGACGAAAATTTCTAAAATCGATTCAATCTTTTTTTTTCTCAATCTTACTGAAATAAAGGTTCAACAATGCTGAAACACTTTTAAACCATAAAGTCACGAGACAGCTATCTAGCAACTAGATAAATCAGGCTTATCTGAAAATGTGAAGCACTAACGCGATAATGGGCTTATATCACAACAAATTTTTATTTCATAATTCGATAGAACTCACCCAAACTAGCTCACCACCGCAAACCGTTTCTTGCTGTGAGCTCCCTACGTTTTATAAAAAATTATTGAAATCCCCGATTTTTCGGACCTCTGAAAACGAGGCGATATATGATGTGACGTCAAAACCCTAATACTGAAACAAGACTATTCCAGACAGAGATGAATGATCCTACATGATTTCTGACAGAGTGAATTAGCGCGAGATCACAGTTGAAAGAATTAATATATCAGTTGCCTCAGTCTTCGTCAGGCGTTTGGTATTTTCTTTTAACTATGGCGAGATGAGGTTTCTACGTCATAATAAGGGGGTCCGTTTCCAGAAGGTACTATTATTTATGTCCAAAAAGAAACATTCCAGTTAATTTTTCGATTGAATTATGTCGTCAATCATTATTTATGTATAAAAGGATCATTATAAACATGGTTTGAGTTAAAAGTTCTACTAAGGTGTACACGCCCATCGTTGATGGTTTGGAGACATCTTTGATAACATTATTATGATCATCATAATGATTTTCCTTTTTTTTTTCAGCATGGAACACCCCATACCCAATCTCGCTGTTATTCGAAAAATACTGCACGGGAGAGGATGGAGGAAAAAAGATGGATCATGAGGTTGCATTGCTATAGGTCATCATATTTCGCTCATGGGAGTCGAAGCGACAGAATCAGCGGCTCATGAAATTACCCCGCAATACGGGGTCGCACCAGTCACCCTCTACCCGTCAAAACATAACCGCATCATGTACCCTATACATTACGCTATACGTGTTTGGAAAATTGACTTGAGGTTCGAAGAAAATATACAAACTTTTTGAGAGCGAAAGAAAACTTGATTCTGTTTCCTTCAATGTTTCATTGCTTTATTTTCTGCATGTAGAATTTCGAAAGTATCATCAAAACTATGGTTTTCTTCTAATATATGGTTGGCGTATGTTGAATTTGTTTTCTCCTTCAAATACACAGGCTAGAGAATGTCCCTCTTTCAGAAGTAAATTTCAATTAAGAACTCAATATTATAAAACAGATTGCAGTCAACAACGGATACAACGTCTATTTGATAGACAGTATTCTTTCTCAAAAACTTCATAATGAAACTATTCAAGAAGTTTATCCTACCATCGAGAATAATAATCAAAATTATAGAACTTTAACGTATTTCCGATCATCAACTGGAAAATTAGCTTTATTTCTACATAGACAGAACTTGAGATTATCGTGTAGAACAAATAACACGTTGGGAAGATTCACGGAAAAAAAGGAATTGTTGAATCAAGCAAAATTTAATTGAATGGAGCAAATAAAAGTGTCATATATGCACGACAAAATATAATATTGAAATGAGTTAACCTATATCTTGTTTCAGAGCGAATTTGAAGTTTGAATCAAGTAAATATGTCTTCAACGAAATATTTGGCTGATACAAAGAAATATTTGGTTGATTCAATGAAATATTTGGTTGATGCAATGAAATATTTGGTTAATCCAATGAAATATTTTGTTGATTCAATAGAAACTATATATCCATTTGACAAATTGTTTTATTGAACCAAATTCAATATTCGGGAATTTTCTGAAATTTCACATCAATAGAATAAACAAAACTAGGAAACTAGTCGAGTGCTAGCATAGATCTTTAGTTTTTACTTCTCTTCAGCTGATGGAAAACTATTTCGAATTGCTAATCATCCTAAGTTCGACTTATCCAGCTGATATTTCAAACACGAAGAATCAGGCTTCACGTATATAATGAACTCGAAGCAGGCATAGACGAGGCGAAATGATCGCCATCTAGAGGCGAAAATTTAAGTTGATGTGGAATGAACAAAATATTTCATTGATATTACATATTTCGTTGCTCTATTCAAGCAAATGATCCGTTCGAAACGAGTTCATTGATACATCGGAATAAGACAACTTGTATGTTGTTTCAAAGATATATTCTCATCAAAATGATCAATGTTTGATCAAATCAACGAAATGTTTATAGTTGAATCAACATCGACATTATGTTGGATCGACATAATTTGTTTTTGAAGAAACCATATATTTTGTTGATGGAATTGATATTATACTGTTGATTCAATTAGACTACATTCTTGATATGAACAAGCTGCTTCCATAGAATAATCATGTATCTGGTTGATTCAACAAAAAATTGCTCAGTCCAACAAAAATAACTCAAGCATAAATAATTTGTTGATGCAACAAATAAAAAAAAAACAACAATTTTAGACAGGTCGTACGTTTAATCAGCGCATTCATGAACATAAGATGAATTGTTTGAAAAAGAAAACAAATTCAACATACGCTCACCATATATCAGAATTAAATCATAGTTTTCATGTTAATTTCGGAATTATACATGTAGAAAATTAAGGAATGGAGATCAATCATTTTGAATCATTAGAAATCAACAAACTAAAAAATGTTGACATTAAATTTGTTTTATTAGTAGGTAATAATATTTATTTGCTATCAACCCTTTCAAGTTGATCCGGTACAACGTATTTTAATGTAGATATTGTGCCTAATTTCCGAGAATGAAGGTTTACCGAACCTGTCCACAGGTAACTAATCCTTCAAGTTGGGAATGTAATGTAGGATATATAAAAGTCAAGCAAGCCAACGTTGGTTTAGTTCATTGTACCAGTATATCACCTGACGAAGCTACTGTGTTAGCGAAACATGCTGTGTGTTTTAGAATTTTGTGAAAATCTTATCGTTTGTGGAGTTCTTACATCTGCTATGGATTTCTATCAAGTAAAGGCCGGGTCAATCCACAATAACTACTATATTTGTTTGAAAGATAATGCAAAATTGTTAGCATCCACCGATCGTTCTCATTTCCTTCCGCACAAAGACCCCCAGAATTAAAATTCCATTTCTTATCGTTCCATCCCCCATAGAGAATTCCCCAGATCCCACACGTCGAGCGGGACACACAAAAAATCCGGCCGGAGATAATCCGGGCCGCGCGACTCGAGTGCGTCGTCCTCGGATACAATTAAAGACGCGTCGGTCCCCGGAGACCGCGAGAGAGACGAGAAGGCGTCCCGACGCCTCGCTTTGTCGATGCTCTGCGTCCCTCAGGACGCCGCTGTCCCGTGCGGCTGGAGTTTCCATAAGCTTCGCGGTCTGGTCTGGAAGGGATTATTTTTTTCTCTCGAGAAGAAAAAAAAATAGTACCCAGTGTTGTGAGCCAAAGCTGTAGGAAGAGACTTCACTTCCAGCTCGTTTCCTCCTCTAACCAAGGAAGATGGAACAATAGCCACAACTGCCCAGGAGAAAGCCAACATTTTTGCGGAAATTCCACTCTGGAGTCATCGGGAAAACAACCTCTAAACATAACGCCATTTGACAGTCATATGCCCGAGATCACTTTTCGCCAACGTGTAATGAAGAAGATTTCATTGGGTCTCAACACCAACAAAGCTTGTGGCTCCGACGGAATCTCACCGATTGTTCTCAAGAAATGTGCTTCCAAACTCTTACAAATTGATGATATTCCCGTCAACTGGAAAATTGCAAGAGTACAACCAGTTCCTGAAAAAGGCAAAAAGACCCTACCATAGCAACTACAGACCGATCACACTGCTATCTATTATTTCAATGATCATGGAGAAAGCTATCAACATCGAGCTCATTAAATACCTGGAACATTCAGGTATTATCAACGATAGGCAATATGGCTTCCGTCATCAGAGATCAACTGGTGACCTGCTCGCTTACGTCTCACATATACAGGGTGTTATTTAAGTACGTGGCCAAACTTGAAGGGGTGATTCTTTGAGTGATTCTAAGACGGAAAGTTCATATGAACATAGGTCCGGTAATGCTTCGTTTTCAAGATACAGGGTGTCAAAATTTTTAAAAGAAATCGTTTTTTTCGTAAATATATTAATAACCCTTCAACCGATTTTATTGAAATTCGGCAGTGTTATTCGAGGTCGTAAAGGGCTAATTTAACCCTAACTATATAAAAATTATCATGTCCAGTGGCGTCCCGGAAGG
Organism: Phaedon cochleariae; assembly: GCA_918026855.4. Taxonomy (NCBI): domain Eukaryota; kingdom Metazoa; phylum Arthropoda; class Insecta; order Coleoptera; family Chrysomelidae; genus Phaedon; species Phaedon cochleariae. Next base: position 38,804,078 of record OU896717.1, on the reverse strand, counting down.
CACTGTAACCAATATTTTTGACAGAAAAAATGTGCGCCACTGATTTTTTTGCAATTTTTGTATTTGTTTCACATTGAGCAACTAAAATTACAACTTTTTTAAATTCAGAATTTTTTTCTTATCTTGCTTTGTTTTTGAGAAAAAACATAAAAATCCCTTCATGGCACGTCCCTGGCACAACACAATAAAAAATTGTTTTTATAGAGTTTTTAATGATTACAGGTGAATCTGTTATGCTTAAAAATTGTTTGTTTCATATTAGTAGGACCCCAGTTTTTGATGGTTTAGTAGTTGAAATGTTTTATTGTGTTGTCACAGGGATGTGCAATGAAGTGATTTTTATGTTTTTTCTCAAAAACAAAGCAAGATACGAAAAAAATTCTAGATATAAAAAAGTTGTAATTTTAGTTGCTCAATGTGAAACAAATACAAAAATTGCAAAAAAATCAGTGGCGCACATTTTTTCTGTCAAAAATATTGGTTACAGTGCCTTCCGGGACGCCACTGGACATGATAATTTTGATATAGTTAGGGTTGAATTAGCTCTTTACGACCTCGAATAACATTGTCAAATTTCAATAAAATCGGTCGAAGGGTTATTGAGATATTTACGAAAAAAACGATTTCTTTTAAAAATTTTGATACCCTGTATCTTGACAACGAAGCATTACCGGACCTATGTTTATATGAACTTTTCGTCTTAGAATCACTCAAAGAATCACCCCTTCAAGTTTGGCCACGTACTTAAATAACACCCTGTATGATGGCAATCTATCAAAGAATATGTTGAAACCTTAGCCGTGGCACTTGATATCTCCAAGGCATTCAATCGAGTCTGGCACCACGGACTCCTCGCCAAGCTTCCATATCTTATGGCTTGCCTCCCCAGCTATGTTCTCTGCTAGCTAGTTTTCTCTCAAACAGGTCTCTCCATGAAGTGATCGACGGAGTTTCATCTGACTCTCTTTTCATAAATGCTGGTGTTCCGCAAGGATCAATTCTAGCACCAACACTATTTCTACTCCATATCAACGATTTCTTGGGAGCAACTTCATGTCCAGTACACAGCTTCGCGAAAGATAGTACCCTCCATACCGCCTTCTCTTCCAGGGCTCCAATACCAGCCAGGCAAATCAGAAACGAACGAGGAAGAAATGGTGACAACATAAATATGGACTTGGCAACAATTCTCGAATAAGGATCCAATTACTTGGTAGATTTCAATGCAAACAAAACACAATCATGCGTTTTCACTAGGAAAGCCGATCTCACTGTGCCCAACATAAGCATGTCAGGAGTAACCATACCTTTGAAGACATCCATTTCGATGCTTGGTATCACTATCAGCAATAACCTTTCTTGGGAAAATCACGTGAGATCAATTGCTTAAAGTGCATCCCTTTTGGTTTTTTGCCAAGAGCCAAGAGCTATTTCACTTCCAGTCAGCTGCTTATGATCTATAAGGCACAGATCCGAGCTGACCTGGAATACTGTTCCCATATTTGGAGTGCAGCACCCAAACATACCCTGAAACTGTTGGATTCTGTCGAAAAAAGGGCAAATCGTCTCGTGGGTGATGCCTCGCTCACGAACTCACTCACTTCTCTGGAACACCGTAGACAAGTTGGCGATCTGGCCCTATTTCATAGATATTTTCATGGACGATGCTCTTCTGAAATATCAACAATTGTTCCTCCATTGGCAGTCCCCGCGAGATTAACCCGTCGAGTTGAGGCTTCGCATCCTTTCGTGGTCACTTTGGAGACCTGCAGAACATCTCTTTCCAAAGACTGGTTTGGAAAAAGAATGATCTTTCATGAACAAACCTGTGAGTTATAAGTGAATTAAGATGTTGAAAATCTTTGAACAGCTCTGCTGTAAAATTAAGAAACTGAGATACGTCACTATGTGAGATGACCGTCGATATGTGAACTTAGATTCTCTTTGGAAAACTGTGGAAAAAAAGGTTTAAAAAGTGCCCCGTATATCTTTTATTTTCTGTTAATGTAGATGTTGTTTGTCACCATCCAACAATAAAATTAAACATCAAACACTCGACAAATTTTCCTCGCTCTCCACTTGGAGTGTACATATACCTTCAAATTGATTTTTCCCCTTTGCCTTTCGGTCTGTTGGCTGATCTAAGAGCGTTCAAGGGCCTTGTTTGAGTTTTCCGCATACGACTTCCTATTGACGTTCGACATTCGATTATTTGCTCTTCGTACGTCTGCTGTTTCCATGTTCCAGGGCCGTATCTGGGATTGGGTTCGTTGGAAAACCCACACTTCTCCTTAGAACTTGGATTATCACTATACAGGGTGTATCTAAATACCACCGAAAAAATCCAAGGGATGATTCCGTGGATATTTAAAGAAATAAAGTTGTGCCATAACTTGCTTCGTTTTCGAGATACAGGGTATTGATATTTCCATGAAAAATCGTATTTTAATACATTACTCAGTTGTCTTCTCATCAATTTCAATGATACGTTGTGGTTTTGTTGATAGTAATACAAAAATATCCTGAAATTGAAAAATCTCGATTTTGAACACCCTATATCTCTGTAATAATTCCTGCTAGACCCCAAGTGTAATGCATTGATGAAATCAGCTCTTCGAAAAGAATCTGAAAACGCAATAAAATATAGGGTGTTCCATTTGAAATAACAAAGATGATGCTACTTTTTGGTAAAAGTGGCAACGCTGCTTCGCTGAAAATATTTTGAATCGTTAGATCACAAACGTTTATTAAAGTAACCAAATTTTCAGGATAATCCAATGTACCGTTTTCTGTATACGTACGTCTAAGGTACCATCGACCGTGGGCCACCCTGTATTCTTGATGAAACCAATAACAAATGAATTTTGTTCGTTCCATAATACGTGTAGATAGTTTTTTCTTGATAAGCGAGTGAAAAACCAAACCAAATTATTTTTCGGAAACGAATCTGAAATAAATATCCCACGAAAAAAGTTATGATGAATCTAAATATCACAAGTATCATCCACATTTAATAACTTTTCTTTCAATAGGTCTCCAGTTCGGAAAAAACAAACCGAAGAATGTATTTTCAATCATCATCTCAAAATATCATGCGTTCATGTTTTCTATTCTTCAGATTCCATTTCTATTATGTTCCCAAATTAAGTTCTACAGCGATTCTATGGGAATCCAGGCATGATGGACACTTCATTACAAAAATACTATGTATGTATTATAAAGTGTGAAATAGAGTCGAGATCTCGTTAGAACATTTTTTGCCGTTCGTATTGTACATTTAGAGCTACTTAAAATTCGATGACTTTCAGAAAGCATTGTGATAGGTGTGCTTTGTGTGAAATGAAGATTATCTGGTCATGTTACGGGATTCGATTGGAAGAAAATTGTGTAATATCAGTGGATAATTATTTAAACATCGAATGGGTGCACACGAACTGCACCGAAATGGGGTTGTACACATTACAAGTGCTTAATGTAGGGTACCCAGCGAGCACAAACATCCCTGGGATGTTTTGGGATGAAGATGTTATTTTGAGATGTAATATGCCCTGACCAAAGAGGTCTTTAAAGGATATTAAAGTATTGTTTTTGTTCTTCTGTGGCATTTCTTTGTTTGCCTACTGAGAAGTATCCCTGGGATGTTTTGGGATGTTTCAGAAATGAAGGCATGAGGATGTTTTTTTTTGAGGCGTAATATGCACTACCCAAAGGAGTCTTAGAAGGATATTGAAAGTATTGTTTTTGTTCTTTTGTGCCCTTTCTTTGTTTGCCCCACCACAACATCTCATGCTTACGTCACAATACGATGAATTCTGATTTGTTTTCGATTTTGTTCTTCTTGTTCGCAATTGGCATTCGCGTTTGCAGCGTGTCACGCTTACATCACGCTGCTAACGAACAGAAAGGAATTTGGTGAAGTTTATTGTGTTAGAAGACTTATTTAGTTTGTAATAATGACCATCAGATGCAAGATGTGTTGTTCGGTGCCTCAGTGTAATCAATATATAAAAGTACGAATTCATCAATACACAGCTTCTCCGCAGTTGCAAAATTATGCATTGTGGAGAACATTCCAAAAATTGGGAAACCTATTTCCAATTATATGTCTGTGTGTGGTAAGCACTACTCAGAAACCGATTAAGAAGGTAATTTCATATCAAGAAAATATTTTTATGTTCAATTTATTTTTAATGCATTTTTTCAAACAAGGGAAATGGAATCCTAATGCAAAAGTTCATTTTGACAAAAGGCTTCAGAAAAGTACCTCGAAAATGTTTTTTTACAGCGATTTTATGTGCGCAAGACGTGTTGAAAATGTTCTGTTGTGTCCATGAAAAGGTTTTAAAAAGAACTAGGGAGAAGGTAGTTTTGTGACATATCAAGGACATCTCGATAATTGCCGCCTGCGGCGGACATTGGCTGTTCTATAATAGTTCCATTCATGTGTGAACAGAACATAGCAGTGGAGGTTCAATGTCTCGAAATCTTTTACTTTTAATAGTATTCGATGCTATATCATTCGTTATTTGAAATCGCCGAAAAACTTTTTTCATTAATTGAAAATAGGCATTAATTAATTGAAAAAACGAGGTCCAGATGACGTCATGCGCCTTCTGGCACAGAGAATAACCAGATATTTTGACGTTGCCAAAATTTATAGCTAGTAACTAGTTATTCACCTAGTGAGATTCAATATATCACCAATGACAATAGTATTTACATTCGCAAAAGACAAAGTGGCCACCTGGTCACTTGGTCAGTCATAATATCCAAGTATGCCTATTTTGAATAAATCACAGATCGTCAATTCGTGATTAATCGATCATTTAGGGTGGTACATATCCGTATGCTAATAGTTATTTATGCAACAAGTGCAAAAAGTGAGTTGCATACAACATTTTTTTCTACGTTCATGCAAAAAGCAAAAAATGATTTATTGAGGTGAGGCACTAGGTGTAGGAAAATGAAAAACGCAACTTGAATACTTTATTATTAATATCGATTTTCATTGAAACAGGAACTAATACGTTACGAACAATTTAACTCAAACTTTATTTTTACCCTCAATGTTGAGAGTGAATGAACAATTGGTGCAATTTTCAATATGAATATATGACGTTTCTATAACCACAGTTGCAATATAAAAAATGTTTGTCATGATCACAGCACGTTGAAGTAGAATGACAGATGCGTGCAATAAAAACTGTATTGCACTTAGTGCTTCTTTTTCTACTAAATATAGTTCAATAAAGTTCTGCTTTTTGCATGAAGGTAGAAAAATGCCATTTTAGTTATGTGAGTAGAAAAAATTAATTTAGGCCCCTAACGGTAAAGTGGAGTAATTGAATGCCAATAATTCATTGTCACATTCCACTCGCTCATTATCCTTTTCCAATTTGAAAATCATATTGATTTGTGTTCACCTGTGGTGCAATTCGTCTGCGCCCTAACAAATAACTGGTTCATTGTTGAGTTGGGTTTGTTTGGGGGCATCCTTGTTGACATAAAAAAGCGTTGGATCACAAATGAAACCAATTGCTGATGCGGTTGTGGTTGATGGATAAATAGATGGAAATCTGAATTGAGAGATTTCTTGATTATTTATTGAAAAATGCCAGTAATGTGCCAGCGAGCGTGGAAAATTTGATTGATTTATTCATTCATTTATTTATTCAGGAACAGCAAGAGCAAAACATCACGGGACAAGAATAATATATACCTATATTATTTATTGAATTGATGGTTCCTGAGGCTGTAATTTCATCAAGATTCTCATTGGTATAGTGTTGACCTGCCTTCCTCCTGTTGGTCGTGCATACAGGGTGTAAATTTGAAAACTTTCAATGCGAATATCTCGCGAAAGAAAAAAGTTAGAAAAACGCCGTTTGGCAAAAATGCTAAAGAGTTAAGGGGAACTAGAACCACCATATTTCGGCCAAGGGATGAGTCACCCCGTCGGCGCGACACACCCCAACTTTGAAATGTCAAATGGCACTACCTTTTTTGTGATGCCTCAAATGAACAGTCTCAGTCAGTAGTATTCACCTGTACAAGACTTTTTTTCCACCTACTACAGGGTGTACGAAAAATATAAAGTCGAATAAAATAAAATGAATTGTGTTAAAAGGATATTTCATTTGATCAGATGTTCAAAATGCATTTCATTTTGTTGTGAGCAATAGTATAATCGATGTTCAAATGCCATTCTGGATTTTGGAACATATCTCTTGGAATATATCGGCATTCTGCATTTTATTTTATTCGACTTCATGTTTTTCGTTCACCCTGTAGTGGGTGGAAAATAAGTCTTGTACAGGTGAATACTACTGACTGAGACCGTTCATTTGAGGTATCACAAAAGGGGTAGTGCCATTTGACATTTCAAAGATGGAGTGTGTCGCGCCGACGGGGTGACTCATCCCTTTACTGAAGTATGGTGGTTCTAGTTCCCCCTAACTCTGTAGCATTTGTGCCAAACGGCATTTTCCTAACTGTTTTATTTAGCGAGATATTCACATTGAAAGTTTTCAAATGTAGACCCTCAAATTAATGTTTTTCGTACACCCTGTAGTGGGTGGAAAAAAAGTCTTGTACAGGTGAATACTACTGACTGAGACCGTTCATTTGAGGTATCACAAAAGAGGTAGTGCCATATTTGACATTTCAAAGTTGGGGTGTGTTGCGCTGACAGGGTGACTCATCCCTTCACTGAAATATGGTGGTTCTAGTTCCCCTTAACTCTTTAGCATTTTTGCCAAGCGGCGTTTTTCTAACTTTTTTATTTCGCGAGATATTCGCATTGAAAGTTTTCAAATTTACACCCTGTATATCATATAGGTTAGGTTAGGTTAACTAAACTGGTCAACATTGATAACGTCGTGCTCCAGAATATAGCCTGAATTCATAGTGGAATAACTCACGAATTTCCTCACCAATTTGAAATCGGTTTTCACCGATGATTAGCCTAATCTCTTGACAGTTTGTTGTGGCAATATGAAACTTCTTTAATTTCAGATAACATTGCTACAGAGTGATAATTGAATAGGTGTAAAATTGCATCGTGGTTGTCACCTTACCGTTTGAACAGATAATTTTTTTAATTTTTTTTCTCACCTGTATCCTTGATTGATGCTTTCTCTCGGAAAGATATCAGAATTTTCGAATTCAGAGCTTTGATAATCGTGTTATGAATATTCATTCAGAATGATGCATTTTTTCGACGATTAATTGAATGAAATTGAAAGTTGTATGTATAGTCGTCGGATATGTGATCGTGTTCGAACACAGAAAATTCTGAAAAAGTCTATACAAAGTGATGCAAGAAATACTGAATGATGGAATGGAGAATAACGTATAGTCTTCAGTAGATGAAACATAATTTTCTCTGTGTTACTAGTGGAATAATGAAGTGTTACTTCGTCATGAGGATGTCTGGTATCTGACCTCGAAATGATTTTGTAATTTCTTGGATCGAAGGTCATATAATGAAAGTACGCATTTTTAATCGAAATGATACATTTTCGTTAAGATAAATTATTAAATTCAAAAAATTACGATTGTAGTTCCAGAAGTATGAAATTCATATTTATTCTTGACGATGGATATACAAGGTGCTATAAAAAGTATGTCCAGATTGTCCCGGGATGAAGAAGGATATGTTTGAACGTGATGAAAATCGCTATGTTCCGAAAAAGGAATATATATAGTGTCGGTCATGGTGGAAATTTGTGAAATGTATAAATACAGTAACGTTTCATGAGGATCATACGACGAAACAGAGACTGCAGAATTGCCATACATTCGATATAATGTTTTTCATACTAATGAAGATGAATACAGTAAGTCCTCATGAGGCTATTCATTAATAGCGCAAAAAACACGATTCGTATGCCAAAATATTGTGAAAAACTATTTCAATCCTTTGATTCCTCTGTAAACAAATGAGAAAAGTGAGGTTGTGTTTCAATGTTTTACAGAAAAGTGAGGTTGTGTTTCGATATTTTACCTCCATCAGGGTCGGTCATCGTGCACGCGACCTATATTAGAGTAGTAGGCTACTTAGAGAAAAATGTTTCGAAACTTGAAATACCCAATACCAATTTAGAATGGAAACGTCACATGAACCAAGTTCTCGTATTGCATAAAAATTTCATCCATTATCAACTAATTTTTTATAAATACGGACCTGGATTTTTTTTCTTTTTTTATTCACACTTTTGGAAACCTCAAAAGCTATATGAGCTATCAGAAATTTTCATTTTCGATTGTTTCGTTTACAAAAATTGACAGTTTCGTTTCGTATTGATAATCTAATATATAAAATTCCTGTCTTGTGGTCACGGTGTTAGTGGTCGAACTCCTCCGAAACGGCTCGACCGATTCGTATGAAATTTTTTGTGCGTAAACAATGTTTAAATCGAAAATTCAAGATGGCGGATCCAATATGGCGGACGAGTATTGTAATTATGGTCAGATTCTATTCAAAATTGGTATCAGGTGGTTTTCGGGTCGGAGATTATGATTCTTTCATCAAAATTAGGAAATTAAAGATGGAGGATCCAATATGGCGGGCGAGTTTTGTAATTATGATCCAATTCTATTCAAAATCTGTATCTGGGGGTTTTCGGGGTCGGAGATTATGATTTCATTCTTTAAAATTGGGAAATTCGAGATGGCGGATCCAATATGGTGATAGAGCTTTGAAGTAATAAATAGTAGTTTGAAAAACTATAATGAAACACGCTTCTATTGATAGTCAAACTCGAGGCCCAACTGGATAAAAAATTGATAGTATAGTTTAAAAAACGAGATAGATTGTCGAACAAAAAAGAAGTAGAAAATAAAAATAGTAGTTCGAAATACTAATGAAACACGATTTCATGGATATCCAAACTAAAAAAAAGTTCTGAACAATATAATAAAAGTGTGTTGATGAATATTCAACTGAAAAAATATTTTTAGAAGAAAATATATATAGCAGAACAACGTCGTGTGCCAGGTATCAGCATCAGCTATTGTAATAAAATAAATAGTAGTTTGAAAAACTAATGAAACACGTTCTCATATAGATAGCCAAACTAAAAAGAAGTGAGTAGTAAATAAATGAAAAAATGAAGAGATATAGAGTGCCGAACTGAAAAGAAGTAGATAATAAGTTAGAATTGTTTGAAAAACCAAAGAATCCCGTTTTCATGGATAGACGAAGTTCTTTGATAAATATTTATGTAAAAATATTTTTTCCAGAAATAATGTTATGGCAAAACAACGTTTGCCGGGTCAGCTAGTGAAAATATACAGAAGAGTCCAAATCGGGAACCTGCAGTTCAACCTGCCTCACACACGATACACCTTCTTTTAATTTTCATTTCGTACCTGTACACTGGAAGATGATTAATGACCGAACAGTGAAGCAGCAAGCACCGAGCGATGTAATCTTACGGCCTTTTTGTTGTTCCTCACGAAAAAAAAACCGACTTCCATCTTTTAATTGCAAATGGCGTTCTACGCGAGGACTCGATCTCGAAAATTTCGAGCGAGTCATCGTCGTTCTAGATTTTTTCTTCCTTTTTGTCTTTTGTCTTGTTCGGCACCCAGTGTTGGGATTTTTAATCTAGTCGATCGGTTGGTGTTAGGCGAAGAGGTGTTGGAATTTTCCCATGTGAACTCGTATGAACATTTTTGTAGTCTCAGAAACAACACACACTCTGAGTCATCTCCACAAATTTATTAGCACACATTAGGAACATCGGAACATGTTTGGAACATCAGCAGCATTATTAAAGAATTTTGTGGAGGGATGTGAAAGTAACTACACGAGAAGGATTTTCATAGACATGGCCTACATTTCTCAGGAATCTAGAATACTGTTCCCACATATGGGGTTCAGCACCAAAACATACTGATGCTATTAGATTCCATCCAGAGAAGAGCCATCCGCCTGGTGGGTGACGCCACACTCACTCACTCTCTGACATCATTGGAACACCGTAGAAGGGTCGGCGACCTTTCACTTTTCTATCGATACTTCCACGGTAAATGTGCTTCGGAAATCTCTGCTATCATCCCTTCACTAGCAATACCAGTCAGACGAACTAGACAAGCCCAGTCAGCACATCCTTTAGTTGTCAACCTCGAAAGATGTCGAACAGCACTTTATCACTACTCTTTCATCCATAGAACGGCTATAGGCTCTGGAATTCATTGCCTGAGGAAGTATTCCCAACAACATATAATCTCCAGAAGTTCAAAACAAATTCCAATACCTACCTCCTATCCCTATCCTCCCTTGGAACGCACGATGTTCTTTGAACATTATAGGGATTCCCTTTCGTGCGCTTCAAGCGTTAAAAAAATCAATGAATGAACTGATGTAGATCACTTGAGTGGAATATATGCTTACCTGTTGTCTTTAGATAATAATACAACACAAAATGATTACCAAGATCAATCCGTAAATTCAAATATTTTCCACAACTTTTTCCTGGTAAATAACATAAATTTCAAATTTTCTCTCATGAAATTCTCGTTAATCACAAATTGAAATAAATATTTAACGAATTTCAGAATAATGTGTAGATGAATGTACCTCTTCTGCTTCTTCAATTTTCTTGCTTTGACTTGATTATGCATTTTCGCAATTTTTACATGCATTTTACAATTTACTAATCCACATAATTTTGTTTGATCCTCTTTGTTGTTCGTTTTCAGAACTATGTCATTATCGTATTATACAATTTTATCATTAATAACATTCATGTGAAACAATCTCACCAAAGATGTAAGTAAAATTCCTTTGCAGAATCAATGATACCTAATGTTAAATTGTTGTAGTTTCCTTATGATGAAAATATAATATTCCGAAAGCTTGGAAAAACTTTAAAGAGTATACTCTTCACTTCATACAAACACACATATACATACACCAGCCTATAACGGTCTTTTTTGTTCACATTCGTTCGATATTCATTGGAATTTTTCGATAAATTTTTGGTAATGGTGTAGGTACAGTTCTGTTGTATACTTTTATAGTTAATTTGACTATACATTCGGAATAACTTTTTTATACTGAATGTCCATCTTCGTCTATGTAGAATGACACGATTCCTATACCTATGTATTCATTATGTCAGGAAGGAATTAAAAATATCAAATTTGAAGTTAATACGATTCACGCCCATGAAACAAGGCAGTTCAATCTATTGGTAGCGAATAATTATGACTCAAATTTTGGTTAACAATCAATCAATCAATCAATCAATCAACTCCTCACCTATAATGAATTGAGAAATATATTTATTTATTATGAAAAATAATAATTGTGCAACTATTATTGTTCTGATTCATTATGTTATATACTTTGTGATGTATTTATCCCTATTATAAACAATAATGTTTCTTGGGGTAATAAAGACAATCAAATATCTCCAAAACTGAGAGAGTAACAAAGGAAGAAATATTGAAACCTTGTATAACGATGACATTGCCGACATATATTTATAAGGAAGAAAGACTTATTGTGACCTGAAAATGAGCCGAATTCTTGGAACTGAATGTTAAAACACCTTGTATATATTCGAAAAAAAGTATAATTTTATGAAAAGTTACATTTTGTTACCTGTCAAAAGAGATAAAATACTATTAGTGTCACCAGTGTTATTGTGATATAAGATTCACACAACATCAGGGCTGATTCTTTTCCAACAAATATTTGATTTGCCCTGTATAATGCCTTTCATACCCAATTCGCCGTTCGCGCCAATAACGTCAATACACCCGAAGACTGAAATTGTTTTTTGATTGAGTTTTTCCCCTGGATGGGTTTTGCATTTACATCTTCTGGAAGCTGGAACTGACGGGAGCGAATTCATTTTTAATGAGGTTTCCAGGGTGATCATCTAAAATAAAAACTGTTCTGGTTCTAAAAAGGATAAAGTTCAACAGTTGATGATCGAAATCTTTTGATGTTACTCTCTTGATATTAAAGGGAACTTTGACAAGAAGACTTTACTTTGACAAGAAGACTTTCCTTTATTTAGTTAGCAGATATTCAGAGATTTTGTGAATGGATGGAAAGTTTTGAAATTGAAACATTTGAAACACCTACTCCACAGTGTGAATGCGTGAATGGGATGGTGAAATATTTTTAAGAGATACCAAAGACATATAATAATTGTTATTCCACCACCAGCTAAATAACCTAACATTTTCAGGTCATAAAGTCTGTTTTTTCTACCATAGTACAGTTCTTTTTATGAACTTATAGTCAATAAAGACCAATATAGCCACTGCTATTAGCCATCAGCATTCACTGTTCTTTACTCCGATTAACTTGAAATTTGGCAGGTGTTCATAATTTCGGTGACAATATATTATGGAATTTTTGTTGGAATTGAAAAAAAATGGCTGCTCCAAGATGGCGGACAAGATTTGGTCCGATTCCATTCAAAATTGGTAAGTGGGGGTTTTTGAGGTCGGAGATCATGATTTTTTTGTTAAAATTTATAAATTCAAGATGGCGGCTAACAAATAATTTTTTGTTCTTGTATGAATGACGATAACTCTGTTGTTATCAACACAAAACTATCACTGCGACACATCATCTGTAAGAGAAAAAAAAGTTTTTTGTAACTATAAAGTCATAGTGAGCTATGACCTACATTTGAAAAATTAAAGTTGGTGCTGATATCTCAAATTCTAGAAGAGTTGTTATTAATTTCATATTTTTTTCGAAATCACTTCGAAAAACTGCCATGAGAATGTGAAATTCCTATTTGAATATTTTCATAAATGAAGAAGTTGCGGAAGAGACATCAAAATGATCAAAATCTGTTTTTTGCGTATAAAACAAAAACGAATAGATTTCATCAACATTATAGTTGGCCTTGACAAACTCCACATTTGGTATCATTTAACCGACCTCGTATCTCTCACCGTTAAAAAGATACCCATGGTGAGCATGGTAAGTGGGACACACTGTATATTACTAGCTGACCCGGCAAACGTTGTTTTGCCATAAACATCATTTCTAGAAAATATATTTTCAGTTGAATATTTCCCAGCACACTTTTATTATTTTAGTTTCTTTTTCTTTTCAGTTCCCATGAAAGCGTGTTTCTTTACTTTTTCAAACTATTCTGTCCACTTTCTACTCCTTTTCAGTTTTGCTATCTATAAAAGCGTATTTCGTTAAATTATCAAACCACCATTTATCACAATAGCAGACCCGGCAAACGTTGTTTTGCTATATACCTAAATTTATTTGTAGGAAATAGTTTATTAGTTAAATATTTATTTAACAAATTTTCATTATTCTGTTTTCTACTTCATTTCAATTTGGCTATCCATAAAAACGAGTTTCCTTAGTTTTCAGTCGACAATCTATCTCTCTAGTTTTTCAATCTATACTTTCTATTTTCTTCTTCTATTTAGTTTGGCCTACAGTTTGACTATTTATGAAAGCGTGTTCCATTATAGTTTTTCGAGCTACTATTTATTACAAAGCTCGTTCGCCATATTGGATTCGCCATCATAAATTTCCTAATTTTGACCAAATAATCAAAAATTTCGACGAAAGATTCATAATCTTTGACTCCGAAAACCTCCAGATAACAATTTTGAATAGAATCGGATTGAAAAAACACGTCCGCTATATTGGATTTGCCATGCATTCTGAGTTCCCTAATTTTGTGGAAAAAATCATAATCTCCAGTTCCGAAAACACCAGATACCAATTTTGAATAGGATCGGATCATAATTACAAAACTCATCCGCCATTTTGAATCCGGTATGTTGAATTTCTCAATTTTGATAATCTTTGACTCTAACCCTAGATACCAATTTTTGAATAGAATCGGGCCACAATAATCACAAAACTCGTTCGCCATATTGGATCCGTCATCTTGAATTTTCAAATTTTGATGAGATAATCATAATAAACTCGTCAGCCATATTCGATCCGGCATCTTGAATTTTCAATTGAAAAAATAGCTCACGAATGATTAAAATTTTCATACGAATCGGTGGAGCCGTTTCGTAGGAGTTTGGCGTCAATCACCGTGACAGAGACAGGAGAATTTTATATATTATAAGATGTATCTAGATTTCTATCGAACGAATGATATACAGGGTGTTTCATAATTGAATGTCAATATTCGAGGAGGCGATTCTTGGGCCCATTCTAAGAAGAAAGTTTCATATGAACATATGACCTAAACATCCCAACTTTTGAGATACAGGGTGGTAAAATTCTCGAAAATTAATATAGCCTACTACAATGAGAAGTGATAATTCCAAAATACCAAATATGAATACGAAGTTCATAAACTATGAATTGTATTTCTGAAATTTGATCTAAGAAATAAAATCTAGTTCTCTGCATTGTGATATTGTCATATTAACGATATTGCTATAATCATGTAGTAAAAAGCTTGTTATATTTTTAAGCGAAAACCGTGCATCAGATTGAAAAAATTGTAGTGATCAAATTTGCTTAGAAATGTTTGGGAATTTCAGGAATGATTTCAATTTGGAGATTAATCAGTGGCGTACCATTAATGTCTGCCAAAATAGGTATGTGAAATTCCATACGAACGCCACTGGTGGCAACAACAAAAAATGTGGTACTCTTACTGATGCATCTTGATACATAGTACATGTATGCCAAATTTCATCAGAATATCTGAAGTGGTATTACAGATATTAATAAAAAACTATTAATTTTTGAGAACTTTACCACCCTGTATCTCAAAAGTTAGGATGTTTAGGTCATACGTTCATATGAAACTTTCTTCTTAGAATGGGCCCAAAAATCGCCTCCCCAAATATTGACATTCAATTATGAAACAACCTGTATAGTGGATTCAGAAAACCCCGAAATTGGGTGCCTAATTCAATGAATAACACAAAAATTAAAAATATCGTAATAATACCTAATTGAAATTGAATCCTTTGTGTGCGATACTGCGATATCACTCAATCTGAAAACCTGTGGAGATAAATATGAGCCTCTGGAATAGGATTACCCAGATGACAGATAATCCTCGTTTAGAAAACTTCACCCATCGTTGTGATTTTTCCAAAGAGGATCGTAATAATAACCATTCTATAATGGGCACGCAATCTTCTTCAGGGGAAAGTCATGTAAATCCGATACCGACTTCCGTTTTGGGCAATTTTCTCGTGAAGTTGGCATGATAGCACGTGCCAGGACTGCCACTATAATCACAGTCTTGCCTGAGTCTCCGCGACTCTTGACAACCACCTATTATCAAGGGCACTTCTTCTCCGCACATATCCACCAAGCAAATTAGGGCTTCGCGAGATCAAGACCTCAGAAAATGAATCTAGTCTTGGTCTTGGTATTGGTCTTGATAGTCTTGGTCTTGAATCAAAATGCGCCTAGAAATTTTAATTATTCAATTCAAATATCCAACAGTTTATATGCATATAAGGTATTCCGTATTTCTCAGTCTTTAAAATTGTCAATTTGTGCGTATAAAGCAAACGAAGTAAATTTCTCCTTTTACATTGAAAATATAATTTTTAAAAAACCTCAAATAAACATTAAATGAGACCTAACACACAAAAAAAGAATCTCTTGTATTGAGCATGACTGCATTGGTCCAAGAAAATAATTTGTTAGTATAGGTATAGGAAAGAGATATTCCTGTTCCGAAACAATGATTTATTCAACGAGTGAATGATTCCTAATGAGATAATTAAACTGCACAGAATATTCGTGAAGAAATATATTTTTGTTTCATTAGTTGACAATAATCTTGGATCAGTTTAGTCCATCATGACCCCAAATGGTTATAGAATAATCCCATGCATGCGTTCATTTCGTCTTCTTGAAGTTTTGCTGGAAATGATAACGGCCACAAACATTGAGATAAGTATTATAATTGATTAAAGACTCACCTCTATAATATGTAATATAGTGACTCCAGTATAATATCATGCCTTCTGGAAGATATCGGGTATATAGATTCGAGATACTCGGCAGAAAACTTTCTCTCACCTAATTTAAGGTTCTTCAAGTCTTTGCAATACCTCATTTTTAAATAATACTTCTTCATTCATCAACCAGTCGTCATTTTGCTACAGAAGAATTTCGTAGTACAGAATGAGCATATTTCCATAGCAGGATAATACTAAATTCCTGTTATTTTGATTGAATATTTGTTGATTCACTCACAATGACTACCGAAATTTGCAAATACCTATATATACTTACCAAGTGAATTCAATGTTGTACCTTCACCAGCTTTCTACAAGTTCAGCATTTGTTAGATATTTATGTTCTAAGTCAATTCACACCTATTTACACACTCAATATAAAACATTCAAAATGTTCAAACCACGCAGCTTAATGCCGTTTCGCCGCTGTGGGCCTGTCATAATGATGTGAGCATTGTCAATAATGATTGTAGACTGGGGACTGAGTTTTGGCAACAGGATTGCTCACCCATTATTTTCATTCAAAGAAATACCCACTCATTCTTCTTCTCCAAAATTCCCATTTCACTCCAGGTAAGAAAGAACCCACGACGAAGGCGAATGAAGATATTGCTAAAATCACAGCCTGAGGAACCAACAACCTAGTTTAATTCAATGCTATTAGTCAAGCCATTATCTTTTCCGGAAAAGATGAGCCCTCGAGGAAAATTACCTTTAGTATTATTACGGGTTATGGGACATAAGGGATATAAAGCTATCGTCGTTTTGAACACTGGGCGTAATTAGAAGAAATAGGTGTAATTTTGTGCAGCAAAAATGGCTGATCGAAATTACCGTCGCTATATAAAATTGCCACGAAATCGCGTTTTTAACAACCTACCTATAGTGCACACAATATGAAGTTCATTTACGAAACGTTTTGAGCCATTAGCTCCATCGTTTTTTTCTTATTGAAATTAGTTTACCGTTATCATCACTGAAAATTTCTCTCATTTCAAATATCTCTATTTTCAGCTGTTCCAACAAAATGTGAATATTTATGCGAAAATATCATTTTCTCAAAACATTTTCAGAAAATCATAGTACAGTGTGACCCACTTCTAATGGAACCACCCCTGTATCTTACGTAATCGTTGGGTAAGGATCCTGAAATTTGCTGGAGCGAGAGATATACCAAAAATGCACTCTATGACCAAGTGGGGTCATCTTCAGTGATATACACTGCTCGCCACAGCCATGAAACTACCCCAATTTCCGGAAAATGATATTAGGAGTCAAAATAGGTCGAAAATCACTTCAGATTTGGAATCAGGACGCCCAATTCACTAACTATTCAAATTTTTCCTGGAAAATTTTCAGTTCGGAAAAATGAAATTTTGTCGCATTTTTTATGGAAGCACCCCTCGTATCTCACGTAATTGACTTTATCTTTGGACTTTCTCTTCTTCCGGCAAATTTCAGAACCCTACCTCAATAATTACGTGAGATACGGGGGTGCTTCCATAAAAAATGCTACAAAATTTCATTTTTCCGAACTGAAAATTTTCCAGGAAAACTTTGAATAGTTAGTAACTTGGGCGTCCTGATTCCGAATCCGACGTGATTTTCAACCTATTTTGTCTCCTAATATCATTTTCCGGTAATTGGGGTGATTTCATGGCTGTTGGCGAGCAGTGTATATCACTGAAGATGACCCCACTTGGTCATAGAGTGCATTTTTGGTATATCTCTCGCTCCAGCAAATTTCAGGATCCTTACCCAACGATTACGTAAGATACAGGGGTGGTTCCATTAGAAGTGGGTCACACTGTATAACGATAGGTGTCATGAATTTGATAGTTTTCCCGTTGGTCTCAGAATCTTTGTAAGTTCTCAATATTCTTATGATAGAACACACTGCATTGTGTTGTTTTCCTTGTAGAGAAAAATAGAAAAAGAGTTCTAATATATACATAAACGGAAAACCAGATGTTTTGAGAAAACTGATGAGAACCTGTGTCTTGCACACTACGGTTCTTTGGTAAAAAATAATAATAATAATATATTCTATAATGATCTACAAAGTATCAAATGGGACATCCTATATAAATCACAAAAAAAAGCAGAATGCGTCGCCTGAATATCCTAATGAACAGTGAATACAAAGTCGATTCTGTTTATTTATTGGGCATTCCTATACGGATAGTCAGCGGAATATTTTTGCGGGAAGCAAAATAAACTGTTGAATGTTTCCATTGTGCCAGTAACATTTACGATTTTCTTGAAATACTAGTTGAAGTAGCACGTCCACCAAGGACATCAATCAAATCCTGGTAGAAACATCAACTTCGTCACATTCCTGTGGTCAGTTCGGTTCTGCAACTGCGTCTTCAGGCGGCCATCAAATCTAGGGGCACCTCAACAACACCTCAAAAAGTCGCTAAATCGACCTACTTTATCTCCTCAATTCGAGAATTGATAAGTTTTTCCGATGTGGTCGAAATTCTTTATATGGACACCACGATGAACCAGTCCCTTCATGATAATGTGGAAGTTCCTTTATGTAGGGGTACCTACCCACTATAAATACTCCACCTCCTTCCAATGCTCCTCTAACCGAAGTATCTGATGACTCTTTCAGGCCCATTGTATGGCCGTATCTTACCTCGAGTATGCCGTTATTGATTTTAACATAAATACGAATCAGGGCCATTTCAAATATCATCACAGCATAGTAGGTATGTCACAAATGAGGAGATATTTTAGGTCAAATTCCAATATTCTTTTAATAGTATATTATGTAACAAGTGTTATAAATGTCCTTTCAGTAACGAGTATTTTAAGCACGAGCGGAGCAGACCGGAGCGAGTGTTTAATAAACGAGTGTCTAGAAGAGTTTATAAACACGTTACATACTATGATTTTTCTACGAACTCCGAAAATTACACTAACATACCTGCTATTCCTGCTAACCTACAAAATAATTCGAAAGGAATGGGAATTGAGAACATAATACATGCAACTGCATGCAACCAGCGAGATACGTATAAGTGATATTGGTTGTAGATGTGTCCAGTTCATTGCTTACTAACCTTTGTTTCACGTTTATTGTCATGCTTAGAACAGAATAATAGTTATTTCTGTATCTGCGCGAAATGCTACTTTGGTGATCGAGATCTGATTTTTTTAAGGAGGCGTAGCCGAGTTAAAGAAATAGTCGAGATGACCAAAGTATTTCGCGCTCGAGTTGCAAACAATATTTTTTCTAAAAACGTCAAAACATATAGTTCTAAAGTAAAAATATGCTTAGCTTGATATAAAAAATAGTGTTGAACTGGCTTTAAAGGCGTCTCCCTATCCTCCCTAGGTACGCACGATGTTCCACGAACATAATAGGAATTTCCTTTCGTGCGCTTCAAGAGATAAAACAGAGTCATTGTTGAACATTCAGAAATAAATGATTTCATGGATGTTTGCTCGATTGAGGACCATTAAGTTGAAATATACATATCTCATAAATTTTACATAATGCGCGAAGTATAGGTACTTCGCGCATTGTTATGTGCAAGGTATCATGGTAACGTAGGAAACTGAAAAAAAGTGTCATTTCGCAGTTCGTTATCAATGCGCGAACCTTGTCATTTTTTGACGTTTGTAGAAAAATGAATTGTTCTCAAAGATGGATGCTTCATTTTTACACTTCTTGGAGATATGCAAGTACCAGAACATTCTCTTCAATTTCACTTTCGTCTAATTTTCGCATATATTTTTAATGAAGAATTCTGATACAAACGAATATTGTTGGAATAATTCTGATACAAAATTTTAAAATAACAGTTGACAGTTAATACAATTGACAGACCAGACATGTTTCAAATTGCTCAAGCTGTGTTTAATGAACTGCGTTGCCATGGTAATGTGTTTAAGAAATCGTGTTGCCATGGTAACGTGTATAATATTTTGAATAGATCACAGATCGACAATCCGTGATTAATCGATCATTTAGCGTGGTACATATCCGTACGCTAAATGCCATTTTAGTTATGTGAGTAGAAAAAATCATATATCGATTCGAAGTCATTTAACGCTCACGTCAATGTTTATTAGTCCCAAATCATTAAACCACGAACTATCGACTAGTATTTGAACATAAACACAAGTCCCAGAAAAATCAGTTTCATACTGTGTACATGTAGGGTAAGTTAAGTTTTTTTATTGATTGTTATTGAATGGAGCCAAGAATAAATGTGTGTATATGTTGTGTTGGAGTCCTTTGGAGTATTCTTCATCATTATCACTTTTGAAGTTCATTCTCTAATGGATCTAGAACACAACTTAGGCAAACCTCGCCTTGTCTGTGACGGTCTGTGTGAGTTCTGTGTGTGTAGGCCTTGCTATACTGATGGCTCGATATACGCCACCTTGGGAGAAGCACTGTTGAATAAACCGCAACAGTGAAGCGTGTGGAAATATCTTCGGCCGATGCTACGTAAATTCGAACTCATAATACGCGATTCTGCCAACTTCAAGAACTATATTTCTAAGATTTGGTATATTAGAGGAATGAATGCTCACCGACGATATCTACGGCCTTTCGGTCTACGCTGCCTCTGGACACAAGGCCATAAACATGCTTTACGACCAAGGGGAAAAAATGCAATTCGGAATTTAACACTCGGAAAAATGAATCGACGGAGTGTTCTTCTGCGGAATGCCAGAGGGATTACGACTATGGGAATGAGATTGACGTTCCGTATGCAATAAATGCCTTGCACTCTCAATCGTATTTCAAAGCGGTCGAACAGCCTCGAAATATAAACCTCTGAACGATTATAATAGGTGGTTTGGATATAGAGCCAATCTATTGTTTATAGCACATTTCAACTATACAGTGCGCCACAGCTAAAAGTCAATTTCAAATCACAGAAAAAAAATGACTTACACAATGGTTCGTATAGGTCGCGTGCAAGAACTGTCAGATGACCGACCCTGGAGGCAAAACATTGACACACAACGTCACTTTTCTTATTTGTTTACAAGTGATCGAAATAGTTTTTCACAATTAGTTTGGCATAGGAATCGTATTTTTCCGCTATTCATCAATTCGCTCATGCCATCACATTGTGCTGTTGTAAAATGCACAAAAACTGCAGCGGAAGATGAAGGAATCCGGATGGTACATTATGATTTAAAAGTAAGTACCTACTATAGTCACTCACATATAGTTTTCATTTTTGGAATTTGGTTATTTCTCTGATTTCTCATCAGAATTCCTTCTGCAATAAGAGCTAATAGAAATATACCTGAAATTTCTAGAATAATGCAAGAAGATTGGATTCATGCAATCAATCGGGAGGACTGGTCTGACATGCTGACGAATCTGACGATCATGTGTGTTGTAGACATTTTCAATCTATTAGCAGTATTAGCTTGTATTGCAGAAGTGGCAGAAGGCAGAAGGAATTTTAATAAGGAATGACAACATTTCATAACGATAACTATGTGAGATTACAATTTACCTGAAAAATCATATTCCCTAGTCTCTTGCTGCATTTTTTGTGCATTGTACAACAGCACAATGCAAAGGCATGCTTGAATTAATGAATAACTCAAGAAACACGATTCGTATGCCAAAATATTGTGAAAAACTATTTCAATCCTTTGATTTCACTGTAACCAAATAAAAAAGTGAGGTTGTGTTTCAATAATTCACAGAAGAATGAGGTTGTGTTTCAATATTTTGCCTCCAGGGTCGGTCATCGTGCACGCGACCTATGGTGAAGAGGAAGAATCTATCAACCAGTTAGGTTAGGTTGTTTAGAAAAATAATTTCTGATAAGCATAAAATGTCAAACCTGAGAGATTAAAGAAAAAAATCCGTAAATCGACTGTCAGTTGATGCAAGATAGGCTGTTTCGGCTTGTCAAGCCTTATCAGTTTCAGTCGCATAGATAGCAATACCAGTCAGAGGATCTTGAAATGTCCAGTCAACATATCCTTTCGTTGTCAATCTCGATATATGTTGAGCAACACTAACATTCGTTCGTCTGTTGGGCGGCAAAGCTTTGGTATTCTTTGCAAATGGAAGTATTCCCAAGTCTTTCGACTTGAAGCTTTTGATGCTATTTTTTTCTGTCATATCCCTGTTTATAGTTTCAATATGATAAACAACATTCTTAAGACAATATTTAAACACCACTTATTTATAATCGACTAGTATATAACCTTACTGAACAACTATATAAACGATACGATGTTTCAAAATGAAATCAGCTGTAGATTTTATGGGGTAAATTTGAAATATGAAGATTTCTTCCAATTTACCCCGCAGTTCCAATTATCCCCATTCTACGGTATACATTTGAAGATAAGTTTCAGTAATAGTTTCAATAACCCTGAAGTTTGTGAAGAATCAATTAACATCATCATATTGAGAATAACTTACAAGTCGCCCATAAAAATGAAAAAAAGTTGGAGAATAAGATTAGGCAACTAGTCTTCATTTGGAAATTTATTGACAAATATAGAATATGAGGATTTCAATTGATCAATAAATCAATTAAATAATAGATGATCGTTACACTGGGTGCTGATATCTGAAAAATGTCCAATGTGCATGATTTAAAAGTTGTACAGGGTGGAACTTATAGCGTAGGTATTCCACTCGCCGATTTACAGAGCGCACTAGCACAAAGCAAGTACAAGTGGCACTGACTCGGGTCTTCCATGAATACATATCGATGTCAAAATTGTCTGAGATTGGTGTACACGGTGGTCTGAATCGTTGGTTTGCTTCATATATATTTAATCGATCACGAATTGTTATAGCTAATGGATATGCATCTAATTCTTATATTGTCACTTCGGGTGTGCCACAAGGATCACATTTAGGGCCCCTACTTTTTCTGATTTATTTAAATGACATAACGTCATCATTTGAAACTTATAAATTTCTACTTTTTGCGGATGATTTGAAAATATTTTCATGTGTCAAAAGTCCAGTCGATAATCTTTTAATTCAACGTGACCTAGATCACTTGTAAAATTATTGTATCGTGAATAAAATATTTCTCAATTAGAACAAATGTTTTTTCATCTCGTTTACTAAAAATATCAATATATTCTCATACGATTATAATTTCAATAACACCATTTTGAAGAAAGTGGATGAAATCAGAGAGATCTTGGTGTCGTTTTAGACAGAAAGATGACATTCTCAGCACATATCGACTATGTTGTAACGAAAAGTAACAAAACCTTAGGATTCATATTGAGACAAAGTAAAAACTTCACTTCCATTCAAGCATTAAAAGCATTATTTTATTCTTATGTCTACAGCAGACTTAATTACGCAACGGTTGTATGGAATCCTCAGTAAATAAATAAATAAAAGTGCTGTTGCAGCACAGAGCAGTGGAATAGAAATAGAAAGTTGTTGCGACCTTCTTGTCATCAGATACGTCAGAATAATTGTTTTGTCAATCAAAAAGTTGAATTATTGAAGGTACATTTGGTTCCCTTGGTCCACATGAAATGGATTCATCTACCTCTTATTGTGAATTCCCTGTGAACACTGCCAGAAACCAGCCAGAAACAGTCCCATATATGAATGTTCATTGTCAATGATATTTAATTGAATGATTCGACAATAGTGATGTAACATTGAAGTGTATCGTTCACGAACTTCGTATTTTTCATCATTACTGAATCAACAATCAAATATGTTTTTTCTGTGACGGGAAAAAAGTTTGGCATTTCATTTCTGTTGGCAGGTTATAAAATGTCACTTTCCATAAATTACTTTTCTCCCGTGGGAAAAAGTGATATAAACTGTTGATGGCTTTTGTGCTATAGTTCCGAAAAATTAGTCAATAATACCGTCTTCAAGAAAGAACTGAAAGTCCTTTTATCTTCCATTCGACTTCGCGATTACGTATATTACTAAACAACCACTAAATTCGCAATTTTTCGAAATCAAATCACAGAATTAGACTGACAGAAGTGACATCACATATTTGAGTACTTTAAAAGAATGATAAAGATACCTACAACGCAGGTGTCCCCACTGTTAAAAATTTAAAATTTCACGTCGATAATGTTCAGATTTCAAAATAATGTAATATCTTCTCAATATTGATTCGTCCTTTCTTCTGTCACAGAGAAAAATAGTGTATTATACACGGGAAAAATATTAGATTTTAGCTCACGGAGCACCACAACCTGGAGCTAAAATCTACTACATTTTTTCCCTTGTATAATAAATAACTATTAATAACCTGCACAGCTGAATGGCTTCCTACAACTTTTAGGTATTTTGAATCTTCCCTAATCGCTGTTTCGTATATCGAAGTACTTCTGAATCTCAATCATCTTTTCTTCATCATCGCTTGTCTCCGAAGTATCTATCGAAAGAGATAATAAATTGAGAATTGAACTTTTTTTTCATAATTGGCAATACTCTCCAAATTCAAGTCTGAATAGTGCATGCATATTTTAGACATAGAACATGCCTATCGATATCAATTCTACCAACCTTGAACTGACCCAAAAATTAAATTCAAATCTATCATTGAACATAATCTCGTCAGATTCGAGTAGATTTCAGTTGAGCTGTTTGACGTTGACAGTAATACCGAGAATTCCGAATAATCATGGTAATCTCATGGTAGCTCGGTCGAGTAAATGATGACCGGATAAGAGAAGGTGCCGAAACAAGTGAAATCTTGTAATACTCTTTTCTCGCATGAGTGCCTCTTTGGCCGGCGTATTATCGGTTCGACTGTTTTCGGGGATTATGTCGTCAAGAAGATATTTGACAGATCGAGGTCCTTTTTTGTTCCGGATATTGTGGAACAGAATTATTCCATGAACTTTTCATTGAGGAATTTGGGGAATGAAACAGACTTATTAATTTAATTCAAAGATCAACCTCTTCAAAATTTTTGAATAGTGGAAGGGGTCAACTTACACCTTATTAGTGGGTATTTTGAATCTCTATACAACAGTGTACTTTTACTCAAATTCGGTGAAGCCATATATATGCAAGATTTTTGTCTTAATGACTAATTATTGTACTATTGTATCACTTGTACGTACAGTTTATCAACATACATTGAAACATACGTTCAAAATGAGTTTATATAATGAAACTAGACACAGCAAGTCTTTATAGGTTTGTATAGATTTACAGTTGGTTCTAAAAAAGATAAATTGCAAATGCACTTTATTGTTTAATTTTGTAAATTCATGAGTGGCTTCAAACGTGAAATATTTGTACTTCCCCGAATAGATATAGGACATTCTAAATTTGAATGAATTTCACATAAATAACCCCTGTATACAAATTTTCAGATCAGTGTCATTTTTAGAATTCCGAATATGCGTCTAATGTGCATTTTAGACGGAACACATCAAACCAAGATTCAGAATATACTCATATACAGATAGGAGTCCCACAAGGTCCAGATGTTGGGCCCTACATTATTTCTGATCTATGTGAATGACATTGTTTGTAACTTTCCTTCAGTCACCTCCACACTGTTTGCTGATGACACTAATATACTAGTCACGGAAGAAAATTCGGACATGATCACTACTTCGTCAGTAGGGATAATGGAGGGAGTGTCAGACTGGTTTCTATCGAATAAATTGTCTCTCAACTATTATAAATCGAATAATATACTATTCAGCCCGAGGGGTAAATCTCCTTGGAAGTCTGGTGTACACTCCGTTGGTAGTCTTTGAAAGTCTTTGGAAATCTTTGGAAGTCTTTGGATATCTTTGGATGTCTTTGGAAGTCTTTGGAAGTCTTTGGATGTCTTTGGATGTCTTTGGATGTCTTTGGAAGTCTTGGAAGTCTTTGGGAGTCTTTGAGAGTCATTGGAAGTCTTTGTTCATTGGAAGTCTGGTGTACACATTTCTCCTGGAGATTTACCCCTCGATTCAGCCTTTGCAAAGATATCGATGACGTCACTTTCCACCTCAATCAAAACTCTATTGATTCTGTGAACTCAAACAAAATTAGTAAACTTTGCTTATTTTCATAGTTCATGCAATATGGTATAGAATTTTGGGGTATACATCTATATACGTGCAGATTAAATTATAGAGACTCTTGCAGAACACTTTCCAGAGACCACAAGATATTTACCTTAACGAACTCCTATATATTTAAAATAACTATGTTATACACAAAAAACGAGCAACACTGACACGACCATCAAACAAACATACACATCCAACTAGAAATCAAGACTTTAGTTTGCCAAATTATAACCACAATAGATTCAGGAATCAAAGCTCATAACCACTTACCCTCCAGTATAAAATCTTTGAATAATCTGAGATACAAAGCAAGGTTGAAAAAATGTTGCAAGAAAATGTTTTCTATCATTTAGAATAAGATATCACATAAAATTTACTGTTTATGTAAAGTGTATGCAAAGTCAGTTGAACAGATCATCAAATGAATGTCATCAGGCCGCGCTGCCGCACTCTTTGAAATTTCAAAGAGACCGACGGCTTGCGGTGATGTGATTTTCCAACTGACTTTGCATAAACTATACAGTGCTCGACTTTCTCGATGCTTTACGCTAGATAATCGGAAATACCTTTTGTTAAATTATAATGTAATATTGACACCACGGACAAAAAGGAATTGTTGAATCAAGCAAAATTCAATTGAATGGAGCAAATAAAAGTGTCATATATGCACGACAAAATATAATCTTGAAATGAGTAAATCTATATCTTGTTTCAGAGCGAATTTTATGTTTGAATCAAGTAAATATGTCTTGCATGAACTCTGGATCTTCTTCAATCATGCACATCCATGAATGGTTTATGAAGAGATATTGAATTGACTGAAACAAACATTTTGTTCGATTCAAAATAACAAGATATTGGTTCAAAACATATAGTTAGTTGATTCAACGAAATATTTGGTTGTTTCAAAGAAATATTTGGTTGATTCAATTAAATATTTGGTTGATTCAATGAAATATTTGGTTAATTCAATGAAATATTTTGTTGATTCAAGAGAAACTATATATATAATATTCGGGAATTTTCTGGAATTTCACATCAATAGAATAAACAAAACTAGGAAACTAGTCGACTCCTAGCAAATATCTTCAGTCTTTACTTCTCTTTGGCTGATGGAAAACTATCTCGGATTGCTAATCATCCTAAGTTCGACTCATTCAGCTGATATTTCAAACACGAAGAATCAGGCTTCACGTATACAATGAACTCGAGGCAGGCATAGACGAGGCGAAATGATCGCCATCTAGAGGCGAAAATTTAATTTGAAGTAGAATGAACAAAATATTTCATTGATATTACATATTTCGTTGCTCTATTCAAGCAAAGGATCCGTTCGAAACGAGTTCATTGATACATCGGAATAAGACAACTTGTATGTTGTTTCAAAGATATATTCTCATCAAAATGATCATTGTTCGATCAAATTACCGAAATGTAAATAGTTGACTCAACATCGACATTATTTTGGATCGACATAATTTGTTTTTGAAGAAACAATATATTTTGTTGATGGAATTGATATTATACTGTTGATTCAATCAGACTACATTCTTGATTTGAACAAGTTGCTTCCATGGAATAATCATGTATCTGGTTGATTCAACAAAAAATTGCTCAGTCCAACAAAAATAACTCAAGCATAAATAATTTGTTGATGCAACAAATCCTTTTTTTTCGTGGCACTGTTCTACCGATTCTGAGAAGTAAATATATCTATGTATCTATCATCAACCTGTATATGTCGTCAACGTGGAATCGCAACTTTGATTCCCAGAAACCACCCACCCTGTAGGCGCACGAACTTTCCCTATTCCGCCCCTTGTCGCCTTCCCCGGAGTGATCCGTTCGGCGGCATCGTCCCGGATGATATGCTCATCGAAACTTCATTACGATCCCATTCCGGCGTCCAATCGAATTAGAGAATTGGATTTTCGGGAACACACTCCGGACACTTGGGACAGTAAACTGCCGTCTATCTCCAAATTGTCATAACAATCCTCCAAACAGGCACTAGGGAAAGTCTATATACCCTACCATCTGCAAATTTATTTCAATAAGGTATTTAAATATAAACGATCGTCTAAACAGGGTGTTCTCAATTTTTCAAGAGGATCCACCGGATGTCACCTAGATGATGCCGTGATACCTTCATAGGAAAACGTATTCTTACTTTTACATCCATCTATATCTTAAAATCCCTCCTCTGGGTGCCAGGGCATATCGGAGTGGAGGGGAATGAACAAGCAGACGCTCTGGCACGACAAGGGGCTTCAACGCCACTGATCGGACCAGAGCCATTCTGCGGCCTTGGAAATTCCTATTTCCAAGGAGAACTTGAGAAGGCGGAAGGAGCTTGGAGAGCCAGACAATGGAGAAGACTTCCAGGACTACGGCAGGCTAAAGAACTCCTTGGAAATTTCAACCGAGAAAGATCTAAGACACTGACAAACCTCAGCAAAGGAAGTCTCAAAGCAATATCGGGATTTCTAACGGGGCATTGCAGACTCAAAGAACACCTAAGGAAGCTAGGCTTACAGGAGGACGGCACCTGCAGATTTTGTGAGGAAGAACCAGAAACACCCCATCACATACTGATGGAGTGTGACGCTGTACATCACAAAAGATTGAACATACTGGGAACACACCAGCTGACTGTGGAAGAAATACCACAGCTAGACCCCCTCAAAATCCTCAAATTCCTGAAGGAATTGAATCTCGAGGGGCAGCTATGAACAAGAAATCCTTGATATAGCAGAAGCAGATGAAGCACAATAGATCTGTCACCATCCAACCTACCAATACCAATACCAATATCCTAAAATGTGTTACTTTCACCAAGAAAACATCTTTCAAATACAATCCAGAGGAGCCACCATGGCACTGAAACGAATAACTTAGACCTACCAAAATACAAAACATCCACTTTCAAAAAATCTCCTTTCTACAATTGTGTCATTCTTTATAATGCACTTCCAGTGTACATAAGAGATGAACCTTTATAAGGACTTCAAAAAAAGTATAAGATATATTTTGATAAGCAATTGTTGTTATAATCTTGATGAATTCTTATCCCTTCAGTTGTAACTGAGCATGTCTTCATTCAATCTAGGTTTCACTTTTGTCTGGAGATTCACATATTATGGACAAGGTATTGTAGTAAGTTGAATCAATTACGTGTATTTGAGTGTGTTCAGTTGAATATCTGTTTTTTGTACATAATTTTAAGCTGCTCATTGTCATAATACTGTTATTGTATTTTTATATCTGTTATATACTCTGCACTGTAATCTGACTTGCCTTTCGTACCTGCTATGTAATTCGAGGCCAATAAATACTTACTTACTTAATTACTTACTTACTTACTTACTTACTTACTTACTTACTAATATATAGGTTGCCTAATAATGGACACTCGGGAACTTGGGACAGTAAACTCCCAGCGAGCACAAACATCCCTGGGATGTTTTGGGATGTTTTGAAAAGATGTTATTTTGAGACGTAATATGCACTGACCAAAGAGGTCTTTGAAGGATATTGAAGTATTGTTTTTGTTCTTCTGTGGCATTTCTTTGTTTGCCCCACCACAACGTCTCATGCTTACGTCACAATACGATGAATTCTGATTTGTTTTCGATTTTGTTCTTCTTGTTCGCAATTGGCATTCGCATTTGCAGCGTGTCACGCTTACATCACGCTGCTAACGAACAGAAAGGAATTTGGTGAAGTTTATTGTGTTAGAAGACTTATTTAGTTTGTAATAATGACCATCAGATGCAAGATGTGTTGTTCGGTGCCTCAGTGTAATCAATATGTATAAAAGTACGAATTTATCAATACACAGCTTCTCCGCAGTTGCAAAATTATGCATTGTGGAGAACATTTCAAAAATTGGGAAACCTATTCCCAATTATATGTCTGTGTGTAGTAAGCACTACTCAGAAACCAATTAAGAAGGTAATTTCATATCAAGAAAATATTTTTATGTTCAATCTATTTTTAATGCATTTTTTCATTCAAGGTAAATGGAATCCTAATGCAAAAGTTCATTTTGACAAAAGGCTTCAGAAAAGTACCTCGAAAATGGTTTTTTACAGCGATTTAATGTGCGCAAGACGCGTTGAAAATGTTTTGTTGTGTCCATAAAAAGGCTTTAAAAAGAACTAGGGAGAAGGTAGTTTTTTGACCATATCAAGGACATCTCGATAATCGCCGCCTGCGGCGGACATTGGCTGTTCTATAGTAGTTCTATTCATGTGTGAACAGAACATCGCAGTGAAGGTTCAATGTCTCGAAATCTCGTACTTTTAACATCTCTGAGATGTTTTTGTGCTCGCTGGGCTGCTGTCTATCTCCAAATTATCATAACTATCCTCCAAACAGACACTAGGGAAAGTCTATATACCCAGTGCAAAACCTACCATTTGCAAATTTATAAGGTATTTGAATATAAACGATCGCCTATACAGGGTGTTCTCAATTTTTTTAGAGGATCCACCGAAATTCACCTCAATATAGGTTGCACAATAATGTATATAAGTATTATTGCTTGAACATTTCATGAATTCTTGAAGAGTTTTATTACGGTCCTCCTGACCGAACGAATCTCTGTTTTGTGATTACCAAACTGATGCGTGATACCCGTCCACAGTAAAATGTTGTTATCTGCTTTTTCAAGTATTTTTCTGTGAATTGTTGAACAATTTTACGAAGATAATGTACTTGCTGACATGCTGTGTCGCCAAAGTGCAGCAGCAGCATTCAGATAGAAAGGTAATAATATGTATTTGCCATCAACCCTTTCAAGTTAATCCGTTACACCGTATTTTAATGTAGATATTGTGCCTATTCTCCGAAAATGAAGGTTTATCGAAGCTTTCCAGGTAATTCTTATCCTTCAGGTTGGGAAAGTAGGATATGTATAAGTTTAGGCACGCCAAGGTTGGCTTATGTCATTGTACCAGTATTTCACCTGATGATACCTTCGAACATTTTTTGTAAATATATCAGGGCCGTAAAGGTGTCAATTATTTCGGTAAGTTCATGAACTTCGTTATGAGGAGTTTCGAGAACGCCCTGTATACTGTGTTGCACATTATAACTGCACTGATGAAGTAACTCAACGTTTATATTATCTCTGATATGTCCTTCCTGGTAAAATGGTGAAATTGTGAAATCTGACGTAAACATAGTTTTTCACGCTTTGAAACCTTTGAACACCAATAAACATGTGATTTTAACGAATTTTATATGCACGTATTTATTCCAATATAGGAAACATCATTCGAGCAAGTATCACTTATAGCAATCAACTACAGTTTTATGATACTATTGATTGATTTATCTTGTCTAGTGGAATGCCTATATCGCCATAAAATTGTATATGTGATCCCATCTCATTACTCGTAATCGAAAATAGATCCAGTTGGATAGTTCTTGTATATTTACGCTCGCTTCGCGAGTTATTTTCAGTCAATAGATATCGCTTTCCACGTATCAAATATGTTATTTTTCGATTAACTTTTTCAAAATGCGTGGTAGTTCACTTTTTACCTCCAATTCTTCAGAAATCGATAAGGACACATTTTTGTTCCAAAATATCTTCCACTATCGAAAGGGAGAAGGAAAGCTCAAAGTCATCTCCACTACTTCATTACTGAAGTGAATCAATCAAGAGGACATGTTTCGGAATTATAAAAGTCCATCTTCAGCCGTTATTAGAAGTTTCTACAAGCAAAGGCATGTGAAAATAACATATTATAAAAAAACAAAAGTTGACTTACATGAAAGCGAAGCAATATTTCAAATTGGATGCCGATGTCTATCATCCACCCGGTATATCGGATATTGTGAAAATGAATCATATTTAATAAAAAAACTATATAAGTATTCCTTTTGACAACCTGAATCGCTACTTCTACACTATTATAGAACGACAACAAACTATTGAAGAATGGAAGAGGTGAAAACGTAAAAAAATTTATTTTTCTACTCACATAACCAAAATGGCATTTAGCGCACGGATATGTACCACGCTAAATGATCGATTAATAACGGATTGACGATCTGTGATTTATTCAAAATATTAAACACGTTACCATGGCAACATGATTTCTTAAACACATTACCATGGCAACACAGTTCATTAAACACAGTTTCAGTGATTTGAGACATGTCTGGCCTGTCAATTGTATTAACAGTCAACTGTTATTTTCGAATTATGTTTCAGAATTATTCAAACAATATTCGTTTGTATCAGAATTCTTCGTTAAAAATATATGCGAAAAGTAGGCGAAAGTGAAATCGAAGAGAATGTTCTGGTACTTGCATATCTCCAAGAATTGTATAAAGGAAGCAGCCATCTTTGAGAACAATTTATTTATTTTGCGCTAAGCATGACAATAAACGTGAAACAAAGGTTAGTAAGCAATGGACTGGACACATCTACAACCAATAATATCACTTATACGTGTCTCGCTGGTTGCATGCAGTTAGTTGCATGTATTATGTTCTCAATTCCCATTCCTTCAGAATTATTTTGTAGGTTAGCAGGAATTGCAGGTATGTTGATGTAATTTTCGGAGTTCGTAGAAAAATCATAGTTTTGTAACGCGTTTATAAACTCTTCTAGACACTCGTTTATTAAACACTCGCTCTGCTCTGCTCCGCTCGTGCTACTCGTTACTAAAAGGACGTTTATAACACTTGTTACATAATATACTATTTTGTATCTACGTCTGCGCTAAAAAGAAACAAAATGTCATGACAAGGCAGAATATCTTGACACCATTAAGTGATCTACAACGAAGTTAGTTATATGATAACTATTTACATGTGGTAAAGGACAAATAACAACAGCCATAAAATCACAAAATCTTATCGAAAGGGCATTGAACACAGGTAGACTCTGAAAAGGACAAGATCAAATCATGACGTGAACAAACAAAACTGAAATATTATGGATATGAACACAGGAAGTCTGATAGCAGTAGAGGGTGAATGTATTGGTGAAGAAAATGAAACACTCAAGTGTTCAAATTGAATTTGAGATAATCAAGATATTTGAT
The DNA here is from genome assembly GCA_918026855.4 of Phaedon cochleariae. Taxonomy (NCBI): domain Eukaryota; kingdom Metazoa; phylum Arthropoda; class Insecta; order Coleoptera; family Chrysomelidae; genus Phaedon; species Phaedon cochleariae. The sequence continues at coordinate 38,771,034 of OU896717.1, read as the reverse complement.
GATGAAATCTTCATCAGTGAAGTAGGTAAACGTTCTAACATGTATAACTTCATTTTTTTTGATGTTCTGGTTCCCACGAAAAGGGATATCCTGATATTCAGAGAACATCGTGAGAACCAAAGGAAATCAGGTAGGAATTGGTGTTCATCTTGAATTTCTGGAGGTTATATGCCTCGAGGAACACCTCTCTTGGCAATGTGTTTCAGAGTCTCGCTGTTCGTTGGATGAACGAGTCTTTGGAAAGAGATGTTCTGAAGGTCTCCAAAGTGACCACGAAGGGGTGCGAAGCCTCAATCCGACAGGGACTGCCAAGGGAGGAACAATTGTTGATATTCCAGAAGAGTATCGTCCAGCATGAAAATATCTATAAAATAGAGCCAGATCGCCAACTTTTCTATGGTGTTCCAGATAAGTGAGTGAGTTTGTGAGCGAGGCATCACCCACGAGACGAATCGCCCTTTTTTGGACAGAATCCAACAGTTTCAGGGTATGTTTCGGTGCTGCACTCCAAATATGGGAACAGTATTCCAGGACAGGTCGGATCTGTGCCTTATAGATCATAAGCAGTTGACTGGAAGTGAAATAGCACGTGGCTCGAAACAGGAAACCAAGTTTTTAGGATGCAATTTTAGCAATTGATCTCACGTGATTTTCCCAAGTTTTTTTACCCAATCAATTTCTCAATGGACTTTTACATCAGATCATTGAAGAAACTTCCTCTCTACAACGTCCTAACACATCTTCCTCTCCCACTCCTGAGTTGAAAAAAATCGTATCACCATGTGCAGCACACAATTAACCATGTATTGGTAAAAAAAAATGAAACAATCAACTGTTCAAATTGAATTTGAGATAATTAAGACATATGATGATGCAATCTTCATCAGCAAATAAAGTAGGTGATCTTTCTAACATGTATGATTTCATATGTTGCCAATCTTATTGAAAACGTGATGAAAGTTTGTCTACCCATTTATTTCCTCAATAGACTTCTACTTCAGATCATTGAAGGATCTTCCTCTCGAAAACGTCCTAGCACATCTTCCTCTCCCACTTCTGAGCTGAAAAATATCGTATCACCATCTGCAGCACACAATTAACCATATGCTAACTATACGTCCATGCTAACCCCCGAAGAATACAGTTTGACAACAGCGTAGACAAGTCCGACGCTCGCGTTTTCAAACCTTGTTACGCCGCTAAAGTGTATCGGTTAGTGTCGCTAATAGGGCCCCCCGATGGGTTCCCCGCGGGACACCTCGGCCACCCCTTCACGGCCAACTGTTACTCTTTGCGACGACGATTCAAATCTCGTGGGGATGCACTGACAATATTTCACGCTATAAACTTATCAAGTGGAGAGATTTGTTGTTGGTGTTTGGACAACGGAGATGAGTTGTAATTTTCCACGATTAACAGAAGGGTGTCATGTGCCATTCGATATGGTTGGGTGGAATATGTTTCTTTAGATTTCATGGAAAGTCCGTTCACTTCGATCAGTTGGAGTTCCACAAGGCTCAGTTTTAGCGCCTCTAAATATAATGTGTTGATTCAAGATCTGCAAAATTCAGTTCATCAAATGAGCATTCATTGTGATTTCAATCTTCTAATACAAAATTTAGAGTTTTCTCATGAATATGATATTGTAACGATTATACTTTTTTTTTGTTCTGTTTCCCACGAAAAGGGATATCCTGTAATGTTCAGAGACCAAGAGAAATAAGGTAGGAATTGGTGTTCTTCTTAAGTTTCTGGAGGTTATATGCTATTCGTTGGATAAACGAGTCTTTGGAAAGAAATGCTCTGCAGGTCTCCAAAGTGACCACGAAGGGGTGTGAAGCCTCAACCTGACGGGTTGATCTCGAGGGGACTACCAAGGGAGGAACAACTGTTGATATTCCAGAAGAGCATCCTCCATGAAAATATCTATAAAATTGAGCCAGATCGACAACTTTTCTACGGTGTCCCAGTGAAGTGAGTGAGTTTGTGAGCGAGGCATCACCAACGAGACGAATTGCCTTTTTTGGACATAATCCAACAGTTTCAGGGTATGTTTGGGTGCTGCATTCCAAATATGGGAATAGTATTCCAGGACAGGTCGGATCTGTGCCTTATATAGATCATAAGCAGCTGACTGGGAGTGAAATAGCTCCTGACCCGAAACAGAAAGCCAAGTTTTTGGAATGCACTTTCAGCAATTGATCTCACGTGAGTTTCCCAAAAACGGTTGCTGCTGATAGTGATACCAAGCATCGAAATGGATGTCTCCAAAGGCATGGTTACTCCTGACAAGCCTATGTTAGGCACAGTGAGATCGGCTTTTCTAGAGAAAAGGCATGCTTGTGTGCAATTTATTGGATCCCCATGCATGATTATACTGTTGGATAGACGATCAGTTGCCCTTTGAAATGGAGAGTCATGCACAGGACCCTTGTTTGTATCTAAAAATAATCGTCCAAGAATTAAAACTCACGTGCTCTTGGATTGTTTTCAAAAGTCGCCTATTTCTGAAATAATGAATTCAATTCCATACATTTTCATCATACTGTATACATTGGGGAACCGCCAGACCGCCACTATGCCACTATTGTAGTTGATCTTCCTGTAGAAGGCATGGCATGACGTGGAAAAATTGTGCGTACCTAATTTCACGCCGCGTTCAAAAAAAAATATGCTGCCGAGATTAGCTGTCCATCTCATTGGAATGAGGGCTATTTCGGTTCTTCTTCTTTTTTCTTTTCGCCACTCTATACGTGCGCTCCGTTTCGGTTATTAAAGCAGAAGAATTCCGTCGAACGGTATTTTTTTGTCTCTTTAGGAATCTGGTATGTCATCGCATACATACGGCAGGCAAAAATTGCTCTGCGCACATAGAAACAGTGTTCATTTTCAGTTCTGAAAAACTATGATGAATGGAAATCATTGCAAATTGTGTGATAAATATAATTAACCTACTACCAATTTGTAATGTGAAACATCACGACACTGATTATAGTTTCGTAATGGGATACTTTATCGCACTAGTGCTTTTAAGTTAAAAATCAATGTCAATATTCAGGTTTTCATTCAAAGAAGAAAAAAAGAACTGATCATAAATATAGCAGGACCTAAGGTTCGAATTCCTTCATTGCCGCAATTTCTATATCTGATGAATCTATTTCGTGATCATAATTCTTCTCAATTATATTTTTCACCTGTCAAAATGTGACGTTTTCGTGGTTTCATCCAATAGCAAGCCAACCATTCGGTAATATACTGATAGCACTGCATGATCATCGATAATTTACATCGAACTGTCAAAACAAAACTATAAATAAAGAGTAAAAACTCAACTGCGTTAATTCTGTTATACTTATGTATATGATTGAATAGATAAAATGTATCACAAGACTGAATGCAAACTATTTCTTCCATGAACAATAACATTTCTATAGGTTATAGTTCAAAACAAGTGTGACTCGCCTGCGTTAATTATCTTCTTATTCTTATGTTTGTGATGATTTAATAGAAACTATCCTTTCGATATATTTTTTTCTTCTCATATTGAAATAAACGCGTCAAAGTTGACAGACGACCTAGAACATAATAGACTCACGACAAGTATGTATACAGGGTGTTTCATGAGAAGACTCACATAGCCAAATGGTTTATAGGGGAAATCAAGACGATTTGATGTATACATATGGAAACATTTTTTGACCCTCCATAACGAAGATACAGAGTATTATGTGAAATTGCTATATAACTTTGATGGTCGATATTACAGAAATGATTCGTCGTAATCTGCTGAAATTTGGCAGCGACGTATCTCTACTGAAACTATTCAAGATAGCATATTATGAAAAAGAATATCCAGATCCGGACTCATGAAACACCCTGTATATACGCCCTACACTTGCAACGCTTGCTTGTTACATATTTCTAATAAATCGGTAATTCAAGGAATAATAACTATTTTTGATTAAATAATTAGCGTTTTTGGTTGTTGGTGAAATATTGTACTATAATCGTATCGTGAATGTCTATTACCTTCTCCTCAGTAGTGAAAGACATTTACTAAAGACTGATATTACAATATGACATGAGCATTTTTGAGGCTGACTTTGATAACCCATCGATTATTATAATACGAATTTACGCTACCAAAATAGTACAATATTGTTCCTACCACTCCCGAATCTTTGATACACTATAATCTACTGTTTGCAAGTAGGTATCAGGTTTTTGCATCAACGATACATTTTTCTCCGTTTATTCAATCTTTCGCATCGGTATCGTTGGGTGATCTGATGTGCTTCTCATAATTCATAATAATGCGAATTATTCACTCAAAATAGTTAATAGTCCTGAATTCTATGAAAAATTATATTGAAATAATTGAAGATATAAGAAAAATGCAATAGAAGCTTTGCAATAAGTAAGCTTTGCAAGGGCTGAACGTATACACATCGTTAATTAATATTGTTATCCAGTCTCGGTTGTCATACATTTTACGAACTGTCAATTTTGACGCGCCCCTTTCAATTCGGATGAATATTAACCAATCATGAGAGTATGTAGGAAAATATTGGTACATATTTTTGTTTTTATAGCATTTCGATATTTTACATCAAAAAACAATTCTAATTCCTTTATGATTATGAAACTGAAATTTGAAATTGAAAAAAAATTTCACATTACTGCACTAGTGCGGAAACCGTTTCTAGAACAATTCAAAAAATACCTACATATTATATGCCTGTAAGCCTGTATCTACGACTGTGTTTATTTCACTTTGTTCCCTACAAAACAAAACGTAACCTTTGTTTCGGAACCATAAAACCACAAAACCTCGGGGTGTACCTGCCAACCTTCCGAGAGGGTACGCAATAACATAAAAAACAAATCAATCTATCAACATCTCCGCAGGGGTGCCAGCTCTCGAGAGTCTCGAGACCCACGGCCGACAAAAGCCGTGTTATTCCATTTTTAATGTACGACAGGTATTCGGCTCTAACACTTCATGCTTCTTGTAATGCCATGCGAGAACAATGGCCATTAGGCGGGATTTTGACGGGAACACCGGGAATCGTGTTCCACTGTTTCGTTCCTGAGATTTATTTGTCGTAGTCTTCTAATAGTGAATATTAGTAATGTCATGAACGTTAGATTTTAGGTCGAGGAAAAATTGTTCAATACCTCAACACTTTTATTAACTGAGAACACTTTGTAGAACATGCAAAGTTAACCATTTAGGAAAAAAGAATAAGTAACCGCTTGAACCTCAGTCTGAGCCGAATCCAAAGATTCGCCAATCTGTGATGTGACCTTTTCTAGCATTCCATCAATAATTAGAAGAACAATTGACTTACCTGTTAAGGAAAATTGATTATAATTATATGAACATTTTCGTCGAAGAATTATAAAATTAACCACTTCTAGACATTCCTTTCGACTCTACTAGGTACTAAGTTGAAAGACAAATTTTTAACATCCACCCTGATACCTACCATTCCTGTCTCCAACCGACACCGTCTAGCAGCCGATCGTAATTTTTTCGTATTGTATCGTCAGGGAGGGATTGAATAGGGTGGGAATTTATAATTCTGCGAAGAAAATGTTCATATAATTATGATCAATGTTCCTTAACAGGTAAGTCAATTGACCTCTTAATGTTATTTCACATTCGTCTCGAATTATAAAAATATCCACTTGTAGTTGTTCAAAGAGGTCAGACGACGCTCCAGCCCATGAACGTCTGAGACCTGTGCCTAAAAATCTATTGAAGTACATATTATGTAATTATTCATGTAAATATGCAAATAAAGTCTATAGATAATATCAATAGGTATGATACAATACAAAAATTGCAATTAACTATACCTACTATTCGATTGTCTCTATATTCCTTACCAAAAAAAGGGTAACAATTTAAGGACTAATATCAGTCTTTTATCCTCGACTTATATATTATATAACCAATAACTTGATGATTATCGTTAAATCCTGAGCTAAAAAGTATTCCCAAGGCAAGTGCTCGGGTTTGGTATATCGTATAATAGTGGTGGCGAGACAAAGTTCAGGTTTCTCCTTTATAAATAGTTATTTATTATACATGGGAAAAAAGTAGTAGATTTTAGCAACAGGTTGTGTTGTCTTCCGACGCGTAGCGTGGCAGAAGGAAAGACGAATCAATATTGAGAAGATATTACATTATTTTGAAATGTGAAAATTATCGACGTGAAATTTCAAGTTTTTAACAGTATAGGGACACCTGCGTTGTCAGCATCTTTATCATTCTTTTGAAGTAATCAAATATCTGATGTCACTTCTGACAGTCTAATTCTGTGATTTGATTTCAAAAAATTGCGAATTTAGTAGTTGTTTAGTAATATACGTAACCGCGAAGTCGAATGGAAGATATAAAAAGACTTGCAGTTCTTTCTCGGAGACGGTATTATTGACTCATTTTTCGGAACTATAGCACAACACAAGCCATCAACAGTGCATACAGGGTGTTATTTAAGTACGTGGCCAAACTTGAAAGGGTGATTCTTTGAGTGATTCTAAGACGAAAAGTTCATATAAACATAGGTCCGGTAATGCTCTGTTTTCAAGATACAGGGTGTCAATATTTTTAAAAGAAATCGTTTTTTTCGAAGGCAAGTGCTGCAATTCATACATACATATTTTTTGTTTTTTCATTGCATTAATTTTGATAGAAAATTCTAAGACTAGAATAGAGTATTAATATGAAAAAATATTAGTAAGACCCCAGTTTTTGATGGTTTAGTAGTTGAAATGTTTAATTGTGTTGTCACAGGGATGTGCAATGAAGTGATTTTTATGTTTTTTCTCAAAAACAAAGCATGATACGAAAAAAATTCTGGATATAAAAAAGTTGTAATTTTAGTTGCTCAATGTAAAACAAATATAAAAATATTGGTAACAGTGCCTTCCGGGACGCCACTGGACATGATAATTTTGATATAGTTAGGGTTAAATTAGCCCTTTACGACCTTGAATAACACTGCCAAATTTCAATAAAATCGGTTGAAGGGTTATTAAGATATTTACGAAAAAAGCGATTTCTTTTAAAAATTTTGACACCCTGTATCTTGAAAACGGAGCATTACCAGACCTATGTTTATATGAACTTTTCGTCTTAGAATCACTCAAAGAATCATCCCTTCAAGTTTGGCCACGTACTTCAATAACACCCTGTATATATGTGATATATATCCGGGAAAAAAGTAATTTATGAAAAGTGACATTTTATAACCTGCCAACAGAGATGAAATGCCACTTTTTTCCCGTCACAGAAAAAAGGCAATAATAATACTGGCTGATTTCATGCGACCACTCAGTAGTTTTGATTCTGTCTGGGATGTAAATTTCCACTCTATCATTCACCTGGTTGATTTCTCTCAGCCTTGACTTCCGTTGAATAGAGATCAGAGCCAGGTGAGTTACAAGGTTTATAGTCAAATCTGAAAAACTGAGACTCTCTAGAGTCTAGAGGATGAAGTCTCCGAAGGTAAACCAGTTATTATGGTTGTAGAGGCCTTTTATTGCTTCCCTTGGAGAGTCTTTTAAGGAGCAGCATCACTTTCGTTCCAGAGATGAAGCCGGCTTATATGAATTTATCAGCGAGAATGATTTACCTTGTTTATACTGCTGGTTCAAGAATTGTATGATGTTTTTGAGAACACAATTTGTAAATTCCCTAATTTCACAAGTTTTCTTAATTCTCATTTCTTCTACGCGAAATTTTGTATTTTGTCAATTCTTTTTCCAGGTAGTGATGTCAAGTCAGTAGTATCGAATGAAAATCGAAGATATATAATAGATCCGTTGATAGATATGTTCAATAGTTATTTTTGTATCTAGAGCGCGAAATGCTACTTTGGTGATCGAGATCTGATTTTTTTAACGAGGCGTAGCCGAGTTAAAAAATAGTCGAGATGACCAAAGTATTTCGCGCTCGAGTTGCAAACAACATTTTTTCTACAAACGTCAAAAAATATGGTTCTAAAGTAAAAATATGCTTAGCTTGATATGAAAAATTGTTTTGAACTGGCTTGAAAGGTCTCCCCCTATTCACCCTAGGTACGCACGATGTTCCACGAACATAATAGGAATTTCCTTTCGTGCGCTCCAAGAGATAAAACAAAGTTATTGTTGAACATTCAGAAATAAATGATTTCATGGATGTTTGCTCGATTGAGGATCATGAAGTTGAAATATAAAAATCTCATATATTTTACATAACAATGCGCGAAGTAGGTACTTCGCGCATCGTTTTACTTCGCGCACTGCTTCGCACATGGTGTCGTGGTAACGTAGGAAACTGAAAAAAGTGTCACTTCGCAATCTGTTATCAATGCGCGAACCTTGTCATTTTTTGACGTTTGTAGAAAAAATACTTTTATTTCAAAAGTAATAAGAAAGTGTGGGGCGAACGTTATTTTCGACTAACTTGTGACGTATATTCCACACAATCTCAAAATAGAAACGCATTGTTCTGATGATATAAAAACGTTGAACATTAATATTTCAAGATTGTTATTTTCGTAAATTTCAATACATTTAGGTGCCCGCATACACCTCATGATGTTTGATGCAGATAAGAATTATCGAGCTTCTTCATTGGAAATGAAGTGAACATGGTCGTTAGAACATATATAATATCGTTAATACAACGTTATCATTCTTGAAAATAATACGTTTCACTTCAACATTTCGTTTATAATTGCCTCTATAGAGTTTTGGCATTTTCTCTTCTTATTTCTTTAGTCAGTTACACATCGTTTGAAAAATGTTTGAAGAAGAAAACAATATAGGTGTATTATTTATGACCAACGTTCAATTTCGATATAATATTTTGAACAATTTTCAACCATTTCTCATCAACGTTCCTTCTTCTACGTATAGGCATAGGTGCTCACATTGACTTCTCAATATGTTCCTTATGAAATATAAAACAACCCCTTCATTATATCGCTCAATATTTTCTGGCGTTCTGAACAATTGTTCTGACTTGGTCTTTTTCGTTGTCCGTCCAGAAACAAAGTGAAGACAGTGGGTCGCAGCAGGCTTCGCTCGAAATACAAGTATCCAGCTGCGAACATTAGAAGACGGCATGCCGCCCCAAGGAACCCTAAGTAAAGCTACAAGCGTCTACCTATACCATTTGCATCGGCGGCTCTCTGAATTCCCATGACGTAACAACGTAAGGAAGAAAGGAAAGGAAATATATTTTTCCTCCGATTGGCAGCAAATATTAATTTTGCTGACACATATCAATCAGCAAAGTATTACTTTTCCTGCCTAGGCAGCAAAGTGGGTACTTTGCTGATTGATATGTATCAGCAAAATTAAAAATCCATAAATCGTTTATAATTTCCTTCATATATTTCATCCGAGACTTCTCCGGCAACAAATTCAACTCTATATTTTTTGCCACCTCCCTTATTAATGGAGGTGTAAGTATACTTCCAGGTCGCTATCACTGTCCATTATATAATAATTTGAATATACCGATATATTTTCGCACAACTGTCAGAAATTTCATGAATTGTCAAACCAACAACTGCGATTTCTATCAAATTTTATTTCAATTGATCACTATACAGGAAGAATAAAGAGATTGTGGGAATTTTATTAATTCGCAAACACAATATTCTCCTATATCATTATGAACAATCGGAGAAAAAATCATATGTTCAACTCGGCAGCACAGTAGATTGACTGCCTTTGCTGGATTCCTAGCCTCGCTACGCTCGGCTATGAATTCAGCCACGGCAGTCAATCTACTACTTTGCTGCCTAGTTAAACAAATAACTATTCTGCATAAGGAAGGTGACTACTTTTTCTGAACAATCTCACCAAACTACTCCTGAATAAACCTCCTGAAACGATGACTCTTCGGAAAAGAAAATTACTTAAGACAGAGATCTTGAGATAACAAAAGTTAACCCCTCGCAAGGATTGAACTCGAGCCGCAGGCGCTTACTTGAAACTCTTTACTATGGAGACAAAATAAATCTCGGGTGTTGTGAGTGACGTCATGTACGCGGAAGAATTCAGAGAGCCACAGATGAAATTGGTGTAGCTAGAAGCTTGTGGTGAAGCTATGTTGTGACCACCATAATTTTCCCCCTACCCCTACTCTACTCTGATGATGCTCATTTGTTACTTTTCGGCGATTTTGAGACTTGACCGGCAGATTGATAGTGTTTTCGTTGGAAATTTGTCATTGTCATTTTGGTTTTCTGGTTGTACCTATATAAGTAAGTTGGTAAGTATGTTGAGGTATAGATATACCCGGTGTAGCAGAGGATCTTGTTACACCATCTCTTTCTTCTTTAGTTTTAGCGATAACTTCTCACAGTTTGAAGTGACCTAGGTACACTGTGCTTCTGTGAAGTAACAGAATGAATTCATTCTAGCCAAGCCAAATCATCAATTTGAGTCATGACATCTGCTACAATTTGTTAAAATAGAACACACTATATATTTTAAAATCTCAATGGGAATCTGAATTCAAAAATATGTCACACATATTATAGGTGTATTTTGAATTTTTTTCACCACTGGCAATACATTTCAATCATTTTAGTTCAGTGAATCTGAAATATGAACCTACTGGCACTATGAATGCACTTCTTTACGATTCAAATATGACGAAAACTACACTGAAAATTTTTTTTTTGTGAAATTTCACTCAAGGTCCACGCAATAATGAGTCAATTTCGTTCCACGCCCCATTGAATTGAAATTTCACCCTACTTGACTGTGTAAAATGGTAATTCATGAACCGATTCAATCAAATTTGTTATAAACATTCTCATTGATATGAGAACTTGATGAAATATCTAGTTTGAGTTGAGAATTCAATCAAATATTTCAATCAGTTAATTCAGTAAATCCACTCACAACCACATATATGCATTCACTCAGAGGAATTTTCTACAGTGTACCTTGGTAGTAAAACACACTTCACGCCTCGAAAAGAAGTAAATGATGGTAGGTTTTATAGCTGGTGGACTTATACACCAAGGTAGTAAAGCATATCATCATTACCCAGGGACCAAGATTAAATCCCGAGGCTTTACCAAGGTGTATATTAAATTTTTTTCACTACTAGCAATAAATTTTAATCATCATAGTTCTGTGAAACTGAAATGTGGACCTATGCCACTATGAAAGCATATCTTTTCAATTCAAATTAAAATCGAGTCACCATGACAGCATTTGACAAGTTGTTATTGATAAATACATACTAGATTAGGGTGTCATTCCTGCGAATGTCACAAAAGAACAGTGAATTCGATTTAATTATAATTGACTATAGTGGTTCATGAAATGACAAAAACTACATTGGTAGGTTCTATAGCTAGTGGTGGAAAAAAGAAAGATTTGTCATATAATTTCAGTTCTGGAAAATCAGTTGGATCATGGTTATTTTCAAAAAACAAAACATCTATTTAGAAATTTTTCGTTCAACTTCCTGGTCCTGCGATGAAATGTAATCGCATTTACTTTGCCTCTTGTTTGTAAATAGCCATTTCATTATTCATATTACATATTACAGTCTCCACAAACGGAAAACAATGCACAATCGGCCAATAAACCACCAGACTTACTGTCAAAACAGACTTTTATCTCTTCGTTAAAAATAAAGATATCAAAGCCGCCTATGTGTGTATATGTTGTGTACGTCCGTAACAACTATTCATGCAAAATTTTTAACGAATGCGAACTTTTCCTTTTTTTATTTCCGAGCTTGGACGGTCCATTAAAACTTCCTCTGGCTCATAATTAACACATAATTAGTTTAGATCAAGGACTTCACAGTCCACGCAAATGTATGGGTGGCTATCTATAGGCACAGATATGGACTCGGAATTATCCCAACACCAGGGTCGTATTAGCAGAAGTTTAGGTTTTCAGTAGGCCAAACGATTGATTGATTTCCTTCCTTCGTGGAAACAATCACTCCAGCAGGGGGATTCTGTTTCACGATCGTCGATTGTCGTACGATACGATGATGAACTTGAAGTCGAATTCATTTCCTATTATATCTCTCGATCAAGTCACGATCGATTTCGACTTCGGAAATCGTTGGTTTTTTGGCGAAATGGGATGAGATTTTGATCCAATGAAACGAGCACCGAGACCATAGCCCCAAAGCCATCACAAATTTGAGGTTATGGTGATTATCAGTGCGTTATATTAGGCATTCCAGAACACGTGACTTTTGACATATTTCTAATGGCCGCCTGTAGGCACACAAGTATTTTTTGTTGATTTACGTAGCAGCAATATAATCTTAGGTAGATACATCAAATAATAATAATGGCTGTTTTGAATAAAAGTGGATATTCATTATCCTTGGACCGCTATAACAAAGATATTGCGACACGAAGGTATGTTTGCCTACAGTCGGCCATATTGATTTTGATGGTTTGACAGCATCTTGGATAGGTCAATTGTTATAGGTCGCGTGCAAGAACTGTCAGATGATCGACACTGGAGGCAAAACATAATTATTTGTTTACAAGTGATCGAAATAGTTTTCCACAATTATTTTGGCATATGAATCGTATTTTTCCGCTATTCATCATCAATTCGCTAATGCCATCACATTGTGCTGTTGTAAAATGCACAAAAACTGTAGCGGAAGATGAAGAAATCCGGATGGTACATTATGATTCAAAAGTAAGTACCTACTATAGTCACTCACATAGTTTTCATCTTTGAAATTTGGTTATTTCTCTGATTTCTCATCGGAATTCCTTCTGCAATAGGATCAGCTAATAGAAATATACCTGAAATTTCTAGAATAATGCAAGAAGATTGGATTCATGCAATCAATCGGTAGGACTGGTCTGACATGCTGACGATCGTGTGTGTTGTAGACATTTTCAATCTATTAGCAGCATTAGCTTGTATTGCAGAAGTGGCAGAAGGCAGAAGGAATTTTAATAAGGAATGACAACATTTCATAATGCTAACTATGTGAGATTACTATTTATCTGAAAAATCATATTCCCTAGTCTCTTGCTGCATTTTTTGTGCATCGTACAACAGCACAATGCGAAGGCATGCTTGAATTAATGAATAACGCAAGAAACACGATTCGTATGCCGAAATATTGTGAAAAACTATTTCAACCTTTCGATTCCTCTGTAACCAAATAAAAAAGTGAGGTTGTGTTTCAATAATTCACAGAAGAATGAGGTTGTGTTTCAATATTTTGCCTCCAGGGTCGGTCTTCGTGCACGCGACCTATTATGAATTTGAATTCTTTCAATTCCAATACAAAAATAAAAATGATTCTTATTGTTCGAGATGGTATTTCAGCAGCTGAAGATAGGCAGAGAAATTTGGATCTAATTCGTCGCCGACAAGAACTATGAAATAGAACTAGGTACATACCTACCTAATCCTGTTTCATTACCTGGAAAATGATTTATTGAGCTATTTTGATCGAACAAAAAGGTTGGTTCGTCTCCCGATACAATCATTGAGACCACTCATTAGTGGATAGGTCAAAGTATGAAGGGAATAGGTATACAGAATCTCAAATATTCTGTGCATTGAGGTTCTTACCTTATGTCATTTCTCAGGAGTTCACTCGCCAAGCCCCAATGAATTTACTTGGCTTAGCCTGATTCACAGTATTTTATTGATGTCTCTGTAAATCATCCTGTGGCCGTGGCCATGTTCTGTGCTGTTCTAACAGTGGGCATCTCTGAGCTTGAACGACATCGAAAATTAATTATATATTATATTTATGAAGTAATAAATTGATTACACACTTTCAAAGCTGTGTTTTCACATAAACAAGATGATCTAACCTCAAATTGGGATGAAGATGAAAAGAAACAATCGATGATAGATAAGGATAGATTGACAAACCGCATCGACTCGAATCCTCTTGAGCTATCGAGGAATCGAGTCGAGTTTACACGATTCATTCGAGTAACAGAATACCAAATATCGATTAAAGATGACTCGATTCGTGGAATAGAATCTCTTTGCAGATCTTCATTACTGGGAGAAAACATGATATTTAAAAGTGTATGAAGGATAGGATAATGGAAAATTATTTTTCAGGGGTATAAACAGATGAAAGAATCTATAAAATAATAATTATCAGCGAATTTCATGTCTCTTAGGGAAAATAAAAAGAATGTGGATACAATTTCCTTCATTATGCCATACTGAATCAATTAATCTCTTATGATTTGTTGAAATGGCGTCAAATTACTTCTCTATATATAGGCAATAATTTCAATTCAATATCTATTATCAAAAGGATATCCGTCAGCTAGTACCTATATATCGACCTTATAATAAAATGGATTTTAATTGAAAACTTTATATCGATGTCACCCACTTTTTTGACTTGCTGTGTCGGACAATGAAACATTTTCAATCATAGTTATAGTATAGTAATAAAATATCTTGGTGAGAACATACCGTGAGAAACTTTATATATATATATATTGATTGAAGATGTGCATGAGTGATTAGTAATGTTCGTCATCAAATGCTTTGTACTATTAATTCTCTTGTGTACATTTTTTTAATGAGTTTCAATTCTTATATAGTATATAGGAGGAATCACTGCGTACAAGAAAGGATTTGGTGGGCGTTAAAGTCAAAATGATGTTACATATTATATATATGTTTCCTGAAAGTGCTCCTTCTCATCTCTTGAACTGCACAATAATTGTCAGTTTGAGTAGCGACATTTTGTTCATGAATTTCCTATATTCCTATATTATTCATTCAATAGATATATGACTAGGTATACTTCTCTATATGAATTGACAGAATGGCTAGTCCATTAAGCTTCACCTGATGGACGGTAGTATATAGATAGGACATTTTTGGTGTCGCAGTGGATACTGGCAATGTATACTATACAGGTTGTCCCATTTTTGATATCTGGGAGATCTCACTCATTTTTAAATATCATCACGTAAGGACATCTAAAATGGGACAGCCTGTACAGAAACTTTTCAGAAGTTTGTGCTCACTTGGGTGGGCATATTGACTACAAATCTCCAAGCAGGCCAGTGCCTGACGTTTGTTTTTAATTTCCAAACATTTATTAAAATTTTCAAAGGTAGGAATATCAGTAGAAATATATGCAGAATTTTCATTCAGCTGTAACGAGGAATCACTTCCATCAGTTCCACCTGATGATGTAGAAGCCACCCTATCATCATCGTTGATTTCGCTTTTGAAGAATCTTGATAAATCGCTTTGTTTCAGCATTATGAATGTCGAACTACATCACTAAAGGTATGTTGGTGGGTGAACACTCAAATACTACACCGCCTATACTTGAAATCGAATTGACAATAGTACAACTAATTACATAAAATTAACAAATCAAAAAACTAATATCGGGGAATCTCAGGTCGAGACCGAAAATCCCATCGAAAGTTGAGACAAAAACATAGAGTGCACCAAGAACGAAAAAGCACAATCTCATGCGACCAACTACACGGAACCCTTATGAAGATGAAACATACTGAAAAAGGCTAAGTGTTATAAGATCAAATGGAATATGTATTGAACAATGAATTCATGATAAGTATTGAGCTCAAAGAAGGAGCCATGAGTGGTACAAAGCTGGCGCTTCAAAAAATCGATGGCGCTTCAAAAGCGAATATGGAACTAGAATAGGAGTCTACGGGACTCGTACCAAATTCTTCGAAAGCCTTAGCAGATTCCCAAGCATACCTATTCCAGGCAGAATTTCGCGCTATAGGGAAATGTGTATAGTTCAATGTAGAAATAAGCTATATGAAGGACGAGATAACATTATGATGTCCCATATTCCAACAATCATTGCGCTGAGCTCTTTGGTTATCAACACTACAATGGTTTAGTGATGCCGGGGAAACTGAACGAGCTAGCCCCGATTGCAGACATTTTCCTAATGGTCTAAGAAAGTGTTTGGGACAAGTTGAAAGGTAAGTCCCCCGTTATTCCTTGCTCGCACAAGTCTCTTGAAGACTTCTGAGGGTTGCTCGTAAGGGGGCAATCAAATGACGGATAAGAACAATTTTAGAACAATTTATTCAGAACAGTCACCCTTCTATGGGTTCCGAGATATTCCGAGTAGGAGGAAATGAAGTAGCGGACAAACTCGCTAGGAAATGAGCTCGAAATCCCTTCGTGGGATCAGCAGCAGTATTGTATCAGAAGAAATTAGAAAAGAAGAAGCTAAACAGAGATCAGACATCTGGAAAATCTTCATGGTGTCAGACAGGCTAAGATTCTACTGGATTCATGTAACCATAAAAGATCGAACGCATATATCAGCCTCACCAAAAATAAACTTTAAAACTTTGTATACTAACTTTGAGATCTGACAAGGCACTCCGGTTGAAAGGACATCTTAGAAATCTGGCTTAAAAAAAGGAGGCGGATGCTGGTTCTGTGGGGAAGAGGAGAAGATCTCTATCCACACATACGTAATGGTCACCCTACAGAACCTTATAGGTAGCAAGAAACCTGAAGGATCAAATGATAGAGGAGGAGCTACCGTACCTGATGGACCCACCTCATATCCTGAAATTTCTGGAGGAGGAGGAGAATGAGGACAACCTCATCGAGTATACCAAAAAAAGGAGAGGGGGATAATAGATCTTCTAGGTTGCAGTGTATTCACCCCTTACGCATACAATACATGTATGGGAACATCGTCGGTGACGTACTCAACCAAACTTCTATCGTTTTTTATCAACAGTACTCAAAATACGTATCACCCTGTAGTTATGACCTTAGTGTACCTACGAAATCTCGAAGCAATATCTATCAATAGTGTCAATGATGACTCCTGTGTGAAAAAGCCAACTTCAAAATTCGGTTTTTTTCAAAAATCTTTGGTAGTAATCGGAATTTTTCCAAAACGACATTTATTCAGGCACAAAGTCCCGCAACTTTGCCATAATTTAACCGACCTTGGATCTCTTACGGTTTACGAGATTCCAATGATAAGAGTCGAATTCCAGCCATCCTGTATGTCCAATTCGAACCTTAGGCTTCGACACAAAAACCCAATCCGAACAAATTTCCATGCTCCGCATTAATCCGAGCGTCGCCCATAAATTCCCATCTAGTTGACTTATTCCCCATAACGGTATCGCAGCGCCCTCTAATCTAACCCAAATGAAAACGAAAAACCTGCCTGCCAGGCCTCAGGAGCCTGTGCGACAATGCCGAACGGGTATATAGGGGTGGTTAGTCGGCCGAGAAATAGAGTTAAGCAGATTTCGGGGGTGGAGGTATATACGCAGAGGGGTCGGTTAGTGTGCGATTTAGGTGCACGCATGATTGGTGTTGATGCTTTGCATAACTTTCCCTACTGCACGGTTTTTTCCTCTTCCGGCTACTCACCAACTATGATAATAGAGACTAGGAAAACTTTTTTTTCTCCGATTGGCAGCAAATATTAATTTTGCTGACACATATCAATCAGCAAAGTATTACTTTTCCTGCCTAG
The DNA here is from genome assembly GCA_918026855.4 of Phaedon cochleariae. Lineage (NCBI taxonomy): Eukaryota > Metazoa > Arthropoda > Insecta > Coleoptera > Chrysomelidae > Phaedon > Phaedon cochleariae. Next base: position 38,753,522 of record OU896717.1, on the reverse strand, counting down.
GCAGCAAAGTGGGTACGTTGTGGCCTAGGCAGCAAAGTGGAACCTTTGCTGATTGATATGTATCAGCAAAATTAATAATCCATAAATCGTTTATAATTTCCTTCATATTTCATCCGAGACTTCTCCGGCAACAAATTCAACTCAATATTTTTTGCCATCACCCTTATTTCTGGAGGTGTAAGTACTTCCAGGTCGCTATCACTGTCCATTATATAATAATTCAAATATACCGATATTTTTTCGCACAACTGTCAGGAATTTCATGAATTGTCAAACTAATTATTATGGACATTTCCATAGCAACCAACCATTCCAACAACTGCGATTTCTATCAAATTTTATTTTAATTAAACACTACAGGAAAAATGAAGACATATATATCATTATGAACAATCGGAGAAAAAATTATATGTTCAACTCGGCAGCAAAGTAGATTGATTGCCTTAGCTGGATGAATTCAGCCTCGGCAGTCAATCTACTACTTTGCTGCCTAGTTAAACAAATAACTATTCTCCATGCAGAAGGCATAGAAAGTGTTTTTTTTCTGACACTTAACAGGCAAGAAAGGTATACTTTCTCTGCCTGGACAGCAAAAATTTTTTTGCTCTGCCACATTCCAAGTAATTTAAATGACATTGGTTATCAAAATTGACACTCACTTGGGTAAACACAATTTTTTTTATGTTCTGGTTCCCACGAAAAGGGATATCCTGTGATGTTCAGAGAACATCGTGAGAACCAAGAGAAATAAGGTAGGAATTGGTGTTCTTCTTAAATTTCTGGCAATGTGTTCCAGAGCCTCGCTGTTCGTTGGATGAACGAGTATTTGGAAAGAGATGTTCTGCAGGTCTCCAAAGTGACCACGAAGGAGTGCGAAGCCTCAACGGGTTAATCTTGCGGGGACTGCCAAGGGAGGAACAATTGTTGATATTTCAGAAGAGCATCGTCCATGAAAATATCTATAAAATCTCTACGGTGTTCCAGAGAAATGAGTGAGTTTGTGAGCGAGGCATCACCCACGAGACGAATTGCCCTTTTTTGGACAGAATCCAACAGTTTCAGGGTATGTTTGGGAGCTGCACTCCAAATATGGGAACAGTATTCCAGGACAGGTCGGATCTGTGCCTTTTAGATCATAGGCAGCTGACTGGAAGTGAAATAGCTCCTGGCCCGCAACAGAAAACCAAGTTTTTGGGGTGCACTTTTAGAAATTGATCTCACGTGATATTCCCAAGAAAGGTCATGCACAGTGACATTGGCTTTTCTAGAGAAAAGGCATGCTTGTGTTTTGTTTGCATTGAAATCAACCAAGTTATTGGATCCCCATTCGAGAATTGTTGCCAAGTCCATATTTATGTTGTCAACATTTCTCCCTCGTTCGTTTCTGATTTGCCTGGCTGAAATTTGATGAAGTTATCAATAAAAAATTCACCCAAAATTGGTTTCATAACATTTGAAGAAAAATTATATATTTCACATGCATTGGCTGAATTCCTAGTCCCTATTATTTTCGTGAATCATCGAGCTCACTTGGAGAAGGAGGTGGGTATTGGGATACTTTTGAACTCTTGGTGGTTGTATATAAGTTCTTTGAGATACTCTTGAGTAATTAAATCCAAAGCTTTGCTGTTCATCCACTACTTTGCTGCATAGTAAAACAAACAACTATTTTCTCCAAACGGCATAGAAAGTGACTCTCAAGGCAGCAAAGGTTTACTTTCTCTGCCTAGGGAGAAAAATTTTTTTGTCATCTGTTGTTTTCAAATTAATTATTCATGCATGGAATCCTATAGATTTCACTTGTGAATAGAACCGTGATGTGAATATAAGTGTTTGAGGTAGACGAAAAAAATGTAATAAGGATGCACCCCTGCGAAAAACTGCCTATTGTCTCACCTGATTCATTTATATACCTAATATTCACCATTAACATTACATTGTTATATTTAAAAGAAGCACAAAGGCCCATTGCCGCAACATATCTTGGAATAACATCACAAAGTAACAATGTAATATAACATTCATGTTTAAGTTATGTTTTCATGTTTAGTGGGTCACTATTTCGCTCAATATTTCTAGTTTTGAGGTTCACACGTTTATTTCACATCACACATCGAAAAGGCCGAGTAAATTCACGCACCCCAAACAAAGGGAAAGGATCCCAAGGGAAACAGCATAGATTTGCATAATTATGACATCGGCACTATGCGTAGGCGAACCCCGACAAACAGGGCCAATTTTTAATCATCAAATAGACGTTTGGTCAGATTCGACACACCAGCCTCTATACGAAATTGATCGTGGGTCTATATAGGCACACGGCTTCCCAATAGAACTTCCACTGCCATTGCATAGGGGAGAATTGCAAATTATGGAATTATTAGAGTTATATTCTGTACCAGCCTACAACATTTCATCATGCACCCAGTATATGGATGTTTCCATATATCCAACTGCATCGCCTGCATCGCCTCTTCTAGAGTTATCAAGAACGTGACGCCATCAGCAAAAATATGATACTTCCTTGGAATTGTAACTGCAGGATTATAATCTTGATTTTTCTCAAGAACTTTTCATACAGGAATTGTTATTCCATACTTCGAAGACTCAACACGCTCCCAGAGCAACACATGCACGGTTTACTTGGTTTGAATAAATAGTTTTATTAAAATCAACCCTAGACCATCATTCATTATTTTAGTTTTGTTTTTCCTTGGATGCTGGTCCTGTCACCGGCTACACCTCAGCCTCCTGGGATTTTGTGCATTCCAGTTTATTTTTCAGCACACATTCCGTAGCTCTTATTCCATACACCAGTCTGAACAGGTTCTTCGCCGGTTGGCTGTTGTATCAGAACCTACTCGGTAAGATAGAGTAGGCCCTGGTTGTATCCTTCGGAAGTCAGCCTAGGCTTCCCGAATATTTCTTATCTTTTGCAATCCAATGCCTCGCATTCTATTAATAAGTGTTTGGTCGTTTCTGTCTCTTTACCGCATTATCTGCAGAGAAGTTCTCCATTATATTATGATTGTACAGTCCCATTTTATTCAGGTGTACTCTCGATCGTTGGGCTGTGACCAGTGAGTAGTTCCGTTATTGTTCTGACTTGGTTACTACTCATCTCGAGTAGCTCTTTAGTTTTATTTTTCGACGGTTGTTTAGTGAATACTTTCCCGTGGTGCATGTAAGGGGCTTCAGTCTTTTGTTTTCGCTTGATTCAATCCCGTATCTAGCCTCGGGTAGCTGTTTTTGTAACCCCGAGTACGGGTTCTGGGCCAATGTATATAGTTGGCTTTTTCATTCCCTACGATACCGCAATGTCCTGGAACCCATAAAAGGGTGATTTTTTCATGTTCTGACAGGACATTGAGTTCTTCTCCACGTTCCCGTACCAGCCTAGATGTCACTTTCGGGTAAGCAGTCTCAAAAAGGATATAAGTTTTGTTTGCTGTTAGAACCTGTCAAAGTGTCAGATAACGGTTTCTTTTATGTTCTGGTTCTCACGGAAACGGATATTCTGTAATGTTCAGGGAACATCGTGAGAACCAAGGAAAATGAGGTAGGAATTGGTGTTCTTTTTAAATTTCTGGAGATTATATGCCTCGGAAAACATCTCTCTTGTCAATGTGTTCCAGAGCCTGGCCGTTCGTTGGATGAACAAGTCTTTGGAAAGAGATGTACTGCAGGTCTCCAAAGTGACCACCAAGGGGTGTGAAGCCTCAAGGGACTGCCAAAGGAGGAAAAGTTGTTGATATTTCAGAAGAGCATCGTCCATGAAAATATCTATGAAATAGAGCCAGATCGCCAACTTTTCTTACATGGGGAGACCTGTTTGAGAGAAAACTAGCTAGCAGAGAACATAGCTGGGGAGACAAGTCGTAAGATGGAAGCTTGGCAAGGAGTCCGTGGTGCCAGACTCGATCGAATGCCTTGGAGATATCAAGTGCCACGGCTAAGGATTCAATAGATTGCTGCCATTCAATAGATTGCTGTCGATATCATCTCCTTTTAGTTTGAGTAGACAATGGGTAATCAAATCTCGCAAATACAGAAATATGAAAGGGTGACAATGACTCGATAAACCTCAGAAAAAAGAACGTGACTCTGCCGGCGCCAAAGAGAAATCTACCGCCATTTCATCACTTTAATGAAAAAAAAGTCATATTCGCGATAGCGACAATAATAATAAAATAAATGAAATATTAGTCATGGTGCGGCCCCATATGTTTCAGTTATGGAATTTTCTATGGCTGTGAAGTCGGAATAGTAGACGTAAAGCGAGGAATTTGTTGGAATTTAACGCTTCTTCTTCTCATCTCACACTTTGTCGATCTTCCGCAAAGCCGAAGCCGATTTTTGAGAGGTGGAGACCTGTCCCACCATTGGTTGTCCAAAATTTTGGTAAAAAAAAGAGATTAATAGCCAGCACAGAGCAGTGGCTGCCAAAATTAATCACCAAGATGTTCTTCGTTTGCTTGAATTTTCGTGTTTGCAGTCAATTTCTAAATGTGATCAGAGTCAAAAAATAAAACTTTTGATATTGCAGTTGAAATTTCAGATGATATACTAGCTGACCCCGCAAACATTGTTCTGCTATGCAATATTTCTAGAAAATATGCGTATATAAAAGCGTGTTTCTTTAGTTTCTCAAATTACCATTCATTTTCTTCTCTTTTTTAGATCACTTGAATTCCCCAATTTTGACGAAAGAATCATAATCTCCGACTCCTTGAACCTCAGATGAAAATTTTGAATAGAATCGGATCATCGGATGATAATTACAAAACTCGTCCGCCATATTAGATCCGATTTCTTACATTTCCTAATTTTGACGAAGGAATCATAATTCATGATCCCCAAAACTGCCACTTACAAATTTTGAATATAATTGAATCATAATTACCAATCTCGTCCGCCTCATCATAATTCCCGATCACGAAACCCCTACGTATATACCAATTTTGAATAGTCAGCTTACAATAATTACAAAACTTTTCCGCCATATTGATTCCATCATCTCGAATTTCCAAATTCCACCCGAATCAACAAATTTTGACGATAGCATCATAATCTCCGACTCCGAAAATTCCCAGATGCCAATTTAATATAAATTCTGGCACAAAAAGGAGCATCATCGCCACTGATTGGACCAGAACCATTCGGCGGCCTTAGAAATTATTATTTTCAAGAAGAATATGATGAAGCTGAAGAAGCAATAAGAGCAAAACACTGGCGAATATTTCCAGGACTGCTGCAGGCAGAAGATCTCCTCAGCAATTTCAACCCAGCAAGATCGAAGAAACCTCAGCAAAATTAGTAGTAATATCATGCAGACCACATATAGTGTTATCCTAGAGATGGAGATCGAATATACAGGGATCATACCAACTGACTGTAGGAAGATATCACGAACAGATCCCTTCGCTCGAAATCCCCAAATTCCTTAAAGAACCTGGAGAAATGAAAATCAGGGATTTTATCTATGTAATTTGTGATTGAACTAGAACTTTATTTTATCAATCGAAAAATCAGAGATTCAATTCGAATATTTGATTCAAAATTCAGAAAATCGATTAAAAATTCAGGATTTGAATTCAAAATTAAGAAATTGAATTCTCACCATTTCGCTAACCGCATGTCCCCAAAGGGAGACAGCCTGTTCTTGAATTATTTTCATTCAGCTCCGATTTGTTTTTACTCGCCAATCTCATTTCAAACTCTCATCATGGTTTATATGGAGGAATATTGTGGGAAAGTGGGAACCAATAAAATGCACTCCATTTATGACAGTGAGAATATGGTGGAGCTCCGTCTTGTAGTTTTGATGCCATTTCAATTAATGCAGCAACTGTAGGAACCACTTTGTTGTGTAGACAACCAGGTATACCAATTATGATTATTAGGTCATTTCTTTTGGAAGTTTTACCGTTTTGTGGACATTGTTAATATGGCACCGACGATCGAACAAAGGGAGAGAAACTCAAAGTCATTACCACAATAATTCATAAAATGAACGAAAATGGTAAATAAAGAGAGAAAAACAACTTTTTTCCTGGGTATATGCCACACAGAACATCGAATCACAATCGAAATCTATGCAAATATTCGTATAGATAAATACAGTTGCAAGGGTTCCTTTCCTAAATGCTGAATTTTAGTAAAATTGTTCCGGAACGCTCGACTACCTACAGAACGGTTTCGAGCTTTGGCTCTCATCAGTGCAGCATTCCCATCATTTAATACCCACGAGGCGGTCGACCACTGCTACACAACGCTGTCTAGGGCAGAAGGAGAGCAGGCTATCGAGGTGCACATAACCCTGTTTCGATTTAGTTCAACTTCTTGGTAGATTTCAATGCAAACAAAACACAAGCATTCCTTTTCTCTAGAAGAGCCGATCTCACTGTGCACAACATAGGCTTGTCAGGAGTAACCATACCTTTGAAGACATCCATTTCGATGCTTGGTATTACTATCAGCAATAACCTTTCTTGGGAAAATCACGTGAGATCAATTGCTAGAAGTGCATCCCAAAAACTTGGTTTTCTGTTTCGGGCCAGGAGCTATTTCACTTCCAGTCAGCTGCTTATGTTCTATAAAGTACAGATCCGACCTGTCCTAGAATACTATTCCCATATTTGGAGTGCAGTACCCTAACATACCCTGAAACTGTTGGGTTCTGTCCAAACAAGGGCAATTCGTCTCGTGGGTGATGCCTCGCTCACAAACCCATTCACTTCTCTGGAACACCGAAGAAAAGTCGGCGATTTGGCTCTATTTTATAGATATTTTCACTTCTGAAATATCACTAATTGTCCCTCCCTTGGCAGTCCCCGCGAGATTAACCCATCGAGTTGAGGCGTCTCATCCATTCGTGGTCACTATGGAGACCTGCAGAACGTCCCTTTCCAACGAACAGCGAGGCTCTGGAAGACATTGCCAAGGGAGAGGTGTTCCCCGAGGCATATAACCTCCAGAAATTTAATGAGAACCTCATTTCCCTTGGTTCTCACGATGTTCTCTGAACAGTAAAAAACATTTAAAAAACTAATTTCAGTGTGTAATGAATGGATAAGAGACCTCTTACTAGTGAGGAGCTCTTGCAATTGATTGAATAAGAGTTTTCAGGTAAAATATAATGTCTTTAAGGCATATTATTTCATAGAATTCTTATGTTCATGAAATCTAAAACTTCGTAATCGAAGAAAGCAGAAGCACCCTCCGACCACTGGCGGAGATCCTTCTAACCCCATACTTTGGCCATATGCACGTATACGTATCACACATTTTTTCCACCTAATGTGAGTGTTTGCTACGACGCTTCGTCGACTACGGACCTAATTATCTTTGAAAAATCGTCGCTAATTTGTTTGCTGCCACAACAACGCACACGGGGTGTTGAGTGATGCCTTGTTTACATCACTTCCGCACCTCCGAACACCCGACACGATTTACGACATTTTTAATTAACCATATTGTCAGGGGATTTGTTAGACGGAATCGTCACCGAACATATTTCGGCCCGTTAGAATTTTAATTTATTCCGGCAGAGGGATGATGACAGTTGACAGGTCGTAGATATATCGGTTCGAGGGTATACCTATATATATGTGGCTAAAAGAAAATTGAATGGCATTCCACTATGTATTTGTCAGTTTGTGCATTCAAAATGCGGCCAAAATTTTAAGAAGCCTCTCGCGAGGCCAAATTGGTGTCCGAGTGCAGAAAAGCCTTGGAAAACCTGGCAAAATCAAGAAAAGTCAGCCTCATGTGGGTCCCGGGACATTCGGGAATACCCGGAAACGAGGAGGCAGACAGACTGGCAAAGATCGGTTCAGGACGTACCTCGGTCGGACCGGAACCAATCTTGGGAATACCAAATAGCCTGGCAATGTCCTCTATAGAGGAACAGCTACAAAAGCAATTCCTCAAAATATGGCAGGACCCACCAGGAATGAGACAATCGAAGCTCCACATAAAGGAACCTTCGAAGAGGCTCGCAAAAGAGGTTTTATTCCTAAACAGGCGAAACCTTAAAATGGTAGTGTTGCTTCTAACGGGGCACAACCACCTCAATAGGCACCTAGAGCTTATTGGGATCAAGGATGACCCCCTTTGCAGATGGTGCCTGGAAGATGACGAAACGTTATCACATGTCCTTACTGAGTGTCCAGCACTGACGCATCAGAGGAGGGCTGTCCTTGGCAACATAATTTTGAGGCCAGAGGACGTAAAAGAGATTCAGCTGAGGAAGCTGCTGAACTTCTCCAAGGCAGTCGGCATACCCAGCTGAATGTAGTAACATGTGGGCGCACAATGGGCCCGAATAAGGAGGCCCACGTGCAGGGGGTTCACCCGCCCACCAGTGCTTCGAAGAAGAAGAAGAAGAAGCCTCTCGCGAGAATACAAAATTCATCTCGACTGCGCATAACGTCACTGCAAGTCTCTCAATGTCACCACTTAGGATTAGTCAAGTCTGTGGTTTGACCGAACACAAACGTTCAGTATGAAGTCAGACCATCAGTCTGACCAACCAACTGTTTGGGAATTCGCGGGAATCAATGTTACCAGGTTTTCATCGTTCCATGTCAAAGCCACGTCAAAACTGGGGGAAAACAAACTCAATCCTCACTCAATCCCATTAGTGCCATTAGTTTGTGTACTGTGTACTGATAAGAGTGATAACTACAACAGCTACAGCAAGATGTATGCAATGTATAGTCTATGCACATTATCCATAGACAATAGTTTGTTTTCCCCCAGTTTGAAGTTCGTATTATGTAACCTAGATGTCGCCCACTTCGTGAATCTCGCAACGAGTTGTGAATCTCGCGAATATCGGTCACGTTTCAAACCTGCCCACAAAGTTACCACGTTGACTCTTGATGGTAGTCGAGTCAACCATTGACCATCCTGATTTCACCACTGTGGTGGAACGAATGGCTTGACACAGCCTCCTAATGTGGCTAGAAGGAAATGTATGTATGTATGTATCTTTTCAGTTTGTGCATTCAAAATGGGTCTAAAAGTCAAAGTAGACTCGCAAAAATCAAAAATTCATCTCTTCTGCGCATAAGGTCACCGCAAGTCTCAATGTCACCACTATATGTATGTCTAGAAGGGGACTGAATGACATTCCACTGTGCAGCTTTTCAGTTTGTACATTCAAAATGGGCCTAAAAGGCGAAGTAGACTCTCGCGAAAATCAAAAATTCATCTCTTCTGCGCATAAGGTCACTGCAAGTCTCGATGTCACCACCATATGTGTCTAGAAGGGAACTGAATGTCATTCCACTGTGCAGCTTTTCAGTTTGTTCATTCAAAATGGGTCTAAAAAGCAAAGTGGACTCTCGCGAAAATCAAAAATTCATCTCTTCTGCGCATAAGGTCACCGCAAGTCTCAATGTCACCACTATATGTGTCTAGAAGGGAACTGAATGTCATTCGGCAGCTTTTCAGTTTGTGCATTCAAAATGGGTCTAAAAGTCAAAGTAGACTCTCGCGAAAATCCAAAATTCATCTCTTCTGTGCATAAGGTCGCCGCAAGTCTGAATGTCACCACTATATGTGTCTAGAAGGGAACTGAATGTCATTCCACTGTACAGCTTTTCAGTTTGTGCATTCAAAATGGGTCTAAAAGTCAAAGGCGACTGTCGGGAGAATCAAAAATTCATTTCTTCTGCGCATAACGTCACTGCAAGTCTCAATGTCAGCATTATATGTCAATAAAATGAAAAGATTTTGTATTTCGTGTAAAATTTATTATAAAATCGCAAAGCGCTTTCGGCTAAAAAGCCATCATCAGTGCTATACCTGCAAGTAAGTAACATTTATGAAAATTTCAAAAAACAAATCCGAAAGTGTAGATTACTTACTCATCAAGTATATACAAAAAGGTCAAAAAATTAGTGATCGGCGACATCATTATGGTACAAACAGAATAAGGAACAGACAAACATTTAACAAAAAAAGTTCCCTAATATGGGTTATTGTAAAATTCTCAAAAATACATTTTAAAATTGTTTAGTCCAGGTCCTGGAAGAGCATGAGGGACCTTAACCTTGATTAGTCTGACGAATATGTGACATTTTTAACCATGGTAATACTGTTGACAGAGACGTTTGGCTTTATAAAGCCCATATCACTTGCAAATATGCATCAGCATGGGATTATCTTCTTGGTTACATGAGCAGTAATTCTGTCTAATTATAAGATAACTATAATTGCTTCTGAAGGATCAGACATGAATCAATCTTCTTCTTTCCCCTTGTCAGTAACTGGTACCTATCAAGTACATTAATTACGTTAATCATCATGATCATTACCACTTACTACTGAGAATGAAACGTATAGAACATGAAATGTTCGACAAATTGCAACTTCACGTGCCAAATACCAACAACTATAATTATTTCTATGTTAATAGACAAAGAGTTGATGAATGTAAATATTGTATGCTTCTTTATTGTTCGAGAGAAGATATAACTTACAAAATATAAGTACCTAAATAAATATCTACGTGTGCATAATGAACAGTTTTTTTGAGAACCTAACCTTAAAAACAAGAAACGTAGTGTATCACGCATTTATTTGTGGATATATACTGACTGATACTATAAAGTTAATTAGAAAAAAGGTACCATTTCCTGTATTATATGTATTTAGCCAATGAATTTGTTAGCGCACCCGGTATATATATGTAAATACCGCATTACCGGTGAGGTCTTTTCCCTTTTCTTTGAGCATCATCAGTAGTCGAAAAGTCCAGTCGGTTTTTGTTTTTCCGAAGAAACTCAATTAGTATGGTAATTAGGAAGGTGATGTTGCTCTTCTCCATCATCAGGTAGTTTATTTCTTCTTCCTTTTATGTCTTTTGCGCCCGACAAGAAATCCAACAGGTCATTAATATGTTTTCATGAAATATGTTGGGATGATGCAGATGAAGGAGGGTGGGTCACTGTGAACGGCGTTTGTGATGTTTTCGGACGATGATGGTCCGGTGATGAATTGGCAAGAAACATTTGAAGATTCGTTAACAACTATACTCATTATTGATCATTCCAGACAGTGTTTTACTAATTATTGGTATGTTGCATTGACTATCCATATTTCTTCCAGAATTCCTATTTATTCTCAGGAAACTAAGAACTTACGACGAAGGCAGGTCAACTCTGTCAATGAAGATCTTGCTGGGAAGGTAGGTAGGTAGGTTCCATGTATCATTCAAAGAAATAGTATGGGCTGAATTGACAAAAAATGTGTTTAATTAACAACATCATTATATAGTTGTTGAATAGAACTACAATGATGGTACATTAAATGATTAGGTGATCGTCAAAATAATTGGGGAAAAATTGTACATAAACAAATTCAACGTCAACCAAAATTATTAGTTGGTTTTGATAATATTTTTGTGGTACAACCAATAATTTGTAAAAATTAGTCAAATTGAACTAGGAATGGTGTTTAACGCGTGCGACGTTCACTTGCCATTTCAGTTTCAAGATGAAACGAATAGATATTCTACTCACTGTTGTACACCGGTAACAACTCTTCGAGTTACCACTATCAGATACAGTTCACACTCGACAGTACCACAGTTTGTAGGTAAGTAGGTACTTACAATATTGTCGCAACTCAGATGGTTTTGGTAGATTATTTGGCAAACGGCGTGCCCACCATATGTCGCAACTCAGATGTTGCCCTCCTATGGATCGCAACTTGGCTACTCGCTTGGCTTGATGAGAGGATTTTCAATCATTTTACCACCCAACCATATTCATCCCCAAATGAAGAGTCAAGATAGTTTTCGTATAACATTAACATTTATTGATTTAATGGGAAAGTCGTGAATAAATGCGTGCCACATGGCAAAGTGGCAGAGACAAACCATAGTGAATTAACAACCGGAACACAACACAGAAAAAACAAATCAGATAGAACATGGAAAACAGTACTTACATCATGACATCTAACATGGGGTTGACCAGCACGATCAAAGTCGGGAAGACGGTACACATTTTGGCAGCAACTCGTGAATTAGTAACTCAATTACGGAATAAAGTAAAGTGTTATCGAAATGCATTTTACTTAGTAATAATCAAATAGTAATGTAATCAGGAATGAGTGGTCAATAATAATCAAAAATCAGTAATGAATAGTAATGAATGGCTTATCGATTCGGAATCTATTTATATTCGGAATCGATGCTAGGTTCGCTATTTTCCACACGGGGAACGGTCGATAGCTTTTCGATACCGCTTACCTAGGTATTATCGCCGCGGTAAGCGATTTCTTTGCAAATTATAAAGGAAATGATGTCTATGAACTCCGCTGGCCTGATCGAACTGCAATGTACTGAATGTTTTAATTTGGAAAAGTTAATTAATGATAGAAGATCTTGAAACGAACGAAAGTTATTTCATAGACATTTGTACTTCTTGACACATCTCCCCTGTTTGACGAAGCTGGCCCCACAGCTTCAAATGTCTATAACTACCTATATACATGATACAAAACAATAATCAAATCGAATAATGTGTCAATCAAATGAATTACCTAAGTAATCGAATGAAATGAAAAACATAAAATTGTGTAAAATTCATACCTACATCAATGATAAATAAAAACATTTCATAAAAAAAAAATCGTAAGTTAAAAGAGGAAAGTACAAATGAAAAGAACTTGTGATAACTGTCCATTAGATAAGTCTATTTTCTCCGCGTATGTGAGAGTTTCGAAGAGGACCACACTGAAAATCACTTGGTCCAGCACTACACTTTGATTGTTTGTTGACACTGAACTCTGTCCTTCCAGTCATCTGAGGTTGCGTTTCCATTTTCCATATGTTAGTGTCGTAGGTCAGTGATGTTTTGTTTCACTTGTAACTTGATACATCCATAACATTGAGATCATAACATGGTAGGATTGATGCACGTGAGATCTGTGAGAAGGTCTGACGGCGTCCAATCTCGCCTGGGAGGGAACACTAGCTCTCTGATGAGACGTTTTCTATGGCAGTGTACGGTTCAGCTTATAGACTGCAATTGCTGCGTTCTGTGGATGCTGCGCTCTATCGTCTCTGGAGAAAAATCGAGAAGAGATTCAGGAGAGTATCTCTGTCTCTTTAAATGCAGATAACGGAAATTGCTGAATAAGTAGTTTGTCGTCCATTGCTACTAGTGCTTCGTTTTCGCAATGATTTCGGTAGTTCGGTACTATCTACACTTCGGATCGGCGTGATCATCGTGTACTGTGTATTAGTGGCTGCCTAATTTCTTGGGAATATAGACATTATCTTTGGTTACTGTATTGACTTCCTGTAGTCGGGGCTCTGGTAAGTTTCGAAAATTTCGTCTAGGTTTCGTGGATTTTGGCAGCTTTCTGGGCACCAGAAGCGTCGGAAAAGCATATCGTCATGCGAATTGGGCAGCTCTTCACGGGGCAGCGTATCTACCATTTCGAGGCACATCAGGCGGGATACAAAGTAAGTTGCTTGGGGCATGTATTCCATATAGTTGCGATATATCGACTCGGCTTATTCATTTCGTGATAACTGCATTTTCCAATTTTCCAGGGCTCTCTACCATTCGAATTTCATCTACTAGATGACTCCAGGAACGATGGAACTTCTCATGGACCAAAACACCTTTGACGTGGTATATGGACCTATGACTGTTTGTGGTTCAGGTCGACTTCTTGGGCTGCATCTGAGTGGTGCCATCAAGTGTGGTTCTTCGTTTCACATGTAACAAGAGAGAAAAAATATCGGCAGTAAGTTCATACAAGAAAGTACATATAAAACATCCTAACTAATTATTAAATAATTGAATATAATTGACATAACTTTATCGATTGGCTATCTCTAAAAACCAAATTACCTAAATTAGTTCATGAAAAAAACTGATGTCTCCTGATCTTCCTGTTGCTCATCAAAAAGATAGGTCTCCTTACAGGAAAATCAAGATATACCGATACTGCTATCAATTTTCCAAGAATCTTTTTTTTACTATAGGTATATCGAATTGTTTGTTTCATCTTAAATTTCTTCTCGAATCGTAGGAAAGAGATTCTTCATAGATTTAGAATAGGAATGACACACCCGTATTCCTGAATTTCATTTGAATTGCTTGTTATTTTTATTTTCATGTCAACGTGACTGCCTTGAGGAGTATTGCCTACCTTTATGATAATTTCAATATTACCAAATTTTGTTTTCGAATATTATAAATGGTTTGTCACCGAAAAAAAACAAATCTTCCTAAATGATATTCATCATAAAACAACTACACTCCTGGCTAATACCTAACGACGAGCATTGAATTACATATGATGAATATCTAGGTATTTTGTGGAAACTTCATCTCGTACATCCTGAATATCATTAACCTTGTATCTGCCATTATTTGCTCTTATCTGACAATTTACTTTTTCCCTATTTCTCTTCATATCGCGAGAAAAACATATTATTTCATACATCTATCGTCTCACTTTGAAACGAATACATCAATTTGCACTTTCGAGTGCCTTCACGTCATTATATCTCTCTCTCTTCAAGTCTTCACGCATCACATTTACTACGTGACAATAAAAAAATAACATCTACAAAATAACATCTTTATACTTATTCATACACCATGGCTTGACAGCTGATTTGCAACTATTGTTATTATTCATCTTCGAGGCGTCCCTCTTATCTTGCATTATCATCTGTCATAAGCGTATCATATTTCAACACAATTCTTCATAATAAATCCCACTTCATCAGATACAACTTTCTGTTATGTTCTAGTAATTCGCATATTCAGTATTTTCCCGAGATTCTATTCCCAAGTACATATACATATTAAATCACTTACATAAAAAATTGAGATCTTGTCTTGGACATAACAATACATATACATAAAAAAACTATATTGACAAAAAGTATAGGTACGCATACAGGAATAGTTAGGTGGTAGTGTGGGTGTGTCATGTCCATATTCGCAATATGTTCAATATTTGGGGAGAGACAAAATTCTCCATCATTTTTCACTTAATTATTCAGTAACTAGTTAATTTTTCATTTCTCAAAATTACGTCGCTCTCGAATCAAAATTCCTATACTCATGCAAAGTGCATGACATGCATTGTCAATGATTGCCAATAATTTTCATTGTTATTTATGAATTTATTGAATCTGAATGTACCTACATACACCTCCCACTAGTTACGTTATTTTCATATAGGTTGACTACTCGATTCTGATTTGGCTATAGTTAGGAACCTCTTGGAAAATATTATTAGTATTATCAAACAATAAAAATCTCTTAGTTCAATTTTGAAATAATTGGTACTCTTACTTATTTTTTCCTACAACAGATGATTATACTGGATATGTAAAAGAAAAAAAATAAGTTAATTTTGAAGAATTAAACTCAATACAGAAATTGTGTTAATCCGAGTTCAGTTGGTTTTAGCATTCCGAACTGAAATACACCAACAGAAATGCCTTATACGGAAAAAATTCCATATAGAAGCAATTCGGTTTTGGCATGCCGAATTGTGAGCAAATTCTAACTAGTGCCTCGCGAAAAATACTCCTTCTGTGAATTTTGTTCATGGTTTATTTTATTATTTTACAGGTTATTCAGATGTTAGTTAACACAAAAGTCATTATTATAATGCGGTTCTTCATTATACAAATTGAAATGTCCTAAATCTTGTTTTCTTTCACAAAATAACTTGCACATTTCAATTTCATTCAGTTTCTCAAAGGTTCCGATTCATTCATTCTTCATGTTATCATTCTTTTGACATTTCATACCTCATTCAATCCGATATTCTATCATCCATAGGCGATTCGAAAAATAGGCCTTTCAGCGCTGAACTTAGTATAATTATTATTCTTTATCTTCTACTTTTCGAATCCTCTATTTTTCTCAAACTACCTGAACCATTCATCACATGCACAAAACATCTCATAATTCACACTGAATTATCAACTTCGGTTTTTATTTTTCATTTGATATATGTATAAGTAACTTTTATAAATTTTTTCTGCTCTTGAAAATGTTTTGTTTGTTATAGAATCATGAAAAAAACTTCATATCAACAATACTACCAAAATACGTACACCAGAAAAAAATCTCTACTTATCACTCTTCAATAAAAAACAACATGCTCATTACTTTTTCATCTGTCTGTATTCCTTATATATCAACTTTTCCCAAATATCTCATAGGACCTGATGTCATCAGATCATTCCTACAAAAACCGCTATGCTTCAATATCTATCATATTCATCTCATAAACATATATATCATATTCATCTCAAAAAATTATATATCATCTCATATCATATCATCTCATCTCATATCATCATAATAAAACGCAAATCAGAGGCAGTCGTTCAATCCAGTCATCAGGATATTCTTCCACGACCAATCTCTGATATACCGCGCTTCTCCAAAAGTATAATCAACCAATTATACTCATTATTCATCATTATCAACTCATTAATAGACAAACCTACACGGGTGGACGTTCAACCTATACTTTAGGTCATCTGCCACGTCTGCCTGTGTAATTACTCGTCTATGGGGAAACTCTCAATATATAATCAATACAATTCTTCACTCTCATTATTCATTCTATCAACAATATTCAACTTCACGGAATTTCGAATATTTATTGAATTATTTGTCTAGTAGCCAAGCACACGTGATTATAGAACTAGCTAGCTCAAATAACCCGATAAAAATGAGAGCATATCATTTGTTATATTCTGGTAGTACGAAATGTTTCAAAAAATATATGTATCAGATATACACAAGAGCAGAAATGCAACAAATATACTTAAAAAATGCATTAGACACTCAAAAAAACTAAAAAACCATTCAAAAAATGCCGAGAGATATTTCAATCTCAAGTTTATATCAATGTTTCATTTACAAATTTCTCAACTGAATAACCTGTGTATTCATCAACACTTTGTTGATAATTATTAATTCCCAAAAAAAAGTTGATAGCCAAATTCGAGTAATTTCACCTGAAAACAACCCGACCAATATGATTATTCAATATTTGAGTACATGCCTACTTATTGAAATTACGAACTCTTCAAAATTATTCTTATATAGTCTTAGTGACTGGTGGCTAACCATTATACATAGCAGTCTGCAAAAATCATTGGAATCTCTAGGAAAGTATGCATAAATATAATTGTTCAAATAAACCACCTATGCTCATTCTGTCGAGATGTCATTATTACATCCCAGATCTAGTATCTTTATTAAATACTACACACATCATAGAAATGAGCGCCTGTTCAATGAACTCATAGAAAGCAAAACTGTTGTCAGCAAAGTTGAATTTTCGCAAGTAGAGGCATCGTAATGCCTACTAAGGGCAATATGCTACGGACTTGCACTTATTCATTGAATCGTAGAAAAAAAAACCTATAATATTTCAATCAATATTGACTTCGATTTTGTTCTTGATAGAAGAATAAAAAATATCTACGTTTACCTAACTGAAGATCTCTAAAAATGTTGTTGAATCAAATTAAGAGTCGAGTAGGTATCATGCATAATTATCATCCTGTGTATTTATTAAACAAAGCTGAAGATACCTATATGTTTTACCATCAAAATATTCAATAAGTATTTGTATTAAAAAGTAGGTATGATTCAAAATGAAGTATATAGTTTATTAATTAGAATTAGAAGCACTTTTTGTAGGAAATTCAGTAAATAGCATTATTGAAGCAAAAAAGTATTGAAAAAACACCTGAAATGATTTTCAAATGTACGATCATATTATAGATCGTTATTAAAACCTAATGTTACCTATGTGTTGTGCCCTAAACGAAAAAAAAAAGAATGCTTTTTTGAATAAAGCATCCACTGAAATGTTATCTCAACATAAAATCAACTAGTTAAATTTGTTAGCAAATATGTAATACTACGAACTTTTTATACCTACAAGCTGGAAAAATTATTCTTAAAGACACTAATTCATTGCTCAAACAAAAAAAATCTTATCTTGAATTCTGAAAATATACTAATACTAATGAAATACTGAGAACTCGCTAGTCAATATTTCGAAAAAACTCTATCAAGATTATGAGTGATTGCAAAAAATTGTTCGGAATTGAATCCGAATTCTGAAAATCAAAAATCAAAAGTTATAAATAAAAATTACTGAGCATACACGTTTGTCAGATATTTCTCAACCTGTTTTTCCAAATGTACCTATTTTTATCTACAAAATTCACGAAATAATCTTCTCAATTTTTGCTGTGCTATTTCTTCACGGGTCAGTTGAACTGTGGGGTTTACAGGGCGTACTGGCATTTGTTCAGTGGCGTAGAATGTATAGTTAGTTTTAAAAGTTTGAAATAAACGTGATTTTTGAGTTTTTTCCAAGTCTAGTTTTATTTTTCTTGCCTTAGTCAATAAATATTATTGACGACTTAGATTATTACGAGCCATTCAAAGAAATTTTAGGGGGAGTGAATAGGAAATCTATGACTGAGTATCGTGCCAACTGTATGATTACAAATCAGAATGAGCTGAAAGTGGACAGTAATCCTTCAATTAGGTAGTCATTGACTCGTTTATGATACACAACCCCAAGCTGATACTGACGAGACAGGTATTGGAATGTATGTACCATTAACAAATCAGTAGGTTTGATTCAGGGTGGCTCTAATTGTACACAATTCTCAAAATATGTTATTGGTAATCGCTTAGAAGCTGGTACTGGCGATACAGGTATTCTTCACGATTAGACAATATCAATGATATATTTCCAAGCTGAAGTAAGACAGGTATTGGGCAGAATCATACATAACTCAAGAATTGTGACGTGGTGAGAGAAAATAGAAAAAAATAAAATGTCAAAATTGAAAATAAAAAGTTCAATTTATGCATGTTCATTACTGAATATTGTCAAGGACGCCCTGTATCTTTGAAAAAAGTAAAAAATCTGAATAATTAGGTACACTTGGATGCTCTGTTGATACGGGTTGATAGTAGTGCGCAAACAACTTAAAATATATATACCAATAAAAACGAGAGAAAAAATTAGGTTGTGCTCCATTTTGGTTGAAAAAAAAATTCTTAACGTAATATGATATGATATTTGAAAAAATCATACATGATATATATCACCTATACTAATAAATGGATAGCTGAAACTGAACGCTCTGTATCTCTGCATGAAAATCGAATGAGTTTCTCAAATACCCCACTTAATAAGAAAAATTGCTTTATATAACTCACTAATCCAAAACCAAAATTGAAATATTTAATGTTTCCCAGAAACTTCGTAGAATCACACCCCGTAAAATGGAATAAAATATACAAAATATCACCAGAGAATACTTTTTTAAATCACTTATTATACCATATTACGAAAATTTCCCAGAATTTTTAGAAACAATGGTGCATGGTTGTATGAATTAAATCATTATTATTTTGCCTTTCAAGTTACGCATCAATGGATAAGAAAAGAAAATTATATATTCAGAAAATTCAAGAGAATCTATGGTCTGATTATAGGAAAAAAGTTGAGTTGATAGTGAATTGAAAGCAAGTATTAAAAAAGTAATTATTCAAATAGATCATTGAATTTACGAAAACTTCATATTTTGAAATGAATCGTGGTTGGATGGGTGTAATAGCTTTATAAAACACAAAATTGACTAGATTAACGAAAATTCTCGCCAAAATTGATCACAAATCAGAACGAAATTAATAGATTAACTAAGGAGAGTTAATCTGTAGGAAGGAGCAAGGCGCCTCCACCACGTGTCGCAACTCAGATGGTTTTGGTAGATTATTTGGCAAACGGCGTGCCCACCATATGTCGCAACTCAGATGTTGCCCTCCTATGGATCGCAACTTGGCTACTCGCTTGGCTTGATGAGAGGATTTTCAATCATTTTACCACCCAACCATATTCATCCCCAAATGAAGAGTCAAGATAGTTTTCGTATAACATTAACATTTATTGATTTAATGGGAAAGTCGTGAATAAATGCGTGCCACATGGCAAAGTGGCAGAGACAAACCATAGTGAATTAACAACCGGAACACAACACAGAAAAAACAAATCAGATAGAACATGGAAAACAGTACTTACATCATGACATCTAACATGGGGTTGACCAGCACGATCAAAGTCGGGAAGACGGTACACATTTTGGCAGCAACTCGTGAATTAGTAACTCAATTACGGAATAAAGTAAAGTGTTATCGAAATGCATTTTACTTAGTAATAATCAAATAGTAATGTAATCAGGAATGAGTGGTCAATAATAATCAAAAATCAGTAATGAATAGTAATGAATGGCTTATCGATTCGGAATCTATTTATATTCGGAATCGATGCTAGGTTCGCTATTTTCCACACGGGGAACGGTCGATAGCTTTTCGATACCGCTTACCTAGGTATTATCGCCGCGGTAAGCGATTTCTTTGCAAATTATAAAGGAAATGATGTCTATGAACTCCGCTGGCCTGATCGAACTGCAATGTACTGAATGTTTTAATTTGGAAAAGTTAATTAATGATAGAAGATCTTGAAACGAACGAAAGTTATTTCATAGACATTTGTACTTCTTGACAATATACACATGCACTGCAAATGAAAACTCTATGAGCCAATGGCATTCATTTCATTCATAATTCACGGGACGAACGCAACGAAAGATGAACTATGAACGATGAAACGACCACGCCAACGCCAAGCCACCTGCATTGACAAAAACGAACGTCGACGATCGGCTTCGTGATTTCGGCATATTACTCTCTGATGTGGTTGATTTGTACATCACAATAAGTAAATCTATTATTATTACCCTACGCAATATCCATGTTTATTTAATACTGGATATGGAACATGTTATTTGATGTAGTGGTGAATAATAATTTGAACTATTAATATTCGGAGGTGGTATGCAATAGGTTTGTCTAAGTATTGATCACTCAAATAAGTGATATCACGAATATGTGTTCTGTTTGATGAAACTAATTCGAAACCACCATTACATTTATAGTTATACAAATTTTCATTTATTTTCTCAGTGTATACATTATGTAGCCAAAGGCATCTTCTAGACAATTTCCCATGATCAAATCACCTCTCCTTTTCATTGCCCACACTCGATTACCCTTTCGATCTCAAACGGAGTGAAAAAAAGGAAACAATCTCCATCGCCCTTGGCCATCTAGATGTATCGACAGTGATACTGCTCGCGAGCACTCTTTTGTTTGCAGTGGATGGCGGAGCTGTGAATGGGGTCCTACTGAGTGGACCAAATTCGCCGGCCGGGATGCTCAAATTAGGTGTTCGTGGGAAGCATTGTGTCGTAGAAACTAACAGTCATCTTGAAGGTGACTCGATGAGTAGTAAAAACGCAAATTAGTACAGTATGTAGAAGTAACAAGTAGTAGATTATAGTTGATATTTTTAGATATATGAAGCCTTTATGAACTATGACCGATAGTGGTGATATATCGCTCTACGTGTCACAAAAATCATTCAGAAGCTGATGATATAGACCTCACTTCTCCATTTTAAGTGGTGGAGAATGCGACAAAGAGATGGACATACATAATGATTAGAGGAGTGATCAAAGGCACCTGGCAAATCTGCTTACCCAACCAGCAAATCCAGAATTTCTCTTAATATGAGATGGAGAGAAAGTATATATACAGCTTTGTGAAACTGTTCATCAGAATCTGGGCTGTGAATGAATGGAACCATAGACATATGAAAAGAGGTAACATTCATTCATAAAATACTATTTGTTTACAATCATACATACTTCCAAAGTTTCAAATGAGTAAGGAGGAGATGGCTTTAAAAAATGGCAACGCTGTGAACTGTGCGTCAATGTTCACACTTTTCTTCACCAGACACGTAGGTTAAGCGAGAGACAAGATAATTTTACTACAATGACAACGCTATTATGTTACCTATCAGTAAACGTTTGGGTCTAATCTTCTAATTTTAATACCAAATATTCGTAGTACCTTGGGTACTCACCTAATTTTGATCCATCGTTTATTGGAATTTGAACAGAAAAATAGTTTAATTGAATATCCTGCGATAACTACACTACTGCTCTACTACTGCTACTAAGTTAAAAGTTAAATGTATGAAAACACAAAAAGTCCTAAAATGATAAAAAAAAAAACAGTATAACAACACTGTAACGTCGGATTTTGACATACGTGAATGACTGAGAAAATATTCGTCACTCGTAGTAAACACGCCAAAACAGCGTTGCTACAGTTATTTCCATATTTTCTGTTGAAAACGATGTTGGATCGGGACAAAATGAAAACAATTTCGTCTCTCCATGGGTGTTGAGGTCAAAGAAGATGCCATAATGTGGTACTCCAAAACCGAAGATGGAACTGTAATAGGATGGAACTGTAATAGGAGTCTATGAGCATCATACCAAGTACTTCGAAAGCGTTGGCAGATTCCCAAAAATATTAAAACTTCAAGCGATAGGTGTATGTCTACAATTTAATCTAGAAGAAAGCAATGAAAAAAGCCGGGAAAAACTGAACGAGCTAGCCAACAATAAAACAGTCACCCTCCCATGGGTTCCGGACATACCAGAGTAAAGGGAAATGAAGTAGACTCGATAAAAAAGGAATTCAAACAAAATTCGTGGGTCCAGAAACTTTCTGTGGGATCAGCAGCAGTATCGGGAGAAATTAGAAAAGAAGTAGCAAAACAGGTATAAGATATTTTGGAAAGTCGTGTAGGCCTCAGGCAGGCTAAGATACTACTGGGTACATTCAGTCACGAAAGATCGGACGCATATGTCAACCTAAGCAAAAATAAACTCCGTATACCAACAGGTGTTCTAACAGGGCACTGACAGGTTGAAAGGCCATTTCAGGATGCTCTGTTAGAAGGAATGGAAGGAGGAGGAAACCTTTTTCCACATACTCATGGAATGTGTCACTCCGCATCCCATAATTATGGATGATTGAGTTAAGATATAGATCTAAATATTTAGATCTATGGTTAAGATGAGATGAGATAATATTCTACAAAGCCGATGTCAGGTTGGGAGATATCTATTCGATACAAAATCAATAATTTTATAATCTTTCATATAAATCTTTAGATATGTCTAGATGCCTATAGCTCGAAGGCACTGTGAATGAGTGACGGACTAACATATAGTTGTGGATTTTAATGCACGTGTCGCGAAAAAGAACTGTGAACCAGCGAAGGACTCTAGTAGCGGTGGATTTGAATGCCCGTGTTGTGGAGGCACTGTGAATGAGCGACTGGCTCAAATGACGTGGATTTAATGCCCGTGTCATGAAGGCACTATGAACGAGCGACGGACCCATACAGTGCTGATTTTCAAATATAATCACCGAAACTGAACTGTTTAATCCGAGGTTTAATCTAGTGGGAATGGAAGGGATATTATATCGATAGCGATAGCTGCACATAAATCAACCGTGTTGGCTCTATAGAAAAGACAGAATCTTGTTGTGTGTCTAGCGAATAACTGATTATAGAACTATCCAAATATGCATTTCGGCTTCGACATGTCGGAAAGGTATATCGAAATATCCTTCCTATAGATAATTTAGAAGGAACTGTGGATATCTTCCTAATCCTTTTCGAGCTGGGTTTATGGTAATACTCTGAAGCAAAATTTGAGATGTTGCATTGATAGAGAAATTAGAGAATATAAAAATGTATAGGGTGAACCTCTAAAAATGGCTGTCATCAATCATTCTTCCAACTTTGATTGTTATAATATCTTCCATTAGCGAAATGCTATCATGTTGCGGTACATTTAATTGTTTTTTAATCCACGATATCCATTGATACTCTAGATCACGCCCTCTAGCAGCAACGGTGATATGAATATGAAACCACTTCAAATCACATTTGATAGAACAGGAAGAGGCCTTCACAACGAGCCCAAGATTGTTGAATTCTATTGAAGATAACCAGAGTTACAGACGTTCATAAAAAAACATAATTTGACGTTTTCCCACAACTTTTGTTTTGAGATGGGACAAAAACTGTTAAACAAAAAACTAGGAATTTATCAAGGATCAAACTGCATAATTATATTTCCAGTACTCCTTGTTACTACTCAATATGGAGAAGATTTCAATTTTCTGTTTACTCATAGCCGTTACGAGCTAGCGGTTATTTTAGGAACCTAAAAATATTTTCCATAGCTATTTCTTAGGATCACTTTTTTTGAGATATTTATTTTCAAAGTTGTACCATTATTCGTTGCTGAGTTGTTCAGTTTGTACTCTTAGGATACAATAATCATATATTTCACGTTGCACCTCCACCGGGTATCCGCATTTCTCGGTCTTTCTCATGTTGAATAGGTCCCGACGACTTCTGAGCCGGCGGGGCGCAGCCAATCTTGGCACTAGTGACGTGCAACAAATAGACAGGCATCAGTCATCGCGGGATGAGTTATGGACCGGCTGGGCCCCTTTTTGCCCCTCTTACCCCCGAGCATCTCCAGCAGGGAAGAATAGGAGCGCTTGATACGCGATTGCGATCGAGGTGGTGATAGTGTATTGTTTTTTTTTTATTGCCTATAGGAGTTGGAGAAGGTTAGGGACAACTTTTGTTTTGTGCTCTTTCCGAGGAAATGTATATGAAACTCAGAATGATCAGTCGAGGATTATTTCCAATTCGGCATGAATGAAGAAAAATAGTTATTCAATATGCAATGGAAAAAAGTGATAGATTATTTAGCGCGAAAAATCCATGAGCTTAAATTTAATATTTTTTCCCGAAGATTATCGAAGTGAAATTTGAAGTTTTTAAACAGGCATCTTGTTGTAGTCATCTTCATTGTTGCTATGGAAACCTTTCGAAGTAATCGGATATCTGACAATTTAATTTTGAATTTTGATTTTAATAAATCGCGATTTTAGTGGTTGTTTAGTAATTCACGTAACCGCGAAGTGGAATGGAAGATAAAAACGACTTGTAGTTCTTCCTCGGAGACGGTGTTATTGACTCATTTTTCGGAACTATAGCACAACAAAAGCCATCAACAGTGCACCTTTATATATATCCTGGAAAAAATACTCACTTTTTTTCCCGTGGGAAAAAAAGTAATTTATGAAAAGTGATATTTTGCAACCTGTCAACAGAGTTGAAATGTCAAACTCTTTTCTCGTCACTGAAAAAATAAATTAGGTACTGACGTGTTGATTTTGTATTCGATTGTTGATGATGGTGAAGATTCATTTCTTCATATTCGACAAATTGCCTGGGCGGTAGGTTCAAGGAGAAAATCTTGACTTTTTTCAGAGCTATGACAGCTTGTTTCTAACTGCGCTAAGCTAATGTCTTTCTTGGGTCGAAAAACTGCCTATTTGGATCCCAAAACCAGAATGAAATCGTTTTATGGACATGCTAATGAGATATCAGGAGATGAGTAGTAGGCCTGATGACTAATCCCAAACTAATGGCAGAGCAGAGACTGCTTGTTTCTGAGTCCGCCATTGACTTTTCTGGGTCGAAAAACTGCCTATTTAGGTCGCAAAACTCGAATGCATTCGTTATCTCAACAGATATCGAAGATATTTTTTTGATTTAGGTCTGATGACAAAATCCAAACTTTTTTCAGAGTAGAGATAGCTTGTTTCCGAGCTTGTTTCTGAGTGCGCTAGTGCACTTTCTGGGTCGAAAAATTGTCTACTTAGATGACAAAATCGAGATCTCGACAGATGACGGAAATAAGTTCTGATGTTGGCTTATTGGTAGGTCGTTCATGAAATCAAAAGTTTTTTCAGAGCAGAGGTATCGACAGATGACGTGAATATTGCTTTTCTACAATCGGCTCAAAAATCGTCCATTTTTGTTTCAAAATTAGCTCTTGAAGTTCACGTTCCTCTCACTGACACAATGAAATGATTAGTATGTATGTTGCAAGGCAACATATTCAGTGTCTAGGAGCTAATGTTTAAGTTTAACTCTTATAGGAACTACAAACCTGTCGGATGACTGCCGATATGTTAGACATTGACATGCTCAAGTGACTCAAAATAGAAGTAATTTCACTTGGATTTCTTTAATTAGATATCAATTATTTCGATTGCACAAAAAATAGCATGTTTTATTCGGATAAAAAGTGACTCTGTTTGACTCGCAAATTTTGCTTTCGCTCGGCTTCGCTAAACGCTTTGCCTCGCAAACGCAAATATCGCTTGTCAAACAAAGTGTCACATTTGATCCTAATTAAATAATGTACTTGGCACATTGATCTATATAGGTCGTTCGTATACAATCCAAACTTTTTTCAGAGGCAGACATAGCTTATCTTTGATTCTGACAGCTCCATTGACTTTTCTAGGTCAAAAAACTGCCTAATGAAGGTCGAAAAATCAGGATGAAGTCGATATCTCGCCTTCCTATTTAAGTTACAGAGTCGAAATGGAGTTCAAGTCTCGACAGATAGCGAAGACATATATGTTTCGATGTTGGACAGATTAAAGAGATATTTTTTGAATGTGGCACAATAAACAGTAGGTCTGATGACATAATTCGAACTTCTTCCATAACAGAGATAGCTTATAAAATATCTGATTTCTGGCAGAATTCAAACTTTTTTCGAAACAGATAACTGTTCTCTTACTACGCCAAAGACTTTTCTTGGTCGGAATACAGCCTGGGTAGATCGCAGAACAAGAATGAAGTCGATTTCGATATCTCGATAGACCTCGGAGACATTGCTATACTATCACAAAATCCAACCTTTTTTTAGAGCTGTGATAGCTCAATTCTGGTTTTGTTAGTATGGCTTCACCAAATCGAAATGGACGCAATATTACGGGAGTTGATATCGTGAATTGAACTCTTATGTAGCTTTATTGTTGTAGATATAGAATGTTCAAAGAAATGAGAGACCAAAACCAAGGAATAGGCGAGGTGGCAAGCATAGCAACAGACGTTGACAGACTACAAAACAAATGACAGTGACAAATGATACAAACCAAATGACATGAACAATATTAGTGTAAATTTAGGAACATTATGCATGAGTTGTGATAATATTAAGAATAATTTCTGCCACAAAAATGGCCATTTTATAATGAAACTCCTTCAAGTGAATTAATAATTTTCCCAAGTTTGTGCCAATGTTGAACCTGATGATAGTCGGGTTCTTTTGGATGTTTAGTAGGTTTAAAAAATTTAAGCATTCCTTTACTGGACTGATTTTTGGCCAAATGACCACGGCTCTTTAATTTTTAATTTTATTTTATAATGTGATTTCCACATGGCCTTATAGGTATGTTTGTTCCTCAATAACGTATCATCCTCTGTAAATTGAATATCTTCACAGGTGCTGTGTACTGATGTGTCTGAAGATGGCTGTTGGAGCCGAAACTAGTCACAAACAAACGAATTTTTGCTGTAATATAATTTTTGTGGTCGACCGACTTGGTGATATTTTGTTTTTTCTTTGAAAAGATCTGGACCACTATTAGAAGGATGGATGATTTCAATGACTCATATAGAATGTTATTTATTGCTCACCTACCTGCCTATAGAAAAAAACACTAGACATATCAAATTATTCAATCGGAGCAGTGCCAAAACGGCAAAATGCCGATATATTCGAGAGAAAAAAGAGAAAAACAGAGAGAGAATGGTCGAAATCGAATAACTCAGAAAACTTATATACACGGGTCGAGGAAAAATTAATGGTGTGTTGCTTGGTAACGAAGTGGAATTAGTTAAGTCATTCTACACCCATAAATACTTCGGGTTATGACACGGCCATATGCTCCAATTAAAAACCACGGCGAAATGTATAGTCCGAAAGCCGAAAGGACTTCCTTTTTGGACTCACCGTCACCGCCAGGGCCGTACTTCGCATGAATAAAATCAGCAACATTTTTAATTTTGAATATCGAATTTCATGTAGAATATTCTAATCTTATTCTATTATAGTCCAATAAATGAAGGAGGAAAAGAAGGCAAAGTTAACGTTAATTACGCACTATTTTCATCTTCCGGTTGGAAGTAGCTTTTGGTACCTCATTAAACATGAGACAAAGTTTGACTGGAAAACGCGTGCGATGGCGGAAAAAATGGCCCCAAAAGACCAGGAAAATAGGTTTTCAGCCAATATCTCCTAAAATATGGCAGTTAGAGATTTTCAGGTTAGATAAAAATTGAAGTTCAGTTAATTTTCTACAAAAATGGTTCCTTTCATTTTTCTCGAAAATTTGCCCGGTTTCGAGAAAAACGGCACGAAGCGCACCTCGAATAATGAGCTTCTGTGCATGTTGTATGCCGGAGAGCACAGTCCGTGTATTTACACATCGGCGGGGGGACAAATTATTCAATAACTTTGTTAAAAATGCATATTTTCTCATGATTCAAAGTTCATGTGAAAGAGGAATTCTGCTGCTATCATACCCTGCGTGGCCGCATGGTTTGTAGCAGACGACCCGAGCGCCACGTAGAGCACACACGCGGCGAACGACGGAGGAACGAAAGTAATTATAGCGTGTACATTTAGATATACTGGTTTTTTCCCGGGATATCAAAGGTATGACTTATATACATCGATGGAAAGGTGGGAATTCCCCCGTTACACTAGTTAAGGTGTTAAAATGTTAGGAATAAAGAGCACGAAAAAAAAAACACCGAAAAAAAAGTGCGTTTTTTCCTTGACACCGCTTTTTCTAATTTTATTGAAAAATGAACTACTTCGTCTAAAAAAGTAATTGCACAATCGAAAAGTAGACCTTCTAAGCTTTCAAATGATGTATCATAGAAAACAATCGGATCATGTATAAATTTTTAATTGATGGTTGTTCACAAAATTTCCCCGCGCTCCAAAAACAGCAAAAAATTGGGATTCAATAAACAAAGATTAAATCAAAATTAAAAAAATTAGGGTATTCAAATTTCAGGGATGACAAAGGACCTTATGAGGACCCATAATCAAGAGAATTTTGAGTAAATTAGTGCAATACAAATTCCTGGCGAGGTCAAAATTGACCGTGAGCAGAAAGTTCGACCCATGTTCCGATATGGCCAACATCAGAATGAAAATTGATATCCTGGCTCATACACAAACTTCAGATTTGAATTAATGAACTTACTAAAGAAAAAGAAAATTCAAACATAGATCAGATGTTGATGGACGTTGTTATACACTATTTCTATTTTGAATTGAAACTATACTCAATCGTTCTCGAACTGCAAATAGACAGTTTCATATTTGTAAACATCAAATGGAGAATAATCACTTTCAATCTGAGATTCGACACTTTCTCATCGAAAATGAGCACATTTAAGTTGATTAAATACCTATATATTGAATCAATGCGTCAGTTCAAGGCCGATTTTTCTTACTTTGGATCTCTTTGATTTCAATATGAATCTGTTCATCCTCAATCTGAGTGTTTTAATTCTGAATTTGAAATAGTTTTATCAGTTCTGAAATATTCAGCCCGATTTATTTATTCAAATATCGTGCATCTATCACACGGAGAATCAATATTTTCTGACTTTTGAAATATAGAATGATTAAGGACTTCAAAATACGCCCCTGTTTCTGGGTGCCATCTTTTATTCACCAAAATAATTTCACAGCGATTCACTTATGACTTTCATTATTTTTTCCTATCTCATCGAATATGGTGTAAATTTTTCAGTTGTTTTGTTCTTTTGCTATATACGCTACCTCGAAACACATGCAGATAGATATTTATTGCCAATCTGTAAAAACAGGCCATTAAAAATGGCGTAGAGTTTGGTAGCGTAGTAAATTTTTGCTCAGAATGAGATAATAATTTTCTCTACGTTTATTATCCTTGAGTCTAACAATTTATTTGAAATTTTGATGGTGAATCAAGTCGCAAAACGCTGGAATAGCCCAACTAATATTCCATTCTAGGTAAAAATTTGTTGACACTCGTTTCAAAATATTCGAGGCAATGCAAAATTCATGGTATAGGAAATTGTGATACAGGTTGGTATAGTACATGTAATATAGTAGATTAGTTACTTCAATTTATTACAATTTGAGCAAACTTGCCTCGGTGTCAAAGGCGATAATGAAAATTCGAGACCGCACTTTCAACATTTTTGGCAGCTAAACATAACTTTTTTCATTTAAAGTATGACCTCACCTCGTAAAAATCTACTAAACTTCTACGTACAATTACTTAAGTATCGCCCAGTATACATATACAAATCCCGATAAAAGCGGATTTCTTTGAATTTTTATTCAAAATAAGATCTTCTCTACCCTGTCTAGATCTTTTTTCAACCATATGAGTAGAAAAAGGCGAATTTAGATTGATTCAGGTATTAATGGTTCTGAATGGACGTACTGGGGATGTACAAATGCGCGTAATCTGGACGTCCCCAGTACGTACCTAGTACGTCTACCGTCCTAATCTGGACGTTCCCAGTACGTATACGAAACGTCTTGGGGACGTACTGGTGCTACATGGGCTTCGCTGCCTCCAAATTTGTTTTCCTCCGATTGGCAGCAAATATTAATTTTGCTGACACATATCAATCAGCAAAGTATTACTTTTCCTGCCTAGGCAGCAAAGTGGGTACTTTGCTGATTGATATGTATCAGCAAAATTAAAAATTCATAAATCGTTTATAATTTCCTTCATATTTCATCCGAGACTTCTCCGGCAACAAATTCAACTCTATATGTTTTGCCACCTCCCTTTTATTAATGGAGGTGTAAGTATACTTCCAGGTCGCTATCACTGTCCATTATATAATAATTTAAATATACCGATATTTTTTCGCACAACTGTCAGAAATTTCATGAATTGTCAAACCAACAACTGCGATTTCTATCAAATTTTATTTTAATTTAACACTATACAGGAAGAATAAAGAGATTGTGGGAATTGTATTAATTCGCAAATACAATATTCTCCCATATCATTATGAAAAATCGGAGAAAAAATTATATGATCAACTCGGCAGCAAAGTAGATTGACTGCCTTAGCTGGATTCCTAGCCTCGCTACGCTCGGCTATGAATTCAGCCACGGCAGTCAATCTACTACTTTGCTGCCTAGTTAAACAAATAACTATTTTTCTTTATATCACAAGAAATTATAAAAATTGATATACTCACTATTTGAATGCAAAGAATTAATCGATTGGCAAATTGTTTATATCGTATGGTATATTTCGATTGGACCAAAGGATGTAAAAAGGAAGTCCATTGGACGTCTATCATTCAATTGAATCATCACGTCCAATATGGACAAAAACTGAATGTCTCTGGTGGTTAATGGACATCCAGTGGATGTCCATTCAGAGTCCATGTCCATACGGACAAAGCATGGACACCATATGGATATCCATGGAATATCCTGTGTTTACTGGGTTATGAGAGAGTGCACAACTTAATTATTGAGATAATTACAGTTTCATGCAATTGCTCCTGTTTTTCGTGATATATGAATATACTCCTCGGAATTTTCCATCGGAACAATGTACGAAACATCTGAATACGCAATCGATCCTTATTCTCACAATTTTCTTTCGCAATTTTTCCATCGAGAAAAATGCCTGCGTGTTCGAGCGTTTGTTTTTGACGCACATTATTGAAAAGAAAAACATCCGAACGAACGTAGACCTGAATACGGCGATGAGTGTGTCTGACGTGAACGGGCGGTTTCGTTTTTCGATTAACTCGAGACAAAACGCTCCGATCACGAAAGTCGAAAACCAATTTCGTGCGAGTTTGCATGACGACTGATGATGGTGATGGTATCGCTGGAAAATTTTCACGGAAAAAATTTGACGGCTTTATCAGTAGCGGATCATTGAATAACAAGATATAAAGCTTCTCAGGAGTAACCATACCTTTGAAGATATCCATTTCGATGCTTGGTATTACTATCAGCAATAACCTTTCTTGGGAAAATCACGTGAGATCAATTGCTAAAAGTGCATCCCAAAAACTTGGTTTTCTGTTTCGGGCCAGGAGCTATTTTACTTCCAGTCAGCTGCTCAAGATCTATAAGGCACAGATTCGACCTGTCCTAGAATACTGTTTCCATATTTGGAGTGCAGCATCCAAACATACCCTGAAACTGTTGGATTCTGTCCAAAAAAGGGCAATTCGTCTCGTGGGTGATGCCTCGCTCACAAACTCACTCACTTCTCTGGAACACCGTAGAAAAGTTGGGTGGCTTTATTTTATAGATATTTTCATGGACGATGCTCTTCTGAAATATCAACAATTGTTCCATCCTTGGCAGTCCCCGCGAGACTAACCCGTCGAGTTGAGGTTTCGCACCCCTTCGTGGTCACTTTGGAGACCTGCAGAACATCTCTTTCCAAAGACTCGATCATCCAACGAACAGCAAGGCTCTGGAACACATTGCCAAGGGAGATGTTCCCCGAGGCATATATAACCTCCAGAAATTTAAGGAGAACACCAACTCCTACCTTATTTCCCTTGGTTCTCACGATGTTCTCTGAACATTATACAGGATATCCCTTTTCGTGGGAACCAGAATATGAAAAAAAAATTCTCTAAAAGATGATCAAGTTTTATCTCTTTACGACAAATACAAATAAAACTATGACTTGCGCAGGCGCGATTCTGTCAGAAATCATCAGACATACAATTTCTTCCTCTTCTTCTTCCAAAATGTGGTTGAGAATTCTGAAAATTCGAGTCGGATGTTCCAATTAGACTTTGAAAACAATATGAATGAATGATTTTCATTGTAATTATGTGATCACTGATAACACAAATATTTTCATCAGGCTAAGTACGCTGAGGACTATGTTTTGATCAAGAAGAGAAGAGTTTAAAATTGAAAGGAGATGGTGCATAATAGTCTTTAAAGAAAAATAAACCTAATGACAGGTAATGAAAGCTACAGATTTATGAAAAAGTAGTGTGCATAAATCCACCTTTATTTCGCCGAGCCTCAGCAATATTTTTTCGAAAACTGTATTTAAACTAATGTGAGAATGAAAAATTGAATAAATAAGAAGGTGCATCTGTCATCATTAATTGACATTTCCCGTTCCTAACATATGACAAACTGTTCAACATTCACGTTCTAGAATAATGCAAAAGTATTCAACGTTCTATAGAACAAGAAAGAGCCAGTTTGCGAAAAAAAAAATTATCTGCGTTTTTGACGATACGAAATCTCACCATAGGTATCATATTATGACAACAATAGTTCTATGTAGTTTTTTCACTAATCAATAAAAGCAAAGATCCTTGTAATCCCTGTAATCCCTGTAAAATTAAGAAGAATGGGGCTCAATGTATACTTATATCATGCTATCAGTATATACAATATAATTGATGAAATTGCTCTCATGCCAAAGAGTTTAGACTGCTCAAATTCATTGCTTACCAATAATCATAAATAAAAACATCTTTTGAAAAAATATGTTTACCCCCTCCCAAGGTACACTTCTGGGTACGCCACTGCAGTTATATGAACAATCGAATTGAATTCACACATTTTTGTGTTCTCGCCTATATATCATCGAATGACTCATTAATCTATGCCTATATCTATTATGCATGTGTTTTGTTGAAAGAGAGTTATTCATACAAGGAATATTATAACTTGGTTCACACTATAGGAGACTGTTATTTTGCTGGAGATTCAATCTTCAATCGAAATTACTTATCTGGATTCGAAACTCTAAGCGAATGTAAATCAAAACGTTACCATCGTAGTACTACTTTATTATTATTCATGGGTACCCGTACCCTGCTATCTGGCTTTGGGATCTAAAACGTGGGCCAAACCAGAAGGCACACAACTTTAGATATTCGAGATGCATACCACCGATTGGCCGAGCACCAAAGGTGGGTACTTACACGGTACCACCTCTCACTTCTCACTTGGCACTTGGTCATGCAATGCAGTCATCTTTGGAGACATTGTTTGCTTTCGTTCGAACCCGTGTTAACGGACATGGAGTCTGGTACTACATGCTGGTACGACCTATCAGACTGGTGGTGGAACCAAACGAGGTTGCAGGAAGGGTGACAATATTTATGATGTATACGGTGAACCACACCAGTTTGAAATTTTATCGGAACGTGTTATCTTTTCCTGAATTTGACTTTTTCTGACTCGAAATGTAGTGCTGTTTTCGAATCTGTCTCAATTTTGGTTCTACATGGGAAAACTGAATCTGTGAATTGTATATGGAAATCTATTTAATCGAGCAGACAATAATTAATGATCGACAAAATTATCTATATATGTTATATATTGGATCTTCCTTTTATTTGATTCAGACCAGGGAAGAGTCCCTCTTACCTTATCTATTATGAAACAAAATGAAAACGGTATTGAAGTTTGATGCGAACAGCCCTTCTACCCCGAATATAAGTTTCAGAAATACATTCTGAGAATTGAAGAAGATCTAACGGAATAAATAAATATCAAAAACTTGAGAATAGTAAATTTTCTCTAGTTTATGGACAATCTCGGTCTCTTGAACTTTGATTGATCACCTGGGTCATAATCAACTGCATTTCGAAGAAGCTGCGATTCTCATGAACCTCAGCTTTTTCGAAAATCTTGATGATTCGTTCTCTAATGACGGACACGCTTGAAGGGAGTTTCAGATCCCTGGCGATCTGGTAATTCCGAACATACCAAGGAGATCCTGTCACCATTCTCGCGATTTTGTTTTGTAATGATTGTAATCTGGTGATATCAGATTTAGCTGTGTGGCCCCAGACTACCGCGAGGCATACAGTAAAATTGGCCTGATAGCTATGATGTAAATATTCAATTTTTGTCTCAAACCCAATTTACTTCGTCTGTTTAGAAATGGATACAGGGCTCCAATGGCTTGTTTAGCTTTTGAAACTTGCTGTTCAATGTGCTGGGCCCAGGTAAGCTTTCTGTCAATGCACACACCTATTATAAGTATTTAACTTGTGAAGACCACCCTAACTCATGACCATCCAGGACTATTCTGGTTCTGGGAGGCTCCCTTCCGAGTGCGACCAATTGTGTTTTTGTATAGGATTCAATTTGATCTTCCATCTCAGAAAGTACTCCTTGATTATGCTCTACTATTGACGTCCTGTGCCAGATCCAATTTGAAGTTTGAGTTGAGCGACACAAACTGCTTAACAAAAATTCGAATTTTCATTCCGTTCGAGAAGCTACTGTATACGTATACCTCAACAGCTTCTCATGATCTACAACCTGCAAAGCACAAAAACGGCCTATTATAGAATACTGTTCCCAGCACCCGAATTCACGCTGGTGCGATGCTCCTAGATTCCATCCAGTGAAGAGCCATTCGTCTGGTGGGTGATGCCACACTCACTAATTCTTCGGCATTATTGAAACACCGTGAAGAAGTCGGCGATCTTTTCTATATATAAAATACTTCCACAGGAAATGTTTTTTAGCCATCTCTGCGTTCTCTGCTATCATTCCATCACTATGGCAAGCCCAGTGAGCACATTCTTTCGTCAACCACAAAATATGTCGAACAACCCTTTACCAAAACTCGTTTGTCTATAAAACGGCATAGCGTCATCAAGAACTTATACCTCCAAAAGTTAAAAAAAAATCCTAGTACCTATAGTAGTATAATTCGTGATTAGGTCTCCTCAATTTAGAATTTATTTCCACGTCCTGTATGATGAATATCACATTGTCATACATCCAAGAACAAAAACCAAATGACAGGTATTGAATGTCAACAATAATTCTCCTTTCCGTTATAGTTTTAGTTATATTATAGAGAGATGAAAATTGTATATCTATATAATGAAGAATGGCTGAAAGATAACTGGAATTCAGGTTACTGAGGAGCGTTTGAAATCCGAAATGAGTTGATTCGAACGAAGTCATAGGTATAACCTGTTTGTGAAAGATATAATTCCCATATCACTGATACGAATGATTTTTTTGAAAGTTCCTATAGCCCATCAAGATCAGAGTTTATAGAAGTTTACTTCTCCTATACATTTCAACTTTCATTTCAATACTGAAAATATTGGTAAGTTATTTCATTATATCATAATACATCATATTATATATCAGATTTGGAAGATTGTAAATTGTCAATTCCAAAGGATTTAAATTTTTCATGCTCTCTTTTTGGATGTTCTAAAGATATAATTTAATGTTCGACGTGGAAAATAGCCAGGAAAGCAGTTGTTTTCTGTTGAATATTCAGAATGATATTATGTTTTGTTTTCAAATTCTTATCGTGTTGAACACAGATGTCATTCAATGTTCGTCGTGACATATAGCCAGGAAAGTAGTTGTTTTCTGTTGAATGTACCGAGGAAGAATTGATATAATTATAATAATCATCACAATAGAGAATGCGAATTCTCAATGTATTTCTTTATGTAGGTATATATCCATTTTTCCAATTTTTTATGTTCATAATTTATCTGAGAATATTCCTTTTCAAAACTATAGGTAACTAATTCTAAATTGTTCGACCTCGAACATTTCATATATTCGGATGAACCGAATATCAATTACCTAAATATTTTTGAAATAAGGAAAGAAGATGTTAAATTTTTCTGGAAAATATATGTAGGTATATTATGTTCTATTGGAAATAACGAAGTTGGCACCCATTTTTTATATCAGCTAAATTAATTTTTTCCACCTTGTAGAATTTACTGGGGGTTCAGAACAAACTCTACAACCTCTGCGTTAAAAGTTTTTTTCTATTTTCAATGTTGATCCCTGTAGAAGCTTCATTATTCCAAATTTTTTGGGATTTTCTCTCCTCGTTTCTATAAAATAAAAATATGAATATTATTTCAATATACGTTTATTATTAAGGACAAATCAGATGATTTGCCCCAAAATGTCACTGCGTTTAAAGAATTTTATTCCTATCAGAGAGCCTAAAAGAAAAATTACGACGGCGTATTAGCGCCACAATAACCTATTAATTTTTTAATCAAAATCAAAATTTTGAGATTTTTTCTCAAAATTTTGAGGTTTTTTCTCAAAATTTTGAGATTTTTTCTCAAAATTCTGAGATTTTTTCTCAAAATTTTGAGATTTTTTCTCAAAATTTCGAGATTTTTTCTCAAAATTTTGAGATTTTTTATTTATTTATGGATGCGTGTATTCAGTTACAATACTGCATTGTCAATTATAGAGTTGAAAGTAGGTAGATATCAGAAGTGTGAAGTGCATGATATAGGTGCACTATATAAATTGGAACAACAAAGAAAACGAGAGCGGTCCTAGATCTGATTCTTCGTTTTCCTACTGGATTTGAAATGGACATCCATGAGATATCCATCGAAGGATTTGAAATGGATATCTTATGGGTATCCATGAGATATTCACAGCAATCACGAATGAGTTCAATCCGCAAGATTGTTTTTCATAGTGTCAATTTCTCTTTTTTGTATCCGAACATGGATTGAACCTTTCGGAAATAGAACTGATTCTTCGTTTTCCTACTGGATTTGAAATGGACATCCATGAGATATCCATTGAAGGATTTGAAATGGATATCCTTCAGTAGATATCTTATGGATATCCATAAGATATTCACACAAAAGCTGATGAAAGTGATGGATGTAATTGTCCAGAAATGTCAATTTCTTCATTGAGAAAAGAAAGAAGCGCATGATCATTCGTATATAAAATTTCCTTCTATCCCAAGGATTTCAATCGTCTTTGTAATGTTCTTCTGCTGATGTCGTTGTTATGTACTAACTGCAAACATTGTAATATTTCATGGTAATTCGAACCAAGGAAGAAATATCTCTTTATTAGTTCAATGGTATATATTAGTGTTCTCCATTTAACACATAAATAGGTCTACTAGGTGAGGTCTGTGACAACTTTCGCAAAGCACAACCACTTTTTAACTGAATGCAAACATACACAATGTTGTTATCATGTAGGTAAAAAATTCGAGAAAAAAATTTCAAAATTTTGAGAAATAATCTCAAAATTTTGAGAAAAAAAAACCTCAAAATTTTGGGAAAAAATCTCAAAATTTTGAGAAAAAATCTCGAAATTTTGAGATTATGATTGAAAAATCAATAGGTTATTGTGGCGCTAATACGCCGTCGTAAAAAATTCACTAGCTTGTAGAAGCTGTTTAAATATACGGAATGACCCTGTACAGTTCGAAAAAAATCGCAGTGATAAAACGACAGACGTCGAATTAGCGTCGGACGGCCCTAGCACACGTGTCCTAGCGTCGATAATGACGTCACGACGCCGAAGATCTCACAATAGAGTAATTGGAGAAGACCTGCAAATATTTAAACAAAGTCGAGTAGAGAAACCTTACACTCTGAACGTCGTTCGTATACCATGGATCGGGTTTTATTCAATATATTTGTTGCGCAACACTTCACTTGGCAGTATGGGGTGCGATAAATATACAGAGAGGATTAAAAATAAACACGTGTGGGAGTTGTCGGTAGCTCGTTAAATCATTAAAATTTTCGAGACTCGAGATGATTTAAATCGATTGGGAAATGAATTGAAAATACCGTTGCGAATTGCGAATGTATTTTATGACGTTTTGCTGCTTGTGTGAATACGTTGGAACATGTCATGACTCATGATTTATTCGTTGATCATTTAGCCTCTTCGGACCCACCACTAAATAGACATTATAATCTTGATGAAAATAATTTTTTGTTATTCATATACAGGCTGATTTTAAAATGAGTGCATATATTCAAGACATATATATGAGAGAGTCTAACAAAAATTACTAAAATATTTGATTTTTCCTAAGTCTTCACATTAACGAGAAATTTCATTTTGAAAATTGAACATAAAATGCTTCGAAATTCGAGTACGCCACTGGGAAGCAAGTGAAATCTGCGGAATCCTAGGGTATCCACAATTCGTCATTCACTAAAGTCAAAACAAGACAGTGATGCCAGATTGTTTCAGAGACGAATAACCTGATAAAAATTTGTCACAGAATGAACATGAATTGAAATAGGTTATGAAAACTAATAGAGGTGAATGTAATATGTACAGGAGCCTTATTTTTTTAAGTTTACTGAGAGAACTGTGGGGTGATTATCTCCATGGATCACGAGAAACGGAGAGAAACATGAGGGGAATGATAGAACGTCCCCCTTCCTTCAATTCGAAAATAAGGCCCCAGCGGGTAGATACAAAATTAGCAGACAATAAATAGGTACACAACATACACAAAGTTGAAAATCGACTCACCTAGTAGATTTTCTCATACCTGCTCGAACAGCAAAACTCCCGAGAGCAAACAAATACTAATATCGAGTCCATTCCATCCAATTATTTTATTTTTTATTTTACGTTTACAATTATTTTACAAACCAGCCGACACAAACAAAACTATTATCATATGATCTGTCAACATCATTTCTCAAAACAGCAGTATCTGACTATCTGTGACCATAGATATCCTCTTTGCTGTGACCTTTGACAGTACTAACTAGGATTGTTCGCGTTCTATTACTATTTCACGAAGATTGTTACGATATTACGATTTGTCATGAATCTATTACTATTTGCTATTAGCACCAAAATATGTTCCAATACTAAAAAATCTATTTCTGTGCTCAGCGGATAATTATGTTCCGTTCTATGTTCTATATTTATGTCAAAACTGTGATTAGTGCGCTAGGGTTTGACAAGAATGACATTCCGAATGTCAAATGTCAGATTTTTCGAGTCTATTAACTTTTGATACAAATCTGATACCTTTTTCCAAGGAAATCTATTACGAAAAAATCAGACCCAGGAACAACACTGACTAGTAAATGTATCTGACAATTTGCTTGGAAAGTGACGATGCATTTCTCAAACATTGAGCTGAATGATATGGTTCTTATGTCGGGTCGTTATTGTGCGGGGCCCATGAGACTCCTCGAATGACACGAAATTGTAGCGATGCAAGGCGGTGGAAGGAAGGGTCTAAAGGATTTTTCAGTAAAAGAACTTCCAAGGGGAGGTGTTAAGATATACGCTTTTCTAGCTTATGTGTACAAATCTTGGGTGAGTCCATTTTAAAGTTTTTGTATTATTTTTCTGAAATTCAAGACCAGGGTTAAATTGTAGCGATGCAAGGCGGTGGAAGGAAGGGTCTAAAGGATTTTTCAGTAAAAGAACTTCCAAGGGGAGGTGTTAAGGAGGAGTTGCAACGTCGCTTCGTTCATCACGGTCGACTGCGGATCGCAAACGATAGTTGTGACAGAAGTAGAAATCTGGGCGGAAAAAGGGTATTTTGCCCCAAATCTATTTTGATCCTAATAATATTTTTAATAGTGCTATTCGGTAGTATACCTCAAGCTTTCTTAGTGTTTAAAATATATGCACTTATTTTAAAATCAGCCTGTATATTCAATGAAGGACGCTGAGTAGCTGTAATCACAAATTTTTCAATAATTTTTTTGAAAAATAATGTTTCATATGTGATATAGTTTATGCAAAGTCAGTTGAAACATTGTCGATCTAAATGAAAACCTAGTAGGCGACCTAGTACGCGAGGAGGTACAATAGTTGAACAGATCATCAAACGAATGTCGGGCCGCGCTGTCCCACTCTTTGAACTTTCAAAGGGACCGACGGCTTGCGGTGATGTGTTTTTCCAACTGACTTCGAATAAACTATACCTTGGGTGTCGACCGATGCAAAGTTGTAGAAGAATGTAATACCATGAGGAAGTTTCATTCATTTATGGAAATCTTCGAAACAGTTCCTTTCAACAGAATAATACGAAAAAATCTTACAAGCACCACATCGTGCAGATGAAAAGCACGTTCTATCCTCAAGTTTTTACCAGGAATATGCTTATTCATCCTATAGTCGTTTCCGATTGGACACTTTCTGCAATTTCTTCATGCAATGCAAAATCGAAATCCCAGTAATCCATGATCTCTTTTTTTGTCAAAACATGGTTATTTTTGTAGAGCAGAGTTACTTCGATATCTGATTCTTCGAAATTGAAATTATTATTGGCAAGTTTTTGCAATTCATGTGGGTTGAGTGGTTCTGGAGAACAAAATGGATTGTATCGTTGTATGCCCAAGGTATCATCTATGATACGAAAGGGTGCGAAGCCTCAACTCGACGGGTTAATCTCGCGAGGACTGCCAATGGAGGAACAATTTTTGATATTTCAGAAGAGCATCGTCCATGAAAATATCTATGAAATAGGGCCAGATCGCCATCAACTTGTCAACGGTGTTTCAGAGAAGTGAGTGAGTTCGTGAGCGAGGCATCACCCATGAGACTAATTCCCTTTTTTGGACAGAATCCAACAGTTTCAGGGTATGTTTGGGTGCTGCACTCCAGATATGGGAACAGTATTCCAAGACAGGTTGGATCTGTGCCTTGTAGATCATGAGCAGCTGACTGAAAGTGAAATAGCTCCTGGCCCGAAACAAAAAACCAAGTTATTGGGATGCACTTGTAGCAATTGATCTCACGTGATTTTCCCAAGAAGGGTTATTGCTGACAGTAGGTAATACCAAGCATCGAAATGGATGTCTTCGAGAGTATGGTTACTCCTGGCTTGCTTATGTTGAGCACAGTGAGATCGGCTTTCCTAGAGAAAAGGTGTTGGTGTTATAATTGATCCTTGCGGAACACCAGCATTTATGATGAGAGAGTCGGATGAAGCTCCGTCGACCACTACATGGAGAGACCTTTTTGGGAGAAAATTAGCTAGCAGAGAACACAGCTGGGGAGGCAAACCATAAGATGGAAGCTTGGCGAGGAGTCCGTGGTGCCAGACTCGATCGAATGCCTTGGAGATATCATGTTCCACGGCTAAGGTTTCACCATATTCTTCAATAGATCGTTGCCATATATGAGAGACGTAAGGGAGCAGGTCACCAGTTGATCTCTGATGACGGAAGCCATATTCCCTATCATTGATAATACCTGAATGTTCCAGGTATTTCATGAGCTCGATGTTGATAGCTTTCTCCATGATCTTTGAAATGATAGATAGCAGTGCAGTGCAGTGTAGAATTATTTTCAACAGAGTGCGCCTAAATATGATGCGAGTAATAAGTGAATGTGATTAACCATAGATCTAAATGTACACTATTTAGATCTATGGATTAACTGAAGATCAATAATGATAGGTTGATTATAATAATGATTAGGTGTAAACATTTTTTTTAGTAGAATATGAAAATTTTCAGTAGATCAATATCCAAATCAGTAGATCTACCTGCACCTTTAGTATTCCAGTGAACACCGAGGCAGCTGGCAGAGACAGTGTAGTCGTCAGCTCTGACCTGACATCTCGCCTGACATGCATCGAAGTCACGGACAGTCTAATCACATCGAATTACAAAAAAATCCTTCACATCATTCACATCATCATTTATGATAAACAGAGTGAGTAATAAATACTTATGACAAGGTACAATTTGAAATTCCTCATTCTTGAAATTTCTCCATCATTATTTTTAGTTCTAGTTCATCCTTCATCGCGAATGCGTGGAAATATTACATAAAAATAATATAATTTCATTCAGATTTCCCCCGTACCGTTGATTGATATATTAACGCCCGTACTTATTGTCCAAAAGATATTGGAAATACTGATCAGCCATAGAAGTTATCACTTTCGACGTGTGGTCCTACGCACAGAAGTTTCAATTTTTTCATTCTACACGAGTCACATAGAAATGGTTGATGAATTCATGCATACAATTTTTGCAATTCGTCTCAAAATATATATCCCGTGCGATCCAATTTATTATTAGTGTTATTATTATAGCATAAATAAATGAACTCGTGTTTTACATATTACAATTACAGAAATATTTGTTCAGCTCAGCATCTATGTTTCCATTCAATTCAGACCTATGAATCAAATTAAACATTCGATGTGAAATTTATGTACAGTCGTCTAGAACAAATAAATATGCCGCATTTCATTTCCATAAATGTTAACATCAAACGCATGGAACGTTAAAAATACACCTATTCAATTTTGAAATTCATTCCAGTTTGTATATACCTACAGAAAACCATCATCCTCGATTAGTATCGATCCGACCTGTCCTGGAATGCTGTTCCCATATCTGGAGTGCAGCACCCAACTGTTGGATTCTAACCAAAAAAGGGCAATTCGTCTCGTGGGTGATGCCTCGCTCACAAACTCACTCACTTCTCTGAAACACCGTAGAAAAGTTGACGGTCTGGCTCTATTTTATAGATATTTTCATGGACGATGCTCTTCTGAAATATCAACAATTGTTCCTCCCTTGGCAGTCCCCGCGAGATTAACCAGTCGAGTTGAGGCTTCGCACCCCTTCGTGGTCACATTGGAGACTTGCAGAACATCCCTTTCTAAAGACTTGTTCATCCAACGAACAGCGAGGCTCTGGAACACATTGCCAAGGGAGGTGTTCCCCGAGGCATATAACCTCCAGAAATTCAAGAAAAACACAAATTCCTACCTTATTTCCCTTGGTTCTCATGCACGATGTTCTCTCAACATTACAGGATATCCTTTTTCATGGGAACCAGAACATAGAAAAAAAAACTCATCATTGAAGGCAGACTTCGAAGTATTGGACCCGAAATTTAATTGCCATACTGCGATATAGGCGGAAGCCAAATTCATAAATTCCATTTTGATGTTCATAAAACTGAAACATGGTAGTAACACATGAATGCATGAATTTTTCATACGTAATACCACAAGTGATACTATTTTGTCGGAAATATTCGGCGATTGTTACGACAGCTTGTTGCCTAATAACGTCGCCGAATGACATTGTTTATCGAAACTTTCGAGCCTTAGGCGAGAAGTTTTGAAACAGGCATTTTTCGACATCTCTGTCAGTTATTCAATAAAAATGTATTATTCCGTGAAGGAAAAATACCAGATGGATAAGATTGTATCATGAAAATAACAGTTAAAAATATACAGGGTAATCCAATAAAAAAAATTTATTTGGATTCTTTCTTTATTTTAATATAATAAATAAACGTTAATCTTCAATGTGAAATACAAAGTGTTATAAATCGTTGGAATGAGTAGCTTTCTTGAACTGAAAAAACTATACAGGGCACCATTCGAATAAGTTAGTAATATTATGCTTCAAATGCAAGAAAAAAATAATCAGGAAATAAGGATAAAACTCAATCAATCCTGCATTATCTGTAGTATTAAGTAACACAACACGAAGATAGATATAGCATTTCATCATTTCGAGAACACGTGTCAAAATCTCACTAAGAACGATAATAAACCCTCTGACCGATATACCGGGGGCATCAGCAGCCGTTCGATAACATAAAAAAACTATCACGTTACAGCGGGAGCATAAGAGATAAACGGAACGACTGTAGATTTGTACCCTATTGTTCGTATCAGGGGTGAAATGCGGTTGGGGATGTCTACAGATATTTATTTTGATTGTCCTCAAAACGCTTACAACAGTTTTATCATTCTGCCTGCCAAATATTATAGATACAGCAATGAATACATCAAATTAATGTCTCGTTCTTACATCTATGCTACGTATTTGAGTGTTTTTTTATCGCTTGGAGCGCACGAAAGGGAATCCCTATAATGTTCAAAGAACATCGTGCGTTCCTAGGGAGGATAGGGACAGGAGGTAGGTATTGGAATTTTTTCTGAACTTTTGGAGATTATAATAATTATGTTGTTGGGAATAC
Organism: Phaedon cochleariae; assembly: GCA_918026855.4. Taxonomy (NCBI): domain Eukaryota; kingdom Metazoa; phylum Arthropoda; class Insecta; order Coleoptera; family Chrysomelidae; genus Phaedon; species Phaedon cochleariae. Next base: position 38,708,839 of record OU896717.1, on the reverse strand, counting down.
TTCCACAGGCAATGATGAAGGAGTCTTGATAAAGCGCTGTTCGACATCTTTCGAGGTTGACAACGAAAGGATGTGCTGACTGGGCTTGTCTAGTTCGTCTGATTGGTATTGCTAGTGAAGGGATGATAGCAGAGATTTCCGAAGAACATTTCCCGTGGAAGTATCGATAGAAAAGTGAAAGGTCGCCGACCTTTCCACGGTGTTCCAATGATGTCAAAGAGTGAGTGAGTGTGGCGTCACCCACCAGGCGAATGGCTCTTCTCTGGATGTGATGTGATTATCAATTCAGGGGAAGACGAAGTGGTAATAAGATTCAAACAGTATGTATACCAGATCTCTGATGGTCTATGAAATTCGAAATTTTCACGAATTTATACAGGGTGCACCGTGACTCGATCGCCATAGATTAAGGGCATATTCCTTGAACAATTTCAAGTCGACATACACTTTTGTCCCAAGCACTATAGTTAAGGTGGGGAGTAATAATGAGCAATATTAAATTCTACAATAGTGAGTGTGTAATGAAGCAAAGATAATGTTGAATAATAGTAGATTGTTGTATTAGGATCAAAAGTGACACTTTGTTTGACAAGCGAATTTTTCATTTGCGAGGCGGAGCGTTTAGCGAAGCCGAGCGAAAGCAAAATTTGCGAGTCGAACAAAGTCACTTTTGATCCGAATGAAACATGCTATTTTTTCTGCAACCGAAACAATTAACTCAAATAAACATGTGAAGTAACCACCAATGCCGTGCCATATGTATGCAATGCAACAAATATTGACAAATAATCCATGTGGTGACAATATTCTACCTGCATTAATAGCAGGTTAGGTTTTCTAGGATGTTCGAATTGTAGTTTCAATATAAATACAACCACAGAACGACATATTTGTGTATGGACCAGGTGCTCTTATGGCAAATACCGTGCCAGTGCCAGCTATAGGAACAAGACGTGGAAAATGAAAAGGTTAGTGAGCATATCAACAATGATGATAGTGATTATTTATTCCTCTCCATTCTACACTGTGTTTGACTTTATAATCAAATGCAGCTAAACAATATCGTTGTTTGAGACAAAAAAACTATTTCTTTCCGTGATTATTCAAAAACAAGTTATCCATCCCGAGAATAACGAATGAAATACAGATCAAGCAAGTATTTGAATCTTGAAGGCTTCCCTGATCAAAACAAAAATACTTAACTGATATGTTTATAATTCCAATACTGAACTATAATAAGGTGTATTTATATCTCCAGCATGGGTATGAAAAGCCAAATCTGCTGAAATCGGAAACAAATCAGGTATGCGTCTCAACCCAAATACTCAACCGTCACATTCTTGATGACGTCCAGTAGATCCTTTTTAGTTCCTAGGAGATAAAGTTCAACTTTAGCTCCTAGGAACTAAAATTCAATTTTAGCTCCTAGGAACTGAATATGTTGCCTAGCAACACACCTATTTTTGTGTCAGTAATAGAAACGTCAATTTAAGAGCTAATTTCGGTATCAAAATGGACGACTTTTGTGTCGGTTGCCGAAAAAGTAATGTAATATCCAACAGTTGAGAATTTTTTGACAACTTACACAAATGTAATCAAGGTTCTGTTCAAACTGTCCCTCCACTGCTTCACAACACATTCTTGCTAGTCTAATAGGCGAGTGAAGTAATTTTTTTTTCTTAAATAGAATCATCACTCAAATAACTTTCAATTCCATATTCTTTTTAAATTGTTTGGTCGATTTTTAGGTGCTAAAATCATCAATAATGCCACGGTAATTTTAAAACGGCTAGAAATTTACCGACAGTAAAAACTGACGCAACGCATAAATTCTCAATTGAGTATTGTAAATACTCTTGTGGCTCATTGCTTTATATTAATTCACACTAGAGGACATTTGAATCGGTGAACACCAAAGCGCACGACTTGTGGGCGTGGTCTTGTCAGTTCTCGATCAGCATTCAGCACAATGTTGCCAAGTCTCCAACATTCACATGATATGTTGTTATGGAGAATAAGAAATATTTGGACATGCTGGTTGCTTGAAAAAGTCAACTATGGAGTTTCAGACAAAAGTGTATAAAGGATAAGGCATACTTTCGCGTTAAAATTGATGAAGGAAAATGCCCTTAAACTACGTCGATTGAGTCACGTGACACCTTGCAAACGGGGCTTTCATCAAAGCAAAATGAAAATCGGTAATTAGATTTGGAACGACATTTTCGAAAATCATCAACGACCGAATAAATTCGAAGAGTCATTTGCTTGTTGAAAATCGAACTGAAAAACCCTCCCTCTGCTAATGCAACCACCCTTACCATCATACAGAATATCCATTTCACGGCTACCTAACTTCGGCTTTTTATCCCTTTGCGAATTATACGGGATGATAGATCAGTTGAGCCAGACTGAAACTATAGCGGGTGTCCCAGAGCTTTTAGCCCGCAGATATCTGGGACATCCAACATACAAAAAAAATTCAAAAAATTGTGGAATTCATGGGAGTAAAAGCTCTCTAAAATGGTGAGTTCGAATTACTCATGTGCAAACGATCTACTAGACACCACCCCTCACTTTGGTTTCTCAAATCGCACCCTCTGTTTTTATCTATCCATCTTATAGAACTTCTCATTCTCAATTCGACCATACATAACGATCGATATAGCGTTATTTTCAAAATTATAAGGGAATAAAAGAATTTGCGAGCTTGTTATATACAGTTACACCCAGTTATTCCTTGAGAAATCAGAGGAACATATGGAGTCTGATTAGGCGATATAAGGTATAAGTGTAGCAAGTGTCTTGAGAAAATCACGTGAGATCAATTGCTAAAAGTGCATCCAAAAACTTGGTTTCCTGTTTCGGGCCAGGAGCAATTTCACTTCCAGTCAGCTGCTTATGATCTATATAAGGCACAGATCCGACCTGTCCTGGACTACTGTTCCCATATTTGGAGTGCAGCACCCAAACATACCCTGAAACTGTTGGATTCTCCAAAAAAGGGCAACTCGTCTCGTGGGTGATTCCTCGCTCACAAACTCATATTCTCATCTCTGGAAAACCGTAGAAAAGTTGGCGATCTGGCTTTATTTTATAGATATTTTCATGGACGATGCTCTTCTAAAATATGAACAATTGTTCCTCCCTTGGCAGTCCCCGCAAGATTAACCCGTCGAGTTGAGGCTTCGCACCCCTGCGTGGTCACTTTGGAACTAACGAATAGCGAGGCTCTGGAATACATTGCCAAGGGAGCATATAATCTCCAGAAATTTAAGAAGAACACCAATTCCTACCATATTTCCCTTGGCTCTCTCGATGTTCTCTGAACATTACAGGATATCCCTTTTCGTGGGAACCAGAACATAAAAAAAAGACGATATAAGGTCAGTGTAGCAAGTGACAACAGTCATTTAAACAGACATTCAAGGAAATCGAAATTTGTTCATAAATATTATTGAAATTATTACCGAGGATTAATTGCTAAAAATATAGTCCGATGTATCACTGAATTGTGGATGGATGGATGAACTGAAAAAATCATGAAGGTACAATTTGAAAAACAAAGATTTGATTTCAGTGTCTTGGAAAACTTTTCTACAATTTTTCAAAATTTGTTGGTATGTTAGATACTAGTGTAAAGGCTTTGGGACACCCAGGCAAGTTAGTTTCGTTCCTTTTTGGCAATCCCTTCAATCGATACCCATCCTCATTTTGAACCATGACAGAACTGTACTGGTGTTACATTGTTCATTTTACAGTTTTCACAGGTTTGCATCACATCGAAATAGTGTATCTTTTATACTTTCCCTGTACTTTTTGAAGAATTTTTCATTCATCGAGTCACCGTTCAATAGCATAATCTAGACAGTGCTGAAATTACGAGTTTCCTTGAAAAAAGATTTTGATCGATTCTTGAACGATTCTCAAGAGAAGATCATGATCAATCCAGGTATATTCACTTCATTGGCATATGACATTTCTTTCTCATTTACGGCCATCACTGGAAATCATTGCAATCATTGTCATGACCTACTCTCGAAAATCATTCAAAGTCGATCAAACTCTGTTAGTTTTGTAAGTCCATATTTCGAGAAACACAGAAGAAAAATATATCGGGTACGATATTTTCGGAAAGCTCTTCAGAAGGTCTTTCCAATATATATATCAATTTGAAATTCTCACTCACTTCTCTGGAACACCGTAGAAAAATTGGCGATCTGGCTTTATTTTAAAGATATCTCCATGAACGATACTGTTCTGAAATATCAACAATTATTCCTCTCTGACAGTCCCCGCGAGATTGGACCGTCGAGTTGAGGCTTCGCACCCCTTCGGGGTCACTTTGAAGACCTGCAGAACATCTCTTCCCAAAGACTCGTTCATCCAATGAACAGCGAGGCTCTGGAACACATTGCCAAGGGAGGTGTTCCCCGAGGCATATAACCTCCAGAAATTTAAGGAAAACACCAATTCCTACCTCATTTCCCTTGGTTCTCACGAACATTACAGGATATCCCTTTTCGTGGGAACCAGAATCAAAAATTCTGTGCGCCATCTCGCGGAAACGAATTCCGCGAATAACGTCTATCCCGCTATATGGAAAGATTAAGGTTTTGCGCGTTCGCCCAATGGACAAACGCCTAGATACCCTGCTCCCTCTGCCATGATACGCCTTAATCCGAATTTCTGGGACAGGTGGCCATGGGTCTGTCCGTCCGACCAAAATCCCCTGTTGTCATTCCGGCCATGATGTGCCTCTTTCTGAGCCGAAAGAGAGAGATCAGCGAAGCGAAAAAATTTGTTTCGACACTTCGGCACAATGGGCAGTACAGGGACCACACCGAATTTTTTGTTTTGCGAATCCTCTGTATGTGTGAAAGTTCGAGAACCGTGCTGTTCGGGACAAATTGGATTCGAATGTTTGTATTATAGGGATTTTGTGGCTGTTCTTTCGGAATGCGAGAAACGTGAACTCAAGGGAAAAATGGCTTATTGTTGAATCAACAATATTTATTCATTGTAAAGGTGTTTCAGATCACATTTTATTCGCACAAGGATGTTCAAATAAGAGAGCGAAGCTCTCCTGATATAATCCAAAACAGGGGACAACCCCGAGTATATTCGGTCGTTCGTTTAATCAGCGCATTCATGAACATGTAACAAATCAATGTAGCCGCCAATGATCTCTGTTAAATATAATGAAATATTCTTCAGGAGGCTAGGCCTCGGGCTAGGCACCCAGTTCGACCTAGACAGGAAATACCGGAAGAAGGATATCGCGATTGTATCTGATAGCCATCAAGCAGCCATCAAATCGTTGAGCTCTTCTAACATCAACTCGAAGATGGTTTGGGAATGCCTAAGCAAATTGAATGAGCTAGGCAGTAACAATAAAGTGATCCTCCTCTGGGTGCCAGGGCATATCGGAGTCGAGGGGTATGAACAAGCAGACACTCTGACACGAAAAGAGGCCTCAACGCCACTGATCGGACCAGGGCCATTCTGCGACCTTGAAAATTCCTAATTCCAAGGAGAACTTGAAAAGGCGGAAGAAGCCTTGAGAGCCAGGCAATAGAAAAGTCTTCCAGGACTGCGATCTCCTCGGAAATTTCAACCGAGAAAGATCTAAGAAACTGATAAACCTCAGCAAAGGAAGTCTCAAAGCAATAACTGAATTTCTAACGGGGCATTGCAGACTCAAAGAACACCTAAGGAAGCTAGGCTTACAGAAGGAAGGCACCTGCAGATTCTGTGAGGAAGAACCAGAAACACCCCATCACATACGGAGGGAGTGTGACGCTGTACATCTCAAAAGATTGAACATACTGGGAACACACCAGCTGACTGTGGAAAGAATACCACAACTAGATCCCCTCAGAATCCTCAAATTCCTGAAGGAATTGAATCTTGAGGGGCTGCTATGAACAAGAAATCCTTGAAATAGCAGAAGCAGATGAGGCACAATAGATCTAATTAGGTCGCAGCGCATCTGTCACCATCCAAACCGATACCAATACTAATACTGTGGGGACGTGTAGAAAAAACATATATCCCTACGAAGGAGTTATCCAACGAAAGATTATTCTTACTATACGTTGATCAGGAATGTAATTCATAACCTTTTGGAATCGAAACACTTGGTTCCTACAAGAGTTCATTTTTTGATCTGGCAAACGCAGAAGCTTATACAATAGCGGCTATTGTTTGGGGCACTTCAACAACCTCATTGGCTAATGAAGGTGCTGATCTTACAACAATTAAATGACATGGTGTGTGAAGAAGCTCAGCTGTGGCTTGTAGCAGAAAAATATATCGAGGTTTCTACATATATCTAATGAGCTTGACATAACTAGAGAAATCCAAGGTTCTCCTGTTACTAATCGTTCCTTACAAGAGCTAACATCCATTGATTCTAATGGATAAGTTAGAATGTAATTATTTCAATATTATATTTTTCATTATTCCACTATAGATAAAGTGGTACCCTATCTATGCGTTTCATAAGTGTGGATAAAACTTCAATCATAAGGTGATTGTGGATACATGATATTTCATTTCTACAAATTATACCTTGGGAGAAGAGAAAATACCAAAACTTTTGAGAAATCAATATTACAATTCCTCGATCAACCTACGGACAGTATTTTGAATAATGAATGTTTGGGTTCTTCACTATTTCTTTCAGAGAATGTATGTACCGGGTAGCTGAGGTCCAATGCCTTCCAGACTTACAATTTTTTTCATTGTATTAATGATATCAGTCGTTGACAAAAAAATGAGTTCATCGGGGAAAAATACAGACACATCTTGATGTATGAAAGTTAAAAAATAGGTAAATCTTTCGATACTAAATAGCTTTTTTAATGACGACGATCACAATAACAAAACTGACCACCATAAATATCGTCAGGATCTGTAGAAAATTAGGTGTGAATACAGTGTGGCCATCATGGGCCACCAGAGGTCCGTTTGTTTAATCCAATATAATGGCCAGCACATGTATTTTTAATAGCCGACTGTATTTATTGGGCAATTTGAATAATCTGAGGCATTTAGAACAGGCATTAACTGACCAACACCTAAATCAACCCGTTTCAGTGAGTATTAGCTGGATTAAAGCAAGAAAAACGACAGGGATAGCGGCCTCGCCCTTGATTTATCACCATTATAATACCGTGATAAGTGGCAGAATCATTGATTTAGATCTGATAATGACAATCAGGTATGAATCATTCATAACATGATGTGGAATAACTAGATCATGAAAATATAATCGAGAATACTGTCTCAAGTTCTTTGTTAATAGTTGAATTTCTAAAATATTTCTTTTCGGATCAATTGGAATTTCGGGAAAAAGTCTTCAATTCTATCCAATGAGTGACACCTTTTGATTAAAAAAGAAAATGCATTGTCTACGTTTGTACTGGTTCCGCAATATCAGCAAATTCTAATACAAAAGGACAGCACCTCACTTCATGTTGTTCTTCTGACTTTGGCTGGTTCCGTATCTTCGTGTCATTCATTCAAACAACATTGTTGATACTGTCTAACTCGAAAATTATATCTCTTTCTGAAATAACGATAAGTTATGGAGTTTTGCTTTGATGTTGGCATTCCTGGTTGAATCCTGAACTATTGTACCCCAACTATTTCGTAGGTTAACCAGATGTTCTACCTCCCATAATGCAAAACATAAGATACAATTCGAGCAGCATTTTTTATTATTTTTCAATCTACAAGCAATTACAAATATTACAATATACAGGTACAGTTAACTGCCATTATCCTCATAAATACCTACTCGCTAGTATCTGATGCTTTACAATGCAATAGTTGATAATCTTAGTAAAGCTTCTAATGATGTTGAACTTTGAAGTATCCCTGAATCAGGTTGACCACATTAAATTTCCTATAATCCACAAATATTAATTTGGACTTATCTTCCTGGGAAATCAATACAACTGAAGCAGAGCGAAGACTTGATTGTCATTCAATTTCTCACTATAACAGACTTTTGTCAACACACCCATACACATCTTGTTCCTTGTTTCTTCTTGGTGGTTGATGAATTGGATAGACTCAGCAGGTAATCATTCTATGTTTGTCTAAGTTGGTTCAACCTCTTGTTACTGACTCAAAGATATCATATTCCACTGCAATACATTTCTCAGTGATATTTCTGATACACTGATGTTGGTGGCTTCTCTCATCTGGTCAACAGAATCTTTCTTCTACCTATCTACTGTTTTCTTACTGGAAAACGTATGGGATGGTCTTGCTATAATAATCGTGGATGAAGTACGATGTGTTCAAGGCGCTCACCTCGTATAGGGTGACCTCCGCCTTGGTGTCAGAGTGCATAGATAGCCTACAAAGGCTGTCAGCAACGAACAAGGTATGTCTTTTGTGGGTCCCTGGACACTCAGGGGTACCAGGTAACGAAATGGCCGATGGTCTGGCCAGAAAGGGGGCGAAGGGTTCAGTGATTGGCCCAGAGCCAATCTTAGGGGTCACTCAATCCTGGAGCAACTTCAAGATGATGGAAATCCTGACGGAAAAGTTTCAGGACAGCTGGAGAAAGGCTCCTCGAATGAGGCAGTCCAAATTCCATATAGGAAACCCGTCACGAAGACAGACCAATGTCCTCTTGGCTTTGAACAGGAAGGAGCTGAAACTGGTGGTGGGCCTGCTGACAGGGCACTGCCACCTGAACAAACATCTCAGCATGATCGGGATTGTGGAGGATCCTGAATGCAGATGGTGCCTAGAGGATGAAGAGACTCACATCCTCACTGAATGCCCGTCAATAGTGGCAGCAAGGGATATCCATTTTGGGAGCGGCCTTCTCCATGGCTGACTTGCGATCCCAGGAATGTGGGTGCACAATGGGCCCGAAAAGGGAGGCCTAAGTGCGTCAGGTCCCGGACCGCCCACACACATACATACATACATACATACATACATACATACATACAAAGTACGATGTTTGAGATAGATCCTGCTTCTTATTCCTGAAATACCTTCCCCCCTTAATCCTGACGGCTACCCCAACAAAAGAAACCCCCAAATTATAACCAATTCCTCGAGTTAAATCACAATGAACATCGCTTCGGAATTCTTATGGGTACATTAGTCAAGTAAATGGGTATTTATAAAGAGGGGTCGGTCTGGTAGTGTATTTCCACCCTTACAAGTTGTTATCAGGTGCCTTGTCGTGCGCTCGTTCATGACCACTGTTTCCAATTATTGACACAATACAAGGGCACCCCCGCCAGGCTATTGTCTGCCCCTCGGTAGCATTCGTTTGCCGCCCCCGAGCTGCCAGCGCCCCGACATTGATAAAAAATACATGCCGCTTTTGTGCTTTTGTATTTTTATGGGTTATCTATATGTTGCACATGGCCTGCTGCGTTTGGGGAAAATTATTATCGAAATAATTTATATTTCTGTTCGGTCTGTATTGGGTTGGGAATGGAAAGTGTAGGAACTTTAGAAGAAATTGTGGCTCCTTGATTTTATTCGATCTTCCTAATTTTTTATGATGCTTATCATTATCAGTTTGGTTAATGTCACTGATGCCCCCAAAATCGGCCCGTTTCTTACAGGATTACCATGATACTGATTATTTTCTTCGTATGATTTCAAACCAATCAGTACGTCCAATCGAGTCAAGCTATCTTGTATAATTCCGACTAAACGTGGATACACATAGATTAGTTCCACCAACCAGAAATTCAAAATTTTTCCATTTCTATAGTAAACAATTCAAATTGAATTTTGGCGTTCGTTCAGCACTACTCAAATAATAATCGCTTCGAATACAATTCAAACTTCAAAATCTTGAAGGTTATACATCTCAAACTTCCTGCACAATTACAAATCGTGTCAATATAACAGAATAATCCTCTTGCTTCGCGGTCAGATTATTTCAAATTATCGATGTATAACCAGAATTTTCTCAAAAACTTCCTGGACAAATCGTGTCAGTTTAACACGATACTGATTATAGAATTAATAATTTTATTCAGCCGGATTTATTAAAAATGGCCTCTGAACTACATATAGAAAACACCAAAATATGAAGATTCAGCTTAGCATGCGGCTCGGTGGTCGAGAGCGTCAATACGCTGAGTTCGTATGTCTCGAGACCGAGACATAGGTTAGAATCCTAGTTAGGCCATGCAATTGAATTGTGTGCTAGAGAGTTGTCGAATAAACCTCTAGTAAACAAAAATATCAGTATTGTATCAGACAGTCAGACTGCTCTTAAAGCACTGAGCTCCAGCAAAATAAATTCCAAGCTTGTATGGAGCTGTATTGAATCCCTAGAATGCCTGGGTGCTAACAACAGAGTCAGTTTGCTGTGGGTGCCTGTACACCAGGGGGTGGAGGGTAACGAGAAAGCCGACATCCTCGCCAAACAGGGTACCGAATCTGTGTTCATAGGACGAGAACTATATTTTGGGGTCACCGCAAGTGCGGCGAAAACAACTATCTCGGGCGGGGCGGAGGGGAAAACACTCACGTACTGGTCTGAATTACCAGGATTAACCCATTCGAAGGCGTTCCTGCCTACACCACCAGAAAAAATAACCAGGCAGATCCTAGAATGGAGCAGGGGTAACCTGCGAATTCTGACTGGACTGCTTACGGGACACTGTCGCCTAAGATACCACCTGGAAAGGATGGGTCTGAAGCTGAACCAACAAACGGACTGTCGGTTCTGTTGTGTGGAAGACGAAACGGCTGAACACATATTATGTTCATGCTCTAGCTTAGAAAGACTAAGGTTTGACACATTTGGCTTTACCAATTTAGAACCTATCGATTTCAGACAAATCTCACCCGATTCAACCATGAACTTTGTAAAAAGATGTGGATTGTACGGTGAACTATAACATCTAGGGGTGAGCCACAATAGACCCCATCTGGGGTTGCGGTGGAGGGGAGGTATTCGCCCCACTCACATGGAACCTAACCTAACCTAACTTAGGCCAGTGCTGGGACCAACGAGGTGATGCAAATAAAAAAAAAAAAGCTCAGCATGCCTTATACAAATGTTGATACAGGGGATTTTTTTTCAATAACTTTCTTCGTTTACTCTGCTAGGATTTTGTTTGTTGTTGGTGCTATAAGTGATTGTCATTATCAATTGCTGTATTTTTTTCAATGTCACTTTGCAAATTTGATAATTCAAATAATAAAAATTGTGTAAGTGAAATAGGTACCTAATAACGGTGCAAATACCGTCTTAGCTATAGATAATTTGAAAAATAGTACATTTATTATGTTTCCAGATTTTCAATATATTAAAATCATTATTAGATGTACAAAGATGACATGATGTAATTTGCTGAAGTAACAGAATACCACTATAGCGCCTCCTAATGCCAGAAAACAAAGAACTACAACATGTTGTTATCTACATGTTGTTAAAACTTACAAAGGTATTGAGACATTTTTCTATAAAATCTTCCCCTTACACACCCTTTATATTTTGGTATTTTCTATTTGTAGTTCAGATATTGCTCATTCTCAATTAATCACCGTGAGAGGTATTATTACCGTTATCTCTTATAAGTCTCTTCAGGTTGGCCTGTTTAAGATTGCGATGATAAAGAATTATTCAGTGAGTTGTCCCTACCAAAAAGAGTTCGAATAATCTCAAATTGAACCGAAATCCTACTAGGCTAAGGTTTCAGTCACTCGCGAAAACAGCAAAAATATATTTTTTCTGCAACCGACACAAAAGTCGTCCATTTTGATACCAAAATTAGCTCTTAAATTGACGTTTCTATTACTGACACAAAAATAGGTATGTTGCTAAGTAACATATTTAGTTCCTAGGAGCTGAAGTTGAATTTTAGTTCCTAGGAGCTGAAGTTGAGCTTTAACTCCTAGGAACTAAAAAGGATCTACTGGACGTCATCAAGAATAAACAACATTGTGATGGTTGGTTATTTGAGTTGAGACGCATACCTGATTTGTCTCCGATTTCAGCAGATTTGGCATTTCATACCCATGCTGGAGATATAAATACACCTTATTATAGTTTAGTATTGGAATTATAAACATCTCAGTTAAGTATTCTTGTTTTGATCAGGGAAGCCTTCAAGATTCAAATACTTGCTTGATCTGTATTTCATTCGTTATTCTTGGGATGGATAACTTGTTTTTGAAAAATCACGGCAAGCAATAGTTTTTTTGTCTCAAACAACGATATTATTCAGCTTCATTTGATTATCAAGTCGAACACAGTGTAGTATGGAGAGGAATAAATAATCACTATTATGATTGTTGATATGCTCACTAACCTAACATTTTCCACGTCTTGTTCCTATACCTGGCACTGGCGCGGTATTTGCCATTAGAGCACCTGGTCCATACACAAATATGTCACTCTGTGGTTGTATTTATATTGAAACTACAATTCGAACATCCTAGAAAACCTAACCTGCTGTTAATGCAGGTAGAATATTCTCACCACATGGATTATTTGTCAATATTTGTTGCATTGCATACATATGGCACGGCATTGGTGGTTACTTCAAATGTTTATTTGAGTTAATTTCGTAGTTTTGGTTGCAGAAAAAATAGCATGTTTCATTCGGATCAAAAGTGACTTTGTTCGTTTCGCAAATTTTGCTTTCGCTCGGCTTCGCTAAACGCTCCGCCTCGCAAATGCAAAATTCGCTTGTCAAACAAAGTGTCACTTTTGATCCTGATAAAACAATCTACTATTATTTTTCCAAAACACAACAAAACACCGCACAAGGAGAGTGAGGAAAGAAAATGTTCGAATATTGAACCATCACAATCTTGAGGCAGAGTTGTTATAAAGATTCTACAGACTTTTTAGAAACTAAAAGGTAGAAACAGGTACAAAGGTACAAAGAAGAAATTGTGAATCTCATAGAAATGCTTCTATTAGTACCATTCTCTAGTCCTTTTCAGACAAGGCATGGACAGTAATATCCGATTCACATCTTGTACCAGTTATGAATCTAGATCAATGAAAAGCAGAGACAATAAACTGTCCTTATTCCACTGCAAGCCTTACTCTTATCTGGCACAGATAGTTCAATTGACGAACCTACTCCCTGAATGAATTTAAATTGATTTCAATTTATTTAACTGATAATTATTGCATAGTATTTATTATAAATAGGTACACCTTGATGCAAGCACCTGTATGTACAGGAAGTCAATTTACATAGTATTCAATAATAATGACATATTTGATATAGTTACAATTTCTATTCTGAAACTTATATGTACAGTAGTACCTTTTTACATAAATTAATGTGTTGGAGAATTATATAGTGAAGTTGTTCGAGTATTGTAGGGTTCGTTTATGAACACTTTATTAATTTCATGAGGAAAAAGTATTGTAAACGTTTTGATCTATTACATTAATTAACCTGTGGTTTCTATCATGTTTAGCATCTTTTTATTTTTGTTGTTTTGTTGGGTACAAGTGATTGATATAGTTTGTTATTGCTATCATCCAGTTTGAAATCGATAGATGGTTTTCACAATACTTTCAGAAGTTTGTTCTATGTCTATTCATCGTTTGCACCAGGATTCATGTGAGATTTCCCTTTGATCTGCGGGCGTATCACCGGAACTAACTCGGCTAATCTAGGAGGCCGCGTGCGACCGTCGACGTCTCGATTCGACGCAAGGGGGTGCGTCAATCGCGCTATCTGCCCGTGACACGCATTTGCACGCTGGATATATCGCCGACGTGCCAGGCTGCCAGGCCAGGCCAGGGCCCTTCCTTCGTCTCTGCTTCGCCGATTCCTGCCATCAGTGAGTCACAGGACGACCAGACAGGCGCGTTCTGTGCATTGAGATCTGTCTGTACGTTCTGCGTTGCATGCGTTCTGTATGTTCTATGCGTTCTGTACCTTCTGTGCGTTCTGTACGTTATACACCTTTATTTTAATTGACTCGGCTGTTACTTGCTAGCATGCAAATAGAAGCCGATCTCACTGTGCCCAACATAAGCTTGTCAGGAGTAACCATACCTTTGAAGACATCCATCTCGATGGATGGGATTAGTATCAGCAATAACCTTTCTTGGGGAAATCACGTGAGATCAATTGCTAAAAGTGCATCCCAAAAACTTGGTTTTCTGTTAAGGGCCTTCACTTCTCTGGGACACCGTAGAAAAGTTGGCGATCTGGCTCTATTTTATAGATATTTTCATGGACGATGCTCTTCTGAAATATCAACAATTGTTCCTTCCTTGGCAGTCCCCGTGAGATTAACCCGTCGAGTTGAGGCTTCGCACCCCTTCGTGGTCACTTTGGAGACCTGCAAAACATCTCTTTCCAAAGACTCGTTCATCCAACAGCTCCGGAACACATTTCCAAGGGAGGTGTTCCCCGAGGTATATAACCTCCAGAAAGTTCAAGAAGAACACCAATTCCTACCTTATTTCCCCTGGTTCTCACGATGTTCTCTGAACATTACAGGATATCCCTTTTCGTGGGAACCGGAACATATAAAAAAATAAAAAAAATAAAAAAACTTGATGGAATCCATAGTAAATGTAAAACACTTTACAAACGATGAAGTTTCTACAAAATTCTAAATCACACATGTTGCGCTAACACAGTAGCTTCTTCAGGTAAAATACTGGTACGATAAACTGAACTTACCTTGGCTTAACTTTCCCAACCTTAAGAATTAAAATTATCTGTGGAAAGGTTTTATAAAACGTTATTTCCGGAAAGTAGAGTACATTAAAATAGAGTGTGCCGGATTGAATTGAAAGGGTTGATATTAAATAAATATTATTATCTACTAAGAAAACAAATTCAACAGCAGTGAATCATTGAAGTATAGTTGATCGTTGAGTAAAATGATAAAATTTTTGCGTTTGTTGATTTTCAATGATTCCAATTGATTGAGCATTATTCCTTCGTTTTCTACGTATAAAATTTGGAAATTTTCATTTGTCTTTATTATTTTTGATAAACCTTCCCAACTCGCTTCCCAACGCGTGATATAGGCAACTTTTAAGCTAATATTCCAGTTGATAATCCGAAATAGTGTTAAGTTCTATAATTTAAAATATTGTTTTCAATAGTAGGACGAACTTCTTGAATTGTTTTATTACGGAGTTTTTCAGATTAAATATTGTCTATCAAATTAACGTTGTATCCGTTGTTGACTGCAATATGTTTTATGATATTGAGTTCTTTATGCGTTTTGTATACGTTCTATAAAATATGTCATTATACAGAGTCCGATTGCTCGGGTCCTATATGATAGCTGAAAACACGAAAGTGCTTCCTAAGGGAGCTAGAGCCCTTTGAAAGTAGGCCCTTGAATGTAGTTTTCTCCAATTATCTCTTTTCTTATCGTGAAAATAATGAAAGCAGATAGCTCAACAATGAATCCTTGTGGCACTTTTTGAGAAACATTCGAATTGTGACAGATCCTTTAGCTAAGTTAATGCTCGTAATATAAATAAATATCTCTTATCGTGTCGTATAACCTTCTTCGTACATACTAAAGAGACGTCTGTCATTATAAGTAATCGATATTTCAGCATATTGCTAATAGATTGTGTCATTTGCATATCTCACACTGTGAACCATATTCGAATCGGGTAATAGCCTGTTCGTGTGAATAATGAAACAGATCGGCCCTAGGATGCATCCTTGTGGCACTTCGCGTCCAAATCCTGACAGATCCGTTATCAAAATTGGTGCTCAAAAATGCTTCTTATCGTGTTGCACAGCCTCCTGCGACGTATCCGCATGCAGCGTCCTGCTGAGGGTAATTCGTGGGGTCGCGTGTTCGAGATTACCCGGAACAATGGCATAATATTCCGGGGCCGTATCTGGATCGACGTAGGCCGTGTGCGAGTGTGGACTCAAAGTGCCTGTCGGACGCAGGGAGGGTTGGAGATTAGCGGGGAGGATAGCTGAGGAGGGGGTGCGACGTCTTTAATTTTCGTGTTTTCGGACCTTGTTGGGGGCGAGGTTGATCGCTGCTGGTTGTGACAATCGGTTTTTGTTTCCCTCTGTTCCTGTGGGATTTTAATTTTGAAATATCGCCTTGTCCGATTCAACTATTTATCGTATTTTGTCTGACATTGACCAATATTTCAATGCTGATGTTACAAGATTTCTAAACGGATCTGAAATCGAGATGTTCTTATTGATAGAAGTATTTTTCTATTATCCAAGATTGAAATTTTAATTTACTAGAGTTACGTAACCAGTAATACCAATATTTATTTCTGTTGTCTATGATAGCGATAGTTAGTATTTTTGTTTTCAAAAGTTGTTTTTGAATCATTGAAAATTTTTTGGTGCTTGATAGGCTACAATATACAAAACTGTATAGGCAGATATATAACAGATAGTCAGTTTCCTTGTCATCATAATGTCGTGAGTTGATTTTACTTTTTCATCTCTTAGCGCAAAGTTGAACTTTAGCTCCTAGGAACTAAAGGTATATGTACTAGAGGTCATCAAGAATAATAGTAGATTGTTTTATTATAGGATCAAGAGTGACACTTTGTTTGACAAGCGAATTTTGCATTTGCGAGGCGGAGCGTTTAGCGAAGCCGAGCGAAAGCAAAATTTGCGAGTCGAACAAAGTAACTTTTGATCCGAATAAAACATGCTATTTTTTCTGCAACCGAAACAATTAACTCAAATAAACATGTGAAGTTACCACCAATGCCGTGCCATATGTATGCAATGCTACAAATATTGACAAATAATCCATGTGGTAAGAATATTCTACCTGCATCAACAGCAGGTTAGGTTTTCAAGGATGTAGTTCCAATATAAATATAAATACAACCACAGAGTGACATATTTGTGTATGGACCAGGTGCTCTAATGGCAAATACCGCGCCAGTGCCAGCTATAGGAACAAGACGTGGAAAATGTTAGGTTAGTGAGCATATCAACAATGATAATAGTGATTATTTATTCCTCTCCCTACTACACTGTGTTTGACTTGATAATCAAATGAAGCTAAACAATATCGTTGTTTGAGACAAAAAACTATTACTTGCCGTGATTATTCAAAAACAAGTTATCCATCCCGAGAATAACGAATGTAATACAGATCAAGCAAGTATTTGAATCTTGAAGACTTCCCTGATCAAACAAAATTACTCAGCTGAGATGTTTATAATTCCAATATTAAACTATAGTAAGGTGTATTTATATCTCCAGCATGGGTATGAAATGCCAAATCTGCTGAAATCGGAAAAAAATCAGGTATGCGTCTCAATCCGAATAACCAACCGTCACAATGTTGTTTATTCTTGATGACGTCCAGTACATTCTTTTTAGTTCCTAGGAGCTAAAGTTCAACTTTAGCTCCTAAGAACTAAAATTCAATTTTAGCTCCTAGGAACTAAATATATGTTGCCTAGCAACATACCTATTTTTGTGTCAGTAAAGAAACGTCAATTTAAGAGCTAATTTTGGTATCAAAATGGACGACTTTTGTGTCGATTGCAGAGAAATAACTATTTTTTACAAAAGATGGAAATAGCATGACAGTGTATAAATCCGAAATCTGTGGGTATGTTTGAATGAACACAAAGTCTGACTTCCGCTAATCCGGAACCATCCCCTTCCTTTTTTCCGGCAAAACCTTATACACATCCTCGTTACGACACTCTGACATATCCTGGACGGCGTTCTAATTTCACATGCAGGCCATCGCGTGTGCGTCTGACGAGGGAACACGTGACCACACGCGAAACGTCGTCAGCACGATCGCATCGAAGGGCACGTCACTCTGCTCGGATGGTACGTGAGAATGGATAACACGACGAACAACGAATCATATATAATATCGACTGCAAAGGGTCATATTAGCATTAGTAGTCATGAATGAGTATGATTCGAATCGAATGGGGCGATAAATGGTTGTCGATTGTCTTGAGGTGCTCGTATTTAGTGTGGATTTATGCAGCGTCAATTCACAATTATTTATTTGTTTACTTAAGTACACTACAGAATTCGATAAAAATTCCAAATGGTACAGTACAGAGAACTATATACAGTATGATGCAAATGTATGGAATAAATTCATTATTTCAGAAATGGGCGACATTTGAAGAAATTCCAAAAACACGTGAGTTTTAATTTTTGAAGCCTCATCTCATGACATTCATATGAGAGATGTTACGTCACTGGTGTAGAAGTAATGATGTAATGGACGATTTTTTCAAATACAAGCAGGGGTCATGTGACACCTCGTTTAAAAGGTCTACTGATCGTCTATCCAACAGTCAAAATTTTGCATAAGAATATTGCAATTGAAATGGATTATCATTTGGTTAACTGAATCTTGCAGAGGTCTGCTACTGAGAATTGAACATCGAAGGGTCGTCTAGTTGAAAAAAGACACAATAAAAGATGTTCTGAACTCTAGTTTTTGGATGTTTTTCGGAAGTCGTCTTGTTTTGAAATAAATTTATTACATACATTTGCATCATACTGCATATGGTATATACAGTGTGGTCATTTAAGTGTGAAACATATGGGAATCTTTTTAATGAATTGCACAACCAAAATACAGATAATGCCAAAAGTTGGTGCATGTTCGGTAATCATTTTAGGTGTACTCAGAATGGTTGCAAGTCACACAGCATACAGGGTAGGTCAGAAAATATAAAAATTGCTCAAGAGTAAAGTACCCTTATTTCAGAAAATTCAGCGAAATGTTATTGAGAGAAGTTGTTTACAATTGAAAGTTATGCCTGAATACTAGGCCATTTTTTTGTTTTTCAATTTTGTTCGTTAATAATTTCTCAATTTGTAATATTTCAAATACAAAATGTTCACATTAAATGGAAGTTTTTGAATATGCATTTCATCATTAATTGTATTTTACCTTGTTAAAAATATGGTTTAAAGAAATTATTCACGTACACAATGAAAAATTTGAAAATGTCATAGGAGGCCATGTTTTGGTATTTAGGCATAACCTTCAATTGTAAACAACTTTTCTCAATAACATTTTGCTGAATTTTGTGAAATAAAGGTACTTTACTCCTGAGCAATTTTTATATTTTTTGACCTACCCTGTATGCTGTGTGACTTGCAACCATTCTGAGTGCACCCAAAATGATTACCGAACATGCACCAACTTTCGGCAATATCTGTATTTTGCTTGGGCACTTTATTAAAAAGATTCCCATATGTTGCACACTTAAATGACCACACTGTATATATAAAACGAGATAAACATATAGGAACATATTGAGCAAAAGAATACAAAGTAAATACCTTTTCAGACCCTTGGGTAGTATTAGTGAAGTGAGATTTGAGTTTATTTGTGAATACTTGATAAGGAACATTGAATATATTTATTGATGAGTAGTGAGTAGTTTTCTTGAAGTCTACAACAGAAAGCAGTACGACTATAATTAGTACGGTGGGTTTTCACGTAGAAAGTGTGACATTGCAGGTTCTCGTAGCCCTAGGATTGGCGTGAAATGATAATTTTCCCAATATTTCTGGGTAGTTTATAATACCATTCAACAATTTTGAATAAAAAGTTTGACGTAGCAATAATTCGTCTATCTTCTAAAGTTTGAAGGTTCAACAATGAAATTCTTGTTAAAGGGCCGAGATCATTGAAGGAAAGTCTAGTCTAGCTTGCCTCTTTATAAAACCCACCATTCTGAGAGACTTATTGCAGATATTGTTGATGTGATCATTGAATGTGAGTTCTTTGTCAAATATTATTCCCAAATCGCTGATACTAGCTACTGTTTGCAGATCGACTTTATCAATATTGTAATTATATATACATTGATTCAGTATTTTATAAAAACGCATGATTTTACACTCATCAATATTCATTTTCAAAAATGCCGTTGACACTAATTGAAAAAATTAATTAGATCATTCTGAATCAAATGACTGCCATCTTGAGATGATACAACTCTGTAGAATTTGAGATCGTCTGCATGAAGTAAAACATTACAATCTATAAAACATTTGAATATCGTTGATAAAGCATAAAAATAGAATAGGTCCAATAAGGGATCCCTGAGGTACGCCAGAGTTAACATTAATCGTTTTAGAGGTGGATCCTTCTATTTTAACAAACTGATTTCGCTTGTCTAAATAAGACGTAATCAATTTCAAATAGTATCCATCAACTCGACCTGAAAACGACATCGGAGATTTGGAGGTGACAAATTTTAGCTGAGGAGCACAAATTATCGACTAGCTTGAAGCTTGAGTTTCTCCAACTAAACAGTACACATTCATTCTGTCAATTTCAAAATACGTATTATTATAATTTTCTTTCTGAATGAAAATCATGTGATATTATATTGAGATATCTCCGGTAAGACATCAATGCCTATACTAGACAGCCGTCTTATTAATAACATTAATCACTTTGCCATCCCTTGAGAAAAATAACTCATTTGCGAACGCAACTGCATCGCTATAACGTCTGAAAAATACTTGGCAAATAATTAAAACAGTCGAAGATAAATATGTGATATATTTCAGCAGCGTTTATCATTATTGATTGATTTATGGCAACGTTGCCTAATTGAATTTCATTAATAATGAGTTAAGTTGTAATGCGGAGTTTGTTATTGATGATGGTAATAATAATTTTGTTTATTATTATGCAGATATCAGGATGGCGCAGAGTATGGATTTGTCTTTGACGTCAATCGGACATAGTAGCTGCGATGATTGATTGAGTAGGTCGAAAAGACTCTAATAAAGTTTGAAATAACAAAAATAGTTATTTATTAATTGTTAAAAAACGATTAGATTCCCATCATTCTAATTTCCTTTGGTGCGCTCCAAGAGATACCAGAAGTTTATTTTACGAGTACCTATTTCACCTGAAGAAGCTACTGTGTAGCGAAATATGTCGTTCAGTTAAATTAGAGAGTTGAAGTTTTGCCATGAACGTTAATGTAAACGTAAAAATTGACAGCTACGCAAGCTGCTTTTTCAATTCTTCACGTTCGCGTTGGTAGTAGGCTTACGGGTGTACGTTATCTCACGTACTTTAACGTATACCTTAAAAATCAACGTACGTTAACCAAACTAAGCTCGAAATATGCCGATGAGTCAAAATTATGGAATTCGGGATCCCCAAGGAGTTCTGCATCAAGGAGAGTCCTCTCAGTTGAACAGTAATAAATGTTCAGATCTAAACAAACAACTAAAGATGACCAATACAAACCGAACACAAAATGAATTATCACGTTGCGATGTCAGGGGCGATCAAGGTGACGACTTCGAGACAATTTATAGACAATACGTTAACGTTATTTTTCGTACGTTAACGTATACGTGAAGGTCTACGAACAGTAATTACTTGAAGTCTCTAATAATTTTGTGAAAATCTGATCGTTTGTGAAGTTTATTACCTTTATAGACCGGCAGCAGGCAGTTATAGATTTGACCTATCAGTATATGCCTTTTGAAGGGTATAAATCATGTAAATATTTTGATGTTCAAAATGATACATGAAAGAATCCTCCCAGGTTCATCGTGCATTTAGGCAGGAGTGTTTAATCTCTGCTATCAGCAATTATCTTTCTTGGGAAAGTCACGTGAGATCAATTGTTGAGAGTGCATCCCAAATACTTGGTTTTCTGTTTCGGGCCAGGAGCTATTTCACATCCAGGTTATAGATATTTGGTTTACTATGCAGAAAAGAACAAGATTCAATGCCGCGGCTGACGTTTCATAGCCAAGGCGTAGCTGAGGCTAGAAAACCAGCCAAGGCATTGAATCTGCTTTTCTGCCATGTGAAACATATAATTTTGTTAAATACTGTCTGTAGGTTAATCGAGGAGGTGGTACATCATTATTCTAGATTTTTTTGGGATTTTCTCCACTCTATAAAATGAAAATATGAACACCAATTCCTACCTTATCTCCCTTGGTTCTCACGTTGTTCTCTGAACATTACAGGAAATCCTTTTTCGTGGGAACCAGAACATAAAAAAATACGTGTAGTGAGAACAAATCAGATGATCTGCCCCAAAATGTCACTGCGTTTCAAGAATTTTCCTATCAGAGAGCCGAAAAGAAAAATTCACTAGCTTGTCAGTGATAATTTGTATTGAGAAAGGTTTGGAGACGAGAAATGAAGATATATAGAAAAAATATCAAATTTTCTTTATCTTTGGACGTTTCGGAACGAATCTGCTCCCGTTTCAACATAAAAAATGTATTTTTTGTATGGCAAATTCGTATTTGTCTTGACACTACTCAGTTCTCAGTGGCAATTGGTGACGTTGGGAATAAAATGAGTTACAGGATGTTTTCATTAATCCATCTTGAATTTACCATTTTCATTCTCAGATTTCAGCAGTGAATATCATGTTCTATCTATATCAACTGAACAGGAAGCAATTCGATTGTCTCCGTTCAGAAGAATGCAAGCAGATTTCTTGGTTTTTCTCTTCTGGTTGTTATCTTCTTTTCCATCAATGATTTTAATATCATTACACTCTGCCATATGTTGTCCATCTTCAGTAAGGATATGTTCAGCTAGTTCAGATTTGTCGATTTGTCTTTCCTTCATATTGTATAAATAAAGTTCAAATAATCCATTATGTTGTGTTTACCCAGAGTCATTGTCAATTCTGTATAGCAATTTTATTCGAATTATTACTTGGAAAGTTGGACAGCCACAAACTTGTTCTGCCTAGGCAGAGAAAGTACACCTTTTCTGCCTGTTAAGTGCCACTTTCAATTTTATGTTGTAGAAAGAAATGGTTCTTTGCGGTTATCACATGATTCAATGAATGTAAACTGAATTCGGAAAATTCCCATGACGTATCTTAATGCTCACTCAACAACCCACAACCCAACTTTTACAATTCAAAACCGCCCTTTCAACTTCAAAATACCACATAACCCACGAACCGTCTGATGCCTTCACAGCCATATAAGTTACAATGTTTTGAAAACACCATAGAAAACGTTTATATAATACCCCGTATAATAGGCGCATAAAGAGTAGGTATTGAATATCACGTATTCCTAGCCACTTACCCGTGAAATGTGTTCATCGGGACTGCTCATTTTAATCTCATCTGAGGTGAGAAAGGTTTCTGTAATCCCCAAAACAACGACAACAATGGATCGGATATGTGGCTTACAAATCCAAATACGAATGGGTGCAAAAAGGTGGAAGACAGATGGCTAGATCATCAGTCACTTCGAAGTGTATATACGGGGTGAAATAACCATGTTCTTTGAATACAAAAAGCTCAAAGTCATTTCCACGAAATGTTCATAAAATGAACAACAATGGTAGATTTCGGGAGAAAAACAACTACTTTCCTGGCTAATGCCACGCAGGACATTGAATTACATCATATGTTAATTTTTCACGATATAGGAACACCCTATATACCAAAATCATATAAGAAGATACTCGTGTTAAATATTGAACACTATTGAGAAGATAAATTTCCTGAGAAAAAGAACTAGAAACTTTTAGAATAATTCCATACGGCATTGAACGAGCAAATTGAATATAATCAAATATCTATCTTGCAAACCAGATATCAAAAGTCCTTATTGATATCCCCATGCGATCTAAGACATTTTGGAGATGTCAAAGATCGAATCGAATCAAATTGGTTGAGCACTTTAGCATCAGCATTATGGCAAATTTTTTATTTTATTTATGCCTTGGTGGATGTTGAAATGAATGGACATTTGTATCAATTGTACCAGGCAGGGACTAGTGTTTTCACACAACTGAATTGAGTTCCGCAGTTTTTGATATCGAAAAAAAAAATAACGGAATTTGTCGATTTTTCAAATGACAATATGTTTTCTTCCCCGTATCCCCAAATAACGATCAACCGCAAAATCAAAAAACCGAATCCATATTTCCAACACAGCCACCTAGCAGCTAGCTGAGCATAGCTGCTCCTACTTTATGTCATGTCAACGATGTACAATAATTGAATCCTGCTGGTAGATATCAAATGTTGAATGTGTGATGCAGTCAATCACTCAGGAATATTTTACCAGCAGTATCAGCATCATAGCAGAAATTTTGATTATTTATTCTTTGGTAGATTCGAAAAGAGTACGCACGAGGGAGCCAGATACATGGAAGCTTGTAGTGTGTTTAACACAATTGAATCAATTTTCTTGGTTTTTGAAATCGTTCAAATGATGTCGAAGTTTGAAGATTTTTTATAAAACAGAGTATACTATGTACCTATACCTATAGAGTTCTTCAATGAATTTGACACTGCTGATGTTTTGACGTTTTTTTTATATTAGTGTACGGATATTTACCAAGCAGTGACAGTGAGGGCTACTCCATAAAAAACTTCAAGACTTAAGATTTATCACCTAACATTTAAGGCTTATCACTTATGACAGATGGAACATAGAAATATCATTGGTTCTGTTATAAAACCATTTAAGACTTATGATTTAACATTTAAGATTTAAGAAGATGACCAACTTTCAACTAAAGAAGTGCTAATAAATAAATGGAATAAGGAGTGCGCATCCAAAAGTGACATATGAATTTCCCGCCAAACAAAAATAATTCAAATTACCTTGAGTTGTTATTCCTGAATATTTGTTCTTCTTCTGATGGATACTGATCCGTTCTTCAAAAATACACTAGAATGTCGCAACTACGTTGCCTCCATATTTGGCGAAAGATCCAAGGAGTGAGCAAGTGATAGTGATTACTTTCAAATAATGTGGAGATATAATGGATGTGGGTTTCATTTTAGGGATATATAGAATGTTATTTATAACTAAATCCACACAAGACTCCGAAGTCTTAAATGTTCAAATGTTAGATCTTGAATGTTAAGAGTGCTCATAGACATAACCAAGAAGGATTCAGAAGTTTTTCAGGATTGACTATAAGCTGTAGTGTAAAGGTCCCGCACTTCTCAACTACGAACAAGTTCAACTTTGAAGTAGTGATGCACAGATAATCAAATTTGAAGAACCTCTGAAATTTATGACATGTACGTTCGTGTATTGTCCAGTGCTCGCTTTTTCCATCAATTTATTTTTGGTTTTGTCTGACTGTAAGTGCTTGTCATATAAGGCCTCTTCGTTTGAGTTTTCTCTACCTGCTGAATTTGTTTTTTTTTTCAATATGACTTTCTCTGTTTACATTTTTTCATGAACAACTAAAATTGTTGTTGTTGTTGTTCTAAAATTGTTTGTTTTGTTCTAAAATTGTTCTATCCGTCATTCGGTTGCCCCCTTACGAGCAACCCTCAGAAGTCTTCGAAAGTCTTGTGCGAGCAAGGAATGACGGGGGCCTTACCTTTTAACGTGTGATCCCAAACACTTTCTTAGGCCATCAGAAAAAGTCTGCGTTCGTGGGACTCGAACCCACGATCGATACCTCGACGTGAATCGATATTGAAGCATCGAAGCACTGAGGTACGCCGGCCACTAGGGAAACAAAATCAGCGTTAGCAAGTTCAGCAACACAAACGAACAGACTAATAGTGTCCGTACTTTAAATATATACAAAAAAGTTAAAAGAGCAATGTCAAGTACATTAAGGAACTCTATATACCTATCAGTTGAAGTTACAAACTTTTCATACAATGGGGAATAATAATCCATACAGGGACTCTAACTCTACTCTAACTATCCCCACATTACCAAACAACGAATAACTGCAAAATCAACAAAAACAAAAACCCGAACACTAGCAGCTAGCCAAGCATAGCTGGCTAGATACGATACCTACCCAACATACACCTCTCCGCAATGCTCCTGCTTGCTGTCAACGACTGTACAATGATTGAATCCTGCTGGCTGCGGCGACTGTACAAAATAGACATCGGGCGTACGGTCGCGTTAATCTGCGTTGCCACGGCAACCGGGGATAGCTATCAACAATACCGGCCCCGAGAGCCGCCGCGTGGGCCCCTTGCTGCCCCCCCTCCAGGGGCGGCTCGTCAAAGGGGGTGGAAAATCAGCCGGTGCTTCCTTTTCGTGCCGGAACAGGAAGCATGGTACCGCATTTGGTACCAAGGACTTTTTCACGTGCTGCCATCATTATAGAAAATATAATAGCTTTTTTCAGCAACCGACACAAAAGTCGTCCATTTTGATACCAAAATTAGCTCTTAAATTGACGTTTCTATTACTGACACAAAAATAAGGATGTTGCTAGGCGATATATTTAGTTCCTAGGAGCTAAAGTTGAACTTCAGCTCCTAGGAACTGAAAAGGATGTACTGGACGACATCAAGAATTAACAACATTGTGACGGTTGGTTATTTGGGTTGAGACTCATACCTGGTTTGTTTCCGATTTCAGCAGATTTGGCATTTCATACCCATGCTGGAGATAAAAATACACCTTATTATAGTTTAATATTGGAATTATAAAGATCTCAGTTAAGTATTTTTGTTTTGATCAGGGAAGCCTTCGATATTCAAATACTTGCTTGATCTGTATCTCATTCGTTATTCTCGGGATGAATAACTTGTTTTTGAATAATCACGGCAATCAATCGTTTTTTTTTTTGTCTCAAGCAACGATATTGTTTAGCTTCATTTTATTATCAAGCCAAACACAGTGTAGTATGGAGAGGAATAAATATGCTCACTAACCTAGCATTTTCCACGTCTTGTTCATATAGCTGGCACTGGCGCGGTATTTGCCATTAGAGCACCTGGTCCACACACAAATATGTCACTCTGTGGTTGTATTTATATTGAAACTACAATTCGAACATCCAAGAAAACCTAACCTGCTGTTAATGCAGGTAGAATATCCTCACCACATGGATTATTTGTCAATATTTGTTGCATTGCATATATATGGCACGGCATTGGTGGTTACTTCACATGTTTATTTGAGTTAATTGTTTCGGTTGCAGAAAAAATAGCATGTTTCATTCGCAAATTTTGCTTTCGCTCGGCTTCGCTAAACGCTCCGCCTCGCAAATGCAAAATTTGCTTGTCAAACAAAGTGTCACTTTTGATCCTAATGAAACAATCTACTATTTTTCTTTCACGGGAAAACAGTTTGGCATTTCATCTCGGCGGGCAGGTTATAAAATGTCACTTTTCATAAATAACTTTTTTCCCGTGGGAAAAAAGTGAGTACTTTTTTCCCGGATATATATCACATATATATATATATATATACACTGTTAATGGCTTTTGTTGTGCTATAGTTCCAAAAAATGAGTCAATAATACCGTCTCCGAGAAAGAACTGCAAGTCCTGTTATCTTCCATTCGACTTCGCGGTTGCGTATATTACTGAACAACCACTAAATTCGCAAATTTTTGAAATCAAATCACAGACTGAGACTGACAGAAGTGACATCAGATATCTGATTACATCAAAAGAATGATAAAGATGTAAAAGCGGCTGGTGAAGTTTGGCAAGCTGATTTCGAGGCACCCTGTATATCGAAGTAGCAAAGGTATCAATTCCCTCCCGGATGTGTAGTAAACATGAGACTAAGGTGTGAAGTAGCCTTTCCCGTACGGAATGAAAATCCGAGGTTTTATGGAGCAGTCTTCGCGGTGGTTCTGACATGATATTTTCATGAAAGAGTATTGCTGGTAGAAATACCGAGCATAGATATAGTCGACTTTCTGGAAATGAGCATTGATATATCAGGCATACTGGACTCCACCTTTCTGGAGAAAATGCAGGCTTTGATCTTGGTTTTGGGGCATTGAATTCGACTTTGTTGCTTCCCTAGGCTGTAATTTCAGCAAGATCATCCCAGGGTTGAATTGTTTTGATGGTCATGAGTTCTTAGTTTCTAGGGAAGAAATATGAATTCGGTAAGAGAATGCAGTATGGATAGTATGGAGTAGGGACAATGTGGCCAAAATTTATCTCAGATGTGGAACGCCGGAATTGTTGACTATACGATACTTCGTCCACCACCACATGGAAAGATGTGCCTGAAATAAAACTCGAGTTTGGCAGAAGAACTTCTGGCTCTGCCAGGAGAAGGGAGCGACCATGAGTAGACAGGCTTTGGCACTGTGAGAGCCTATCAAGAGATGGAGACTATGAGGTTCCTAACGCTAGAGGAGGGAGCCAGATCCGAGCTATAATCTGATCTAATCTAAAAAAAGTAGAATCTACCTTCTTCAGGCGTGGACCCGTATGACGATCAAGTAAATGTCACCTCATGGCAATGCTCAGAAAACTCCACTTTCTGGAGAGCAACTTCAGGTCAACTACAAGGGAAAAGATTCATCAACTATACGAAAAAACAGAACCGAACCCCAGATTAACAAACGTACAGCTACTCAGTGTCAGCAAACCGTCCACCACAACAAAGAGCGATCTGCCTTAAAGAAAACTGAACAGTTGATCATCGATTGGGCGACAGCCATATTGTGTATCATTATAATGATTCCAGCTACTCCATTCCAATATTTCTGGTGTTTTTGTATGCTCGATCCATTCTGTACTGATTTCACGTGTTGATCTTTTTATGCCAGATACTGATTCTGGGCCAGTGAATGCTGCTAAAAATCCTTTCCGTGTAAGCTCACCTGCTTCTTCCTTGTTGTGCTGGTGGTTGTTTCCTCATTAGATAATCTAAATAATTATTCATCCATTCCATTTTTTGGCCTGATACCCACAAGAAAACGATTGGAAGGAAAGTATATTCGCAAAATATCCCTGATTATATTTTGCAAGTATCGTACCATAATCGCTGATCAAGATGTTTCTTGAACATAGTGTCAGTAGACCTCCTGATTTGTCCTATGTACGTTTTGCCAAAATCATCATGACTTTTTTCGAGTCCTTCCAATTCCAGTTTCGTTTGTTTTTTCGTTCATATTGGCTCCGAAACTGATATACCGATTTGAAAAGTTCTTTCACCACAATTGGACGCTGTAGGTGGCGCTGCTGTCGGTACATCAACTACTAAACGGCTTTACTGATTGGTTCGAAATCTTTAATAAGTAATACAACAAAAACGATACGAAAGATACTGAGAGGATGATAATAGATGTAAGTATATAATAGTAGCTCTAGCTAAGCAGGGGGTTTGTTGATCAGAACGACTGCACAAATTTCTAATTTACAGTTGAGACTATCATTTTCATTTCGAGACTAATTCGAAAGTTGCTCCAAATAAACTCCCCGCCGCTGCTCGACACGCCCCCTTTTCCCCCCACAGGGCACCCACAGCGTTCGGTGACGTTCTCAAGACTGCGTCTGCAGGATTACGGGTATTGTCCTGCAGGACGAGGTGTCGATTGCAGGAGCCACGGGGGCATTTTGAACAGGAGACGGCGATGGGATCGAAAATAGTACCTATAGGAAAAAAATTACTGACGATTCCACTCTTGTTCTCGGGAACCAATCAGAATCGATCATTTTCACGGCTTTTTCTGTATTACAGCGATATTTTGTATTTGTTCACTAAATTTTATCGGACTTGCTCTACCAATCCGGATTGACCCAGACGCGTGACCATCCAACCTGGTTTTTTAGCGATGCAATTTCTGACTATCAAAACGTCAATCATGTTGGACGCCAGAATTATAGATGCAGTATGCCCAATACTCTCGCGAGGCGCTCGTTTTTCGTCTCAATCATGAAATAGTCATACGAATACAACTAGTGATAGCATTTTTCCTGATGAAAATATCCGTCGATTGCCATATACAGTCGTGGGTCATGAGGAACTGTAAATACTCCTACCACGAATGCAGGCCGTTGGGGGAATCACCTAATGATCTTCAGGTAGTGTCTTCTCCTCTTCTCTACCAATATATAGGCTGAATTATGAGATTTGGCAAAAACATGTTTTGGTCATAAGTGTCCTGGTTACGAACTCCATTCTCGATTCAGGTTCAAAGGTGGAGTCTGCCCCGACTCTGAGGCTAACCTTTCATGCCAGCGTATAGAAAGTTTGGAACCGAAAGACTGTGATGTGGTATGGATCAAGCTAGTCGATACTAAACTAACCAACTGACCAAATTTATCTGCTGCCTTTTCTATCGCCTAATGATAATGAATATAACGACCTCTTTGAGTTCTTATCACTTAAACTGGACTTCATTCAGGAGAACCATCCAACAGCTGAAATCATAATCATGGGAGACTTCAGAGCACACAACGCAGCCTGGCTCAAATTCTCTATAACAAAACAGATGATGCAGGTCGTCGAACTGAGGCTTTCACCATCACTCATGGTCTTGAACAACTTGTCGAACTACCAACCCGCATTCCAGATGTCAACAATCAGTCTGTCAATACACTAGCTCTTTCTCTCACCAGCAATCCTCATCCATATAGGATAGAAGTTTGTGTCCCACTTGGAAACTCTGACCACACCCTCATCTCCACAACCTGCTCTTTCCATGTACCATCCAGCACCACAATTCCTACCCGTCTTATGTGGCATGACAATTCGGCCGACTGGGAAGGTCTTCGTATGTTTTTTCAGCGTTTCCATGAAAGAGAGTTTGTTTCTCCTCAGCAAATCCAACACGATGTGCTGAGACAATTTCTGAAATCATCATGTTGGGGATGCAAACCTACATAGCAAACACTGCAAGGAGAGCATCTTCCGATAAGGCCTGGTTCATTAGGAACTGCTCTAGAGCTGTCGCTTCCAAACAGGCAGCATTCCATCGATGGCAGAAAAATCCAGGCCCTGAGACTAGAGCAGAATATGTCGAGGTTAGAGGCATATGCAATGGGACAATTCGATCATCAAAGGATGCTCATAATGCCAAAATAAGATCAAAACTTGTTGAATGTCCTAACGGATTCCGTTCATTTTGGTCCTTCGATCGCCAAAGCTGTAGGGAGAAACTTCACTTCCAGCACGTTTCCTCCTCTAACCAAGTAAGATGGAATACTAGCCACAACTGCCTAGGAGAAAGCCAACATTTCTACTCTTACAAATTGGGGATATTCCCGTCCAACTGAAAAATTGCAAGAGTACAACCAGTTCCTGTAAAAGGCAAAAAGACCCTACCTAGCAACTACAGACCGATCGCATTGCTATCTATTATTTCAAAGATCATGGAGAAAGCTATCAACATCGAGCCCATGGAATACCTGGAACATTCAGGTATTCTCAACGATAGGCAATATGGCTTCCGTCATCAGAGATCAACTGGTGACCTGCTCGGTTACGTCTCACATATATGGCAGCAATCTATTGAAAAATATGGTGAAACCTTAGCCGTGGTACTTGATATCTCCAAGGCATTCGATCGAGTCTGACACCACTCCACTGAACTCCTCGCCAAGCTTCCATCTTATGGCTTACCTCCCCAGCTATGTTCTCTGCTAGCTAGTTTTCTCTCAAACAGGTCTCTCCATGTAGTGGTCGACGGAGTTTCATCATAAATGCTGGTGTTCCGCAAGGATCAATTCTAGCACCAACACTATTTCTACTCCATATCAACGATTCGTTGGAAGCAACTTCATGTCCTGTACACAGCTTCGCGGATGATAGTACCCTCCATACCGCCTTCTTTTCCAGGGCTCCAATACCAGCTAGGCAAATCAGAAACGAACTAGGAAGAAATGTTGACAACATAAATATGGACTTGGCAACAATTCTCGAATGGGGATCCAATAATTTTTCAGATTTCAATGCAAACAAAATACAAGCATGCCTTTTCTCTAGAAAAGCCGATCTCACTGTGCCCAACATAAGCTTGTCAGGAGTAACCATAACTTTGGAAGCATCCATTTCGATGCTTGGTATTACTATCAGCAATAACTTTTCTTGGGAAAATCACGTGAGATCAATTGCTAAATGTGCATCCCAAAAACTTGTTTTTTTGTCTCGGGCCAAGAGTTGTTTCACTTCCAGTCAGCTGCTTATGATCTTTAAGGCACAGATCCAACCTGTCCTGGAATACTACCATATTTGTAGTGCAGCACCCAAACATACCCTAAAACTGTTGGATTCTGTCCAAAAAAGGGCAATTCGTCTCGTGGGTGATGCCTAACTCACAAACTCACTAACTTCTCTGGGACACCGTAAAAAAGTTGGCGATATTTAACATTTCTACAGATACTTCCACTGCATATAACAGGATTATACGAGGGAATATTCATAGTATTATTAACATCACATGAATGTATCAATTTCAGAATTAGCGTTCAACAGCAAACTCGGCTATCCAGTACTGCGATCTGGCTCTATTTTATAGATATTTTCATAGACGATGCTCTTCTGAAATATCAACAATTGTTCGTCCCTTGGCAGTCCTCGCGAGATTAACCCGTCGAGTTGAGGCTTTGCACCCCTTCGTGGTCACTTTGGAGACCTGCAGAACATCTCTTTCCAAAGACTCGTTCATCTAACGAACAGCGAGGCTCTGGAACAAGAAATTTAAGAAGAACACCAATTCCTACCTTATTTTCCTTGGTTCTCGCGATGTTCTCTGAACATGAAAGGATATCCCTTTTCGTGGAAACCAGAACATAAAAAAAAACGAAGATCCCAATTGTTTAAAAGTCAGATCTCTGCGAACGTTCCGCCTTCCATCAGCACCGTCCATCGTGAATCTCGGAATTTCCACCTCTCCCGCATTTTCCCGATGTTTTCCCGTCTCGTAGCTACCGTTGCACATCGAAGAAGCATTTTTCGCTAGTTCGCAGCGCCGCCGCTAGGTGGCTGGCGAGATAGAACTGTCACGGTCGGAGCAAAAAGGGCAGGTCGTGGCTGTATGAATATAGATTGGCTGTTTTGCGACCGCATGTGTGTGAATGGCGTACGACGTTGTCGAATCCAATGAAATTCAGGGGATTCTTCGACATGTCTTTAATGAATGAATGGTTATTGTTTCATTTTCTAATCGCACTTCGAGCAACACCACCACATTTGTATTGTTTTATCTGTCGACCAATTCCAAAAATTTGATGGAACACATCAATTAATTAATCAAGAGGGACATTTTTTCAATGTTGTACGTGACAAATAGTCAGGAAAGTAGTTGTTTTCTGTTGAATATTCAGAATGATATCATGTGCTTATCTTTATATGAAGAAGAATGCAAATTCTCTACTTCAGAAGATTTTGTTCTCAAATTCTTATCGTGTACGTTCAATAGATGTCATTCAATGTTCGTCGTGGCATATAGCCAGGAAAGTAGTTGTTTTCTGTTGAATAAACCGAGAAATAATTAATATTTTCATCACATGGAGAATGCGAATTCTTAATGTATTTATTTATATACAAATTGTTTTCGAAATAAGTACATATAATCAGCACATGGATATTATACAGTCTAACGAATATTCCCCGGATATCAGATGTTTACTATAACTCTTTTGATTAACAAGAAATTTCATCCCGAAAATTGAACAAAAAACGAGAAAAAAAATCAAGTAGGTATGTCACTTTAAAACAATTTAAATGATTGAAATCCGCATGATTGTGCCTTCCGCATGAAAATTTAAACAGAGGTGACGTCAGAATTGATACAGTGTGAAACTTTTGATGGAAACAGGTGTCCAACCTCAAATTTCATTTTGATCCCTAAATTTTTTTATTGGTGCCACTCGATAGTATACGTCGAGCTCACTCAAGGCTTGAAATATTTGCACTTATTACAATGCCACCCTGTATATATATTTCCATTTTCTTGTGTTCATATATGAATATATCTGAGAATATTCCTTTTCTAAAGGAGCTGAGAGGGAGAGGAGTAGAGCGACCGATCACCTTAACTTTAGCACACCACGTGATTCAACGTATACTTCCGCCTCGAATGCATGCCTTACCACGTGCTGTCCCAAAGTTAATCTCGAGGTTAATCTGGTCGGCCTCAATCAACATATCATGTGGAATCACCCTGTTCGATGATAATAATTATTACACGCGACGAATCGCGCTGAAATATGCCTGTAAGCCTTTCTGAAAAGCGCCATTGCAGGAAGCCGAAAATGAATGGATTGATTGTTCGTTAAATGTGGCACAGCGAAAAGCGGAGGCTTATGTAATCTTATGTAAATATGTATCCGAACCGAGATGAAATGTTACCAACAATAATGTTTACGTATTGCGAATGGAACTTCTTCCTTTTTGTCCTGCACCAGCTGGATTTATTTGTCTACAAGTGTGAAAGATGATAGATATAGGTACAATGTCGAAATAAGTATTGATGATGGAATATTTTATTTCCACTGATGCTAGCTTTAGAACACACCATAATTCGCGATTGAAAATAAGCGTACGTCACCTATCGCAGTTCTTGAAAGTTGTCAAAGCGGCATGTTTACTTTGTTTTCATTGGATCACATTTGTTTTTTGTTTGCGCTCATTGGACATATCATCGAAATAAACCGCTCAGAAGTGTTCAAGTTGCTGCCGTCAGGTGGTGCGACGTGTTATTTTCTATCGCGAATCAGCGAAGATATTCATCAAATTTTCAATCTAAGGAATCAATTAATGTTTCCTTGGTCTCCCCTCTGAAATGCACTGAATTTTGTATCCCATATGAAATGTCACTCACTCATGAATGAAAGATCTAAGTAGCTTCCAATGATAATTCCAATCATTTAAAAATCCACGTTATTGATTTGTTGTAAATTTTGTGGTGATAATCGAAAACATCATGTTTTCGATTTTTTATACACGGTGACTTGAAAAGTGCAATTATTCAAAAATTGTAACGTTGATAAAAAACACCCCGTATGAGATAGTGATTTGAAAATTGATATTAGAGTATTTGTAACTAGTCCGAATCGATTGCCTACATCAACATTTTTGTAAAAAAATTCCTAATCCGTTTTCTTCAATTTTTCTGGAGTTTTTGTGATCTCAGTAGGCTAAGAAATTGTAATTGATGAATTTTGTTTGCTACTCAGTTCTTCTGGTGGTATCTGTCTGCAAACTGTTTATTTGTCGCAATTAACTCTTCCCTATTTCTTGTCCTCAATTTGTAAACCTTGCAGGAGAGTTGAAAAGGAGATTCGATCGAGAATACAAAAATTTGAACTTGTTAGGAATAATTGCTGTTTTGTCCTTTGTCTAATTTTTGTTGTTAATTTTTGATAGGTATCACTTGGTTTCTATTCATTTCTTGATGAGAAAAATCTCAATTTTCAGTGATTTTATTAGTTATTCATCTCACTCTGTAGTCAAATGTTCTAATCATGACACCATCATGCCTGATATCATTCAAATTCTAAGAATTATTGTACACGGTGATTTGAAAAGTGCAATTATCAAGAAATTGTTACGTTAATAGAAAACACCCCGTATGAGATATTGTTTTGAAACTGATATAAGAGTATTTGTGACTAGTCCGAATCGATTGCCTATACATCAAAATTTTTGTGAAAAATTGACTAATCCGTTTTCTTCAATTTTGCTGGGGTTTTTGGGATCGCATCAGTAGGCTAAGAAATTGTAATTGATGATTTTTTTTTGCTCGAAAAAGTAGATAACTTTGAGTTGTATACTGTGAGAAAAAAAAATTTGAAATCGCCCTAGGAATACGAAAGTACAGGGGTGGGCTTGACACTTGACATTTGGTACATAATCACTTCTGGAGTTCCTCAAGGTGCTCATTTAGCACCCTTACTGTTCAATTTATTTGTTAATGATGTATCTTCTTGCTTTAAATTCAGTTCAATATAATTATATGCTGACGATATGAAAATATATCTAAAATTGAAGAGACCCTCCTCCTCAACTCATCTTCTAGAGGACTTGGACCGGTTCTCTGTGTGGTGCCACAAGAAAAAACTAGTTCTTAATATTCCAAAATGTAAATATATTCGTTTCAGCAAAAATCACAGCATAATTAACAATGATGAGTACTCCTTAAATGATGTAGTCATTGAAAAGGTAGACATTATGAAAGATCTTGGACTTGGTATACTTTTTGACTCTAATCTTAGCTTTATTCCTCATATTGAATTTATCTGTAACAAAGCTTTGAGAGACTGTGAGACTTGAAGATGCTAGGGTTCATCAAACGATCAACAAAGGACTTTCATAATATCGTGGCATTGAAATCCCTTTACTTTCCATTGGTACGCTCTCAACTTGAAAATAGCAGCTCTGTGTGGTGTCCTGCCTTCCAAGCTCATATCATGAAAATAGAAAGAGTTCAGAAACGTTTTTTGCGATATATTGGTTTCAAGCTCGGTATTCCTATGGAGGAATTTGATTATGACAATATTTTAAATCGCCTAAACATAAAAAGCCTAGAAGAGCGTAGAAGCAACAATGACATCATCACTATTCAAAAATTATGTAATAATCAGATTGATTGTCCTGAATTATTGGCCTCCCTAAAATTTCATGTTCCTCAAAAACGATTTCGTTATAGCAGCACTTTCAATTTAGAAACTCATAGAACTATATATGCAAACAATAACCCGATAAACAGGATGATGACGCTGAGTAACAGAGTGAACTGGGACATTTTTAACACTGGCACTGAAAGAGCCAAACGCATTCTTGCAATAATGTAATGTTTTTATTTTCAATGTTCATTGTATTTAAAGTGTAGATATGTATAAATCAATCAATGTTCTGTGATATGTTGTATAGGCTATATATATTCATGTTTTTTTTACACTGGGTTCACCCGTTAATAAATAAATAACATAGATACATACATACATTTCCATTGAATTTGATTATGTTCAAATTCAAAGCAAAGGCTCGAATTTCTACTCTCTCAGTCATAAAAATGGCTTCGTCTAAGAAATTCATCAGATAAAAAAACAGTCCATCCCAACAACATACTTCAGCTGACGTTTTCCTTGTAGCGCTAGTTGTTTTCTGTTGAACTGGGCGACCTCTGGCCCCGACCCTCCAGCAAAATAAATCATGGTGTACATAAATTTTTGCAAAAATCCCCGAGGCCCATTTGACCGAATGTTCGCGATAGGATGACGTTGAGCGATAGTGTATAAGACCATAAGAGGGGCCCTCGTGCTAGATAGCACCCTCTAGGGTCATCCTCAGCCCTCTCCGGTCGAATAGCCGGAGAGAATGCTGGGCCCTTGCCAGAGAAGTAGGAATGGGAGAAGGACTAAATCAGGGGTGCCCATACTTTTTCTTGGGGAGATCGACCTAGCAAAAATATTCGACTAGGAGATCGATATTTAAACCAACTAAAACCAAAATATAATGACACCATCATACCATCATTTCAGCCTTTTGATCGTCCACTGCTAGACATAAAGGCCTCTTTCAATGATTTACGCGACGCACGGTCTGCGTTTTTTGCATATTATTAAATTTTTAATCATCCAACACTACAAAAATAATAAAAAATATTACTGATGAGTGATAAAAAAGAAAAATTATTTGAACGCTGATGTCGAAGCATAACATTGGTGGTCCTCCGCGAAATTTTCATAATTAGGGATGTTTTCTGTTAATGCTAAACGCAACAGGCATTATTCTCATATGCGGAAATGCAGACTCGCACAGATATGATGATGCAAAGAAAGCAGTTATTTGTAGGGCAATTTGTTTCATAAATGGATATTTTATTTCGGATATTGATGACCAGTAAGAATAAGAATCACTGTTGCCGGCTCTAGCTTTTAAATTTATATCCGAAATGAGCTTCAAGCCTTCGCGATCGACCGGTCGACATATACGTATTAATAATCAATACGGATAATCTCTATCTGTTTCCATAGCGAAACATGAAGCCGATTTTTGAAGACAAATGACTATCCATAAGGAAAAGTGAGATACGATCAGACACATACTGCTTTGATTGAAAGGCTAGTAAACGTCATTGTCCACCGAAACGCATGTCTTTGATGACTACGTAGTACGTATCATGCCACCAAATCCTTATGGATATTCATTTGTTTCATATTTTTGGCTTCATCCTGGCACCCGTTATGATCCGTATTGTTTATTAATACGTATATGCCGGTCGATCGCGATCGACCGTATGGGCACCTAGGGACTAAATCATAGAAATATAAAATGAGTCTGTATGTAGATTTCTTGTTTTTCTTTTCTTATATTCTGGTTCCTACGAAAATGGATATCCTTTAATGTGCAGAGAAACTCGTGAGAACCAAGGGAAATGAGGTGAATTGGTGTTCATCTTAAATTTCTGGAGGTTATATGCCTCGGGGAACATCTCCCTTGGCAATGTGTTGCAGAGACTCGCTGTTCGTTGGATGAACGAGTCTTTGAAAGGAGATGTTCTGCAGGTATCCAAAGTGACCACGAAGGGATGCGAAGCCTCAACTCGACGGTTTAATCTCGCGGGGACTGCCAAACGAGGAACAATTGTTGATATTTCAGAAGAGCATCGTCCATGAAAATATCTATAAAATAGAGCCAGATCGCCAACTTTTCTACGGTGTTCCAGAGAAGTGAGTGAGTTTGTGAGCGAGGCATCACCCACGAGACGAATTGCCTTTTTTTTTTGACAGAATCCAACAGTTTCAGGGTATGTTTGGGTGCTGCACTCCAAACATGGGAGCAGTATTCCAAGACAGGTCGGATCTGTGCCTTATATAGATCATAAGCAGCTGACTGGAAGTACAACATCTCCTGGTCCGGAACAGAAAACCAAGTTTTTGGGAAGCACTTTTAGCAATTGATCTCACGTGATTTTCCCAAGAAAGGTTATTGCTGATAGTAATACCAAGCATCGAAATGGATGTCTTCAAAGGTATGGTTACTCCTGACAAGCTTATGTTGGGCACAGTGAGATCAGTTGTTCTAGAGAAAAAACATGCCTGTGTTTTGTTTGCATTGAAATCTATCCAGTTATTGGAAGCTGTGTACTGGACATGAAGTTGCTTCCAAGAAATCGTTGATATGGAGTAGAAACACTTGATATTGGAAGAAAAAAGTGAAAAAAGATATTGTTTTCACAATTATTGTTATTCTATATCTAATGACTGTCGCATGTGAAGGGCTATAAGTAGAGTGACGACAATAGACATCCAAATGGCTGCCATTTTCGATATGTCAAGTCACTGGATAATAGCTAAAAATCTGAAGGGTATATCTCATGCAATAATGAATTTGCGCCTTCGAAGTGCCCACCTGATGTTAGGTTCAGATATTCGATATTTTTATTTCATCATCTGAATAATCTGAGACTTACAAGTCCCAAAAGACTCTAGTAGTTAATATCCAAAATATATTCTCATCAATGAGTCTTATTTCATCAAATCAACAAAATGTTTATAGTTGAATCGACATCGACATTATATTGGATCGACACATAATTTGTTTTTGAGAAAACCATATATTTTTTTGATGGAATTGATATTATATTGTTTATTCAATTAGACTACATTCTTGATTTGAACAAGCTGCTTCCATGAAATAATCATGTATCTGGTTGATTCAACTAAAAATTGCTCAGTCCAACAAGAATAAGTCAAGCATAAATAATTTGTTGATGCAACAAATTCTTTTTTTCCATGTGTGATTAGGAAATGTTATCGTTTGTGAAGTTCTTTACATTTAAAATAAATATGTTCATGCATTGATAGTCCTTCCTTTGTTCCTATATCTATTGAGCCACTATGCCATTCTCTGGATGAAGAACATACGGGATACGATAGCAAACAGTATCCCATATGGCACGCATTGGAAAAAACCTCGCTCATCATACTTGTAATTCGTATTTGTACACACTCTGAATGTCTGTTCTGTTGCTCACGGTGCGGTGGTTGAAGTCCTCCGGGATATTTGAGTCGAATTGTTAAATCATGGGTGAAATAAAGGGATGACAGGTACTTTGAGACATATGATGAGTTGTTTGTTTTTGTACGGAAGCCACTGGATCGGATGATGATAACATCTGGATAAGTACCTACTTAGATATATGTGTTTTCAAATATATGAATTTTCGATTTTGTAATACAGCAATGGGCGTGTACAGCTTAGTAGAACTTTTAATTCAAACCATGTTTATAATGATCCTTTTATACATAAATAATGATTGACGACGATATTCGAAGGAAAAATTAACTGGAATGTTTCATTTTTGGACATAAATTATAGTACCTTCTGAAAACGGACCCTCTTATGACGTAGAAATCTCATCTCGCCATAGTTAACCGAAAATACCAAACGACGGAGACTGAGGCAACTGATATAACGTGACCCATGTGTGACACTTATCACTGTTGCCATATCATCCAAACAAAATATCCGAGAGATCGAAATCGATATTGAAATATCTTTCGATATCCACTACCGGCACTACCACTACTGCAGAAAAATATATTCAAGTTGTCGATTGTAGGTTGAATCATTGAAATATAAACAATCTCTAGACAACGAAATGTCTCAATCTCAAAACCATTTGCACCATTACAATTTCACAATAATTCAATACATTTCTCTTCTAGAATTCCCATTTCTTCCCAGGAAACTAAGAACTCACGGTGCAGGCAGGTATCAATGCTGTCAATGAAGACCTTGCTGAAATCACAGCCTGGGGAACCAACAACCTAGTTGAATTCAACGCCACCAAAACTCAAGCCTGTATTTTCTCTAGAAAGGCGGAACTCAGTATGCCCGACATTGTAATGTCTGGGACCACCATCCTCACCAAGCCCACCATATCTATGCTCGGTATTTCCATCAGCAACACTCTTTCATGGGATAATCATGTCAGATCCATCGCAAAAGCTGCTTCACAAAAACTCGGATTCTTGTTCCGTGCGAAAAGCTACTCTACACCTCAACAGCTCCTCATGATCTACAAAGCGCAGGTTCGGCCTGTTCTAGAATACTGGTCCCACATATAGGGTTCAGCACCAAAACAAACGCTGATGCTCTTAGATTCCATCCAGAGAAGAGCCATTCGCCTGGTGGGTGACGCCACACTCACTCACTCTTTGACATCATTGGAACACCGTAGAAAGGTCGGCGACCTTCCACTTTTCTATCGATACTTCCACGGGAAATGTTCTTCGGAAATCTCTGCTATATCATCCCTTCACTAGCAATACCAGTCAGACGAACTAGACAAGCCCAGTCAGCACATCCTTTCGTTGTCAACCTCGAAAGATGTCGAACAGCACTTTATCAAGACTCCTTCAACCATAGAACGGCTGGGCTCTGGAATTCATTGCCTGAGGGAGTATTCCCAACAACATATAATCTCCAGAAGTTCAAAAAAATTCCAATACCTACCTCCTATCCCTATCCTCCCTAGGAACGCACGATGTTCTTTGAACATTATAGGGATTACCTTTCGTGCGCTCCAAGCGATAAAAAATAGTTATTTGTTTAACTAGGCAGCAAAGTAGTAGATTGACTGCCGTGGCTGAATTCATAGCCGAGCGTAGCGAGGCTAGGAATCCAGCTAAGGCAGTCAATCTACTTTGCTGTCGAGTTGAACATATAATTTTTTCTTCGATTGTTCATAATGATATGGCTACAATTCCCACAATCTCTTTATTCTTCCTGTACAGTGTACAATTGAAAGAAAATTTGATAGAAATCGCAGTTGTTGGTTTGACAATTCATGAAATTTCTGACAGTTGTGCGAAAAAATATCGATATATTTAAATTATTATATAATGGACAGT
The DNA here is from genome assembly GCA_918026855.4 of Phaedon cochleariae. Classification (NCBI taxonomy): domain Eukaryota; kingdom Metazoa; phylum Arthropoda; class Insecta; order Coleoptera; family Chrysomelidae; genus Phaedon; species Phaedon cochleariae. The sequence goes on along the minus strand of OU896717.1, from coordinate 38,667,315 downwards.
GATAGCGACCTGGAAGTATACTTACACCTCCATTAATAAGGGAGGTGGCAAAAAATATAGAGTTGAATTTGTTGCCGGAGAAGTCTCGGATGAAATATGAAGGAAATTATAAACGATTTATGGATTTTTAATTTTGCTGATACATATCAATCAGCAAAGTAACCACTTTGCTGCCTAGGCAGGAAAAGTAATACTTTGCTGATTGATATGTGTCAGCAAAATTAATATTTGCTGCCAATCGGAGGAAAAATATATAACCTCCAGAAATTTGAGAAGAACACCAATTCCTACCTTATTTCCCTTGGTTCTCACGATGTTCTCTGAACATTACAGGATATCCCTTTTCGTGGGAACCAGAACAGAGAGACTGGAGAAATATGGTGGAAATAAGCTATACGCATATGAGAGTAATAGTTATTTGTTTGACAATGCAGGAAAGTAGTATAGAATTCAGCCAAAGCAGTCAATCTACATTTCCTGTCGTGTGACACATGTGATTTTTTTATTGAAAACTTCCTTCACTGCTTCAAAATTTGCAATTTGGACATGGACCCTGGTATTATTTTCTTCACTGTATTGCCCTGCATGAATCGTTTCAAAATTCCGAATTAAAATTCGGTCTCAGCTGATTCTTTTATGAGCAAAAATTCTAGAATACTTTCTGCTATTGAGATAAAATGGCGATAAAATTAGCATTTTCTCCGAGAAGCCGTAGATAGGCAAGAAAAACGACGACAGGTACCTACCTATTTCCAGAGCACACTCTCATTTTAACTGTCTCATTTGGTTGATGTACCTAATTTGGATTATGAATGGACAACTAATCCTATATTAGCCGTGTTTTAGAGCGCTGCATTTTATATAGAGTTTATGAAATTGATGGATGAATAAGAGCGTGCAAAGGCACACGACAAAATTGCTGGTAATAATGCAATGTTATTAGGAGTCTGATGGGGTATTTATGTTGCATTAGAGATAATTATGAAAATTGTCTACACCGAAGGCAATTTTAGATTTGAGATTTCTATAAGTACATGCATGCATTGGAATAATAAGTCTAGCTGATGGCACGTATCAAATAATCATACGCCAATTGTGAATTTATATTGAATATATTATTGAAAAGCATGCACACGCACATCTGTACTGCACATTTTCTAGGAATAAAAACCCAAAGTATTATTATTAGCTTAGCTATAGTTGTCGTCATTACAAGTCAGCAGACGTTTCGATATTTCGCTCTAAGCTCAATAGTCCTTTATTTATGAAAACAACAGAATGATAATATTGTATATTCATCTTTGAAAACACTAACATCCCGCTGGTCGTGGTCCGGTCACCCCTACCACAGAAATTTGTTGGGTATTCTGTGCCCCTACCTCATTTTCAATTAAGAAAATGTTTGCGTCAGTTCAACCTATCTTACCACACCACCGTCACCACATTTACTACAAAATTTCAACTATATACTAAACATATGTTGACTGTCACACCACCGTTACCAAATTTATCACAAAATTTCAACTATACAGGGTGTTTCAAAAAAACCTGACCCCCTTGCTATAGGGTTGGTAGAACACTGTAAAATAAGTTAGGTTTGCTCAGTGAAAAAATGTCGTAACGACATCCGTTTTCGTGATGCAGGGTGTTGAAAAAATGATTTTTTTACACATTTTTCATGATTATCTCGGAACTACTGTCAACATTGTTATGAAACTTTGTATGGATGTTTCTTCAAATCTAACACATCGCATGAATTTGTTTTTATATCTGACTCTCATAGAGGGCGCTAGCTACACGGTTCGTACCGCGTAGTTTAGAACATAACTTTTTTGAGGTTAGATTTTTCAATCCAAATAAATGATATGAACTTGTACATCATTCAATTTTACACCAAAAAGGTACTACTGGTGAAACTTGGTACTATGTTCGGTTTTTGGAATAATTCGATTTGAAAATAATGGAGTAATAGCTGATGCTGGTATAAAATGAATTTTATTGAGTTCAATTACCTATTTATTCAGATTCAAAAACAATAAAAATCATTCTTGTGCTGAAGTCATGGATAGCACAAAGAATCATAAGTAGAAAATTAAGAGATATTTGACTAGAAACATGAAATATAGAATCAGTTAGAGTAAGTGTTCAAAATGTCCTACGTTTCGACGAATACACGATTCTATATTATTTTTTTGAGAATGTTTTATTCTTCTAAACAGTTGAGGATCAGCTGTTAGGTCATTTATGTGATGTCCAATTATGTCTCACAACTATTGACGAGAATTTTCCTATGTAGCATAGACTTTCTGATCAAGATACAACAGAACTGTGTGTAGTCCATGTTCTTAGTCAAGTCTGTTTCGATGTTATTCTTGTGATTCATTATTAAATCAATAAGTTTAGGATCAGAAATGTAATGTTGTTTCCGGTTTTCAATAAATAGGTGATAATTTTTCATAATAGTCACTCGAATACTAGCTTTATACCAGCAACAGTTATCACTTCATCATTTTCAAATCGAAATATTCCGAAAACGGATAAAGTATCGAGTTTTACCAAGAGTACATTTTTGGTGTGAAATTGAATGATGTTCAGGTTCACATCAAATTCGGATTGAAAAATCTAACCTCAAAAAAGTTATGTTCAAATCTACTCGGTATGAACCGTGTAACTAGCGCCCTCTATGAAAGTCAGATATAAAAACAGATGCATGCGATGTGTCAGATTCCAACAAACATCCATACAAAATTTCATTACAATGTTGCCAGTATAGTTTCGACAGAATTATAAGAAATGTGTAAAAAAATATTTTTTTCAACACCTTGTATCTTGATAACGCATGCCGTTACGAAATTTTTTTACTGAGTAAACCCAAATTATTTCGCAGTGTTCTACCTACTCTAGCAAGGGGGTCAGGTTTTTTTGAAACACCCTGTATACTAAGCATATGTTGATTTGGAAAGAAAAGAGGTTGAAATATTTTTGTAGAATAATCGCTATAAGCTCATCAGGTCAACGATATTATTGGTCCAGAACCGTGATGCAGCAAAGCAAAACATGGAGATAACGGAAATATCAAGGAGAGGTGGAATACTATTAGCGAATATAATTTTCATAATTTTTATTAGTTTGGCTGAAGAAGTCGTGGGCTGGTTCTGCTAAAAAAAAAAGAAAGCAACAATGAAAGTGATTCGAAGGCTAAGTAAGTGACATTCAAAGGCATTCAGAGGCCCTCTTGAACTTGCCACCATTACAAATATATATTCAAGGCGAAGCCAGAGCAGTCGTGAGTTGATTGTCCAGGGGTCAAGCACCCATAAGCAACACGCACGGTAAAGACTACAGGAAGCTATATGAAGAGTTGGAAAGTGACTCCATCATGGGAATGCCAACAAATGGCATAATTCCAAAATATAGCTTTTAAAATTTTCGAGATGAGTATAACCATAGATTAACGAGTCGTTAATCTATGGTATAACGGACAGAGAGGCATGGAAGGATGGACCTCCTATCAATGCAGACATTGCTGTCTATACGGATGGCTCCAAAACTGAGAAAGGGTCAGAAGCTGGTCTTTGTAGAGCCAAGCCAAAGACAAGAATATCACTGAGCTTAGGCAAATACGCGACGGTGTTTCAGGCAGAAATTATTGCAATACATCATTGCGTAAAAGAATTGATAAGGCCAGAGTTTGAAGGGAAAACCATTGCAATCTATTCGGATAGCCAGACGGCAATCAAAGCAGTTAACTCAATGCAAGTTAGCTCAAAGCTAGTATGGGACTGCTCAGAAACCCTAAATGGACTGAGCAGTCAGAACAGACTGATTTTAGCATGGGTACCAGCAGATACAGTGTACGAGGGCAATGAAGAGGCTGACAGCCCGAACAGTAGCAGATGCTAAGAATAATTAGTCTATGAGGTCTCATTTATTAGTTCTTCATCACCAAGCTGATCTGATCTCATCCAAGAAAAATACAGAGTTAACCTTCTTCGATCTTGAGCCCCTCTGTGAACAAGGACAATGTCAGTTGATGGCAGAGGTCAGAAAACGGAAAGAGATCGAAAACTCCACAGACAGTAAACAAACTTTGGTACTGTGGAGTGAGATGGTGTATCAAGAGGTCAAGACCAGGATTCTCACGCTAGGATGAGAGCCAGGAATTCCCAGATATTTTGGAAGATCTAAGAATTAGACTATTGGGTCTCAAAGCCTGGACATGACTTAAGAAATTCGCGTTGTATGGGCTATTAGTCGTTCACCAAGGAGATGATCTGCTCTCGGTTGAAATAGATGCATAATTTAGCTTCTTTAGGCCAGAGCCTTAATGGGAACCAAGTAAACGTCCCAAAGGCCGAGCTCAGGAAATTCCACCTTCTGGAGAGCTTTTGCAGATCGACTACAAGGGAAAACATTCATCAACCATTCGAAAAACAGATCCGAACAGCTACTCAGGATCAGCAAACCAGATTTGAAGCTCTATACACATAGGACACTGCCCTGTGGGGTACAACTTCAAAAATATAGGCCCAGCGGAGATTGACTTGCTGCTTCTGTGACAGAAAATGCAGAATACATAAATTCACTCACCTAGAAAAGATCTATCTCTCTCCTAAAAAAAAGCGAATTAGATGAGGTTCATAACATAAAATTCATCTACTATCTACAAACTAATCCCTCTTGCCGCAAAACTGACCTACACCTTTGCACATATGCCTTTGAGGCTCCACCCCTCATCATCCACAAAAATCCAGTATCTACAAAAATCAGTCCGCCAACGAGTGGAGAAGAAGAGAAGTGCAAGATCACAGGTGGCCGTTCGGCAGCGGGCGTTAATGAGGCAATTTAAATGCATAGCGCGAGGGTCGCCACCGATCATGACCGAACGATCCCGAGGGAGACCGACACCCCTCGAGTTATCTCCGCTCGAGGTTAGCAGGCAGAGCCAGAGCTTGCTCGATGCCTTTGCCGCTGACGGTGGACGGATTTTGATGACGTAGGCGATTTCGGGCTGTTTCGGACCCAAACTGGACAGATCGTGGATCAAGCTGGCGCAAAAGTTTCGTGGATCATCAGAACTTTCTTTTAATACCTATATTTGGGACAGTGTCGGCTCCTCAGAGTTGGCAACGGAGGCTGAGACCCTTCACGAATTTTCATTCATCGAAAAGTTCAATATACTTGTATAAAATATACACCGAAATAGCTTACGTTCTTTTTTCTTGGAATTTGAGGATTTGGCAACAATGCTTTCTTTACATAGAAGTATTCAGAATAAAATACAAATTTGAGGTCTCTGACCTGACCAATCGCTAGGGAGCACGTGTGACTGAGATGTTGAAAAGGATATGGTGTTTGGACTGATGTGCTTTTGTTTTGTCCAAACTTGTTGGCAATGTACAGTTGTAAATCGCGATATATAGATCTTGTTACATCTTTATTGCCGTTCACAACCAAACTTTTTACGTTCTACTTTTTACGTTTCTTATTCTGATTGGTGAAGCTGGCTCTGGAATAAAACATTAATTAAACTGAAGCAAATTCCTTTCCCAACAAAAACGTCAACGTCAGTTTTTTTTCTCAGTTATCTGTTCATCTGTCCATATTACCTCGGTTTTGTCACTTGTGCTTCATCTTTAAATGAAGTGTAGCAATCATAACGGGAGACCTTTTGAAGTACTTTGTGGTCTTCCGTATACTACTATCGATAACATCGGATTTAGTCATACCTGTTCGGGAATTGATCGGCTGAAAGGATGACGTAACCAATTAGTCATTAGAATTGTGAATCAAACTGATCACCAGTGTCGTTATATATTTCATTGCGTACGGTCGATTCAAGTGATATAAGAGTGAACTCGGAATCATTAATCGTGGGAGAAATTGCACAGAAGAGGAAACCAGACCGGAAACCAGCGACCGGTGATAAGTTTTTTATTCCTGTTACGAATTATATTCGATTTTTTTCGAATATTTTTTTCAAATTTTATATCTGTCATGGAAGGAGATATAATTATGTCATTGAATGTTTTTCGATAGTCACCTTCATGTCTTTCGACATACAATACTGGGAACTATTGATAAGTTACTGCACGCCGGAGTATATTTCTTGACCATTTGTAATCAGCACAGAGACCAAATTTATTTTCACGAGAATGAATGCACTTGGGAAGTAGGAGGTTGTTTTGAATTGAAACGTTAACATTCAGGTATATGAATTGAAAATATATTCATCAAGTGTTTACGAGGAATAAATGGAACTTCATGATGACCAATATTATGAATAAGGCTTTACATACAATACTAGGAACTTTTGCGAAGTTACCTTCACGACGAAGTAACGCTGGGACCAAATTTATCATTACGAGAACATTTAGGTACATGAACTTGAAATATCTTCATCAAGTGTTTAAGTACGTGGCATATAGATAGAATTTCATGATGGCCAATATTATTACGTCACTCAATTTCATTCTGGAATCAAGATATGCATACGACGAAGTATATTTCTTATAAAACCTCGATTTTCGAAGAGAAGTGAATGCAAATTTGTGTGGTTTCGGGCAATACACGGTAGCTCAATCGGTACGTCTCGCTCGCAGCATTGCCACCACATAATAACAGGTCTCTTCTCTTCTGCACCGTTACCCGGAGGAGAGAGGAGTGATCGCTGCGTGCTTTTGCCCGCCTTCTCTGTAATTGCGAATTGCGATTTCGAGAACGGGATACGGACGGCGAGCCAGGGCAGAAACTCTTCTTTTTCTTGCTCTCGTGGTCGTTCTTCTTCTTGGTTTTTCTGTGCTGTGGGGACTGTCCTCGGGTGCTTCTTATGGCAGGCTAATGAGCAATGAACTCAATATACCATTGAGTTCAATGCTAATGAGGCGGATACGAACTTTACAGGACGTACTTCGTATGTCGTCTCGTGCTCGAACAGTGTCATTCACAAAGTCGGCATCATATCTGAAAAACTTTTGATGACAATTTATTTCAAAATTCGACTTGGGTGGGTCAAAAAAATATGAAAGAGGGTCACGAGTGACTTTCATTTCATGTCAAAAGTTATATTCTTTCAAATTAATCGCTGAACATTGTCTTTTTTAAATACTGTCTGTAGGTTAATCAAGGAGGTGGCACATTCATTATTCCAGATTTTTTGGGATTTTCTCTTCGTTTCTATAAAATGAAAATATGAATATTATTTCAATATACGTGTAGTAAGGACAAATCAGATGATTTGTTCCAAAATGTCACTGCGTTTGTAGAATGTTCTTAAAAGAAAAATGTACTAGCTTGTCACTGACAATTTGTATTGAAAACGGTTTGGAGAAGAAAAATAAAGGTATATAGTAAAAATATCAAATGTTCACTTATATATCTTTGGACGTTTCGGGAACGAATCTGCTCCCGTTTTCAACATAAAAAATGGATATTTCAATAGCAAAATCGTATTTGTCTTGACACGTTTCAGTTCTCAGTGACAGACGTTAGCAATCAAAGAACATGGTATTCCCAACTGAAATCTGAAAATGGTAAATTCAAGATTAATTAATGAAAACACACTGTAACTCATTTGTCTATCATTTATGATTCGTGAGCTTTCCAGATATTTGATGATGATGAGCTCAATGTTGATGGCTTTCTCCGCTTCAACTTTGACCCCCTTCCCCTCATACCCCATAACCAAACTGAAAGCATTTGGCTTATCCATCTCTCTAGTAAACCTATTCAAATCAAACCTCACTAATCGTAAACAATATGTCCAGTTGAACGGCTACAAGTCTATCGAATATCTTGCAACATCTGGCGTACCACAAGGCTCCAATCTGAGGCCACTTCTTTTCAACATTTTCATTAACGACATTGGTAATGTAATTGACGTTAACTTTTTGCTATATGCGGACGACATGAAATTATATAGGTGCGTTCAATGATCATATTGACTCAATCCTGAAATCCGCATTTCGAGCATACGGGTTCATAGTACGCAACAGTCATGATTTCAAAGAGATATATACTCTTAAGAATTTGTACTACTGTTTTATTCGTTCGAAGATTGAATATGCATCGGTTGTTTGGAGCCCATACTATCGGAACAATACTGATCGTCTTGAAAGTCTGCAACGACGGTTTTTAAAACTGTTAAGTTACAGGTACATACCCTCCAATTGGTACACCTCATGGAGAGCTTTTTGAAACTTCCCAATTTGTAAGCCTGCACGTAAGAAGACAATACTTCTTGTTGGAAAAAATTGAGCTTTATTATCCCGAGATTATCTTCCAGAAATTGTGATACATTCTACTCTACAGGACTCCATTTGTGTCCTGTGTATATTTATTTCTCTATCTCGATAGGTGGCGTTTCCGTGGTTTCTAGGACCACGTCGGCACGAGATCAAAGACGACTGACATCAGTGACATCCGAATCTCCGCACCATCCTAGGTGGCTTGCGGTCAAAACAAACGACGATCTGTCGGTAGCGCACCGCCGACTTTGCGTTTTGCGGTCGCCAAAAGATATTACGGTGCCCTCTCACGGCTGACTCGATTGGGACGATGATGATGAAACAAAACACGCAATTTCGAGCGTAGGCATTAGACCTGGTCCTAATGATAGGTTTAAGGTGACCAGACGTATTCTTTTTTAGTACAAGTATTACCTACTCTTCCTCGTGGCTGTTGTCCTCTCTCTGTTTGAGAGGTAAATATCCTCTTTCCTGAAGTCGGACCCGTTAGAACGGTTAATAGTCAAAATTTTACAATGTACAGTATCCCCTTTCATTTTCAAAGGTGCCGTTTGATAAAATACAATGTATTTACATACTTTGACGGTCGGTCAGACGGTCAGATGACGGTCGAATGGTGTGATATATTGATAGATATTTATCCAGAAATGTAGATCTCTCAAAGTAAGACACACTGTAGATGATAAATTATGATGAACAAATAACGTGATGACGTAATATGGCATGTCTCATCAAACATTGCATACATAATCATCGGCAAATATACCTCGCAGTCGTCGTGATATACCAGTCAGTGAATGATATGTCATCCGTGTCATGGCACCCTCGACAAACCGACTAATAAACCCCAACAAAATAATGATTCCGGCCGTGATTCCGCCACTAATTCTCGATTTTCGAGAGGGAATACGGAACGACGACGACGACTTTTGCTAACTAATCAACTTAGGCCATGCTAGAAAAAACAAGCGAGGGTCGCCTCTCGAAAACCAGGACCGGTTCAAGCCAAAAGTTATTGGACGCATATTTACAGATGCTAGAGTGGGTTGACACCAGGGTGTTGAATTCAGTGAGGGTTTTTGCAAACAGTACATTTACAAATACTTTCACAATTATTTTCGCATACGAATCGTGTTTTTTGGGATATATTATTAATTCAAGCATGCAATCACATTGTGTTTTATACAATGCACAACAAATGCAGCGAAAGACGAAGGACTAAGATTCCTCAGGTAAATTTTTATCTTAAAGTACTGTAGTCACTCTAGTCACTCGCATATAGTTTTCATTCTAGAATTCTTTCATTATTTTTTTCTCTTCAGAATGCCTCCTGCCACTTCTGCATCTGAAGGTTATAGAGTGAAAATGTAATACACAGGACCATATTTCTTCAACTTCAACAAACTTCACGAATATTTCTATTAGCTCCTTTTGCAGAAGAAATTCTGAATTAAAATGACAAAATTCTAAAATGAAACTATGTGAGTGATTACAGGAGCAATTATTTACCTACCTGATAATAAATCATACCTACCTATTTCTCCGTCTCTCGCTGCATTTTTTGTGCATTGTACAACAGCACAATTTGATGGCATGGAATAAATAAATATCCAACGAAACACGATCCATATGTCAAAATAATTGTGAAAATCTATATTGATCCTTTGAAAAAATGAGAACAGTGAGGTTGTCAGCGTTGTTTTACCTCGGTCGGCCATCTGACAAATGTGCACGTGACTGATTATTTCATTTGTTGCACCCTGTCTCTAGATGAATCAATTCATTTAGTAATGAATTGGTGCATTTTGTTTGCTCAGAAGACTAAAACGTCGATGTAATTCATGGTCAATTCACTGAATAGCAAAAATCTGAAGGTTATCTCCCATGCAGTAATGAATTTGCGCCTTCGAAGTGCCCAGCTGATGTTAGGTTAGATATTTGTCATTTTCATTTCATCCAAATAATCTGAAACTTACGAGTCCCAAAAGACATATTCTAATAATCACTATTCGTGGTACTGACGTATAGAGTTTCATGTCTGATATTTTGTGTTCAATTATCATACCTGCCAAAATATTTGTCTTTACTTGTCGCGGGAATTTTTTCTTCAATAAAAAGTATCCTCTTACCTTTCTTATACATCTTAGAATATATGTATTTCATGACAATCGGTTGAGTAGTTCAGTAGAATGATACTAATGGACTCATTTATCACCTACTTTATCCTTAGTCTTGAAAGTATGCAGAGTTTTAACATTTTATCTCTGTAACGCAGACTTAGGAGTCGGAGTTCAATAATTTATGCGCGAGGTATGGTCGTTTAAACAATCTACTCATACACCTCTGTACTTTTGGCACTAGCTGGCTCTGAAGGCTAGATCTTCCTTATCCCTAATTCATTCAGCGTTGCTTTGTAGTATACAGTCGGTCTCAGCTGAAACTTGAGCCTTATATCGGAATTCGTAAAAAAAATTATATGGGCAGGCACAACTGCAGATACTGGAGTGACGTAAACCTTCTCATTGGAAAAGGGAAATTCATTCACAAACTCCCCAAGAAATTAATGTTTGGGCTGAGGCCCTGGAGAGATCATACTATATGTCCATATTTTATTGATGATAACCTCAACGGACGAACTTATCTTGAACTCTTGATGCAACTGTGAACAGTGTGAAACCCAGAATCACTCAACTATACTTAAAGATGATCATAATTCACTTGAAGGTCGATCAGCCCACCTTCCAATATAAGATATGGAGCTCCACCACATTTTGTTGTATCTGATGTCAATTTTTTTGCTAATTATACAGAGTGACCCATTTGAAACGATTTTGACGAATTTATTTTTGAAATGTGGACGGGGAAAAGGTATATTTTGAAGGTGAGTGGCGTCTATCTTTTGAAAAATCAAGGAAGGCATATAATAGATTACATTCAGTAACTTAAAAATCCAGAATCCATATTGAAGCTTTTTTGTTAGAGGAAATCCGCATACGTCACTAGAATTGGCTTCCTCTGGGTCACTCTGAATATCTCTAAATGCTTGTTTTGCTTCGTTCCTGTATCCCTAATTTGTTTCATATTAATCCTTTATTCGAATAACAGATAATATTGCCTAGGACCGTCCCTGTCTGTGATGTTGCGAAGTTGGCTTGTAACGCGGGGGCTGTTGAGAGTTGCGCCGTATTTGGTATTTTGACAAGTAATTGCCAATTTTGTTTATTAGATTTGGCAGTGAGCTAATAAAAGTTAGGTTTTCGATCGAGATCGGGGAGAGTTTTTGTTTGGGAAATGACATCATAAAATCATGAATATAAAGTAACAGCTCATCGACGTGTGAGGGATCTCTGAGGATGAATTGAAGATTCCATAAAAAATAAAACAAAATAAAATACTTGAAAAACATAAGTGGGGGTTCAAAATATACGTGAAGACTCAAGACCCTGTACAATTTTCGTCCAGTGAACGAAGCTACCAACCACGATATCAGATAGATCCCAGACTTTTTCAAATCTGTAGCTGTTCATGGGTAGATTACTCTATCGGTTTTTCCCGATTATTTTCCCCGATATTAGCCAAAATATGACACTGAGACAATTAATGTTTGAACACAAAAAAAAATGATCCCTTTCATTTTTGTCAAAAATTGTCCCATAGCTTGGCTGTAAAAATTAATCTTTTTTCATGATTCAAACTTCATATTATGAGGGACCTGTAGATATAATATGTACATATTCGTATTAATATTTCCTTCTTTTTTATTTTTGTGGAATATTGAAAAATCGGGCCAAAGTTTTGTTTCTGCTCGATCAATACATTCATATTTTTTAATCAAGGGTAGTTTCACCGAATCGTTATGGATAATGGGGCTTTGATAGGTGTTGAATGTATGAAAGAATCAACAGATATTTTTTGTGTATTTTTATAAACAACGTGTTTTTCTTGGAGCGATTTCCAAAGATTTCGAAAATTGAGGATTTTTGCAACTCTTTTTTGTAAGAAATATTAGTGCAGCGAAAGAAAATCCTATATGCAGGCCATTTTCTCTCCATTTCTAGCCAAACCCCCACTTCTCTAATTGGCACAGAAAGATATCGGCCAAAAACGGATTTTCGGCATCATCGGCATCATCGGCCATTTTCCCGCCCTTCTGGTCATTTTGCGGTGAATATTTCTTTGGAAATTAATGTCCCCTTGAATACCTATGAGTTAAAAAAAATGGAATTATCTGGTGTCAAGGTTCTGGGGTTTCCCGGCCTTTCTTCACTGAACGTCTACCAATAAAATTCAATTCCAATTATTGTTTGAGACTGCCAATTAACTCAAATCAATACTTATTTCTCATTCACTAGGTATATGGTAGCAACCTTCAGAGATAGCTTTATATAAAACTATCCTTTCAAATTTTGGTGGAGGTACTTATTTTCTGATTCTTCATGGGTTGCACGCAAGAACTGTCAGATGACCGACCCTAGAGGTGAAACATTGACACACAATCTCACTTTTCTTATTTGTTTACAAGTGATTGAAATAGTTTTTCATAATTATTTTGGCATACGAATCGTGTTTTTCGGCTATTCATTAAATCGCGCATGTCATCATATTGTGCTGCTGTACAATGCATACAAAATGCAGCGAGAGACGAAGGAATCCGGTTGGTATATTATAATCTGTAAGTAAGTACCTACTATAGTCACTCACATAGTTTTCAATTTTGAGATTTTTTAATTTTTCTGATTTATTATCGGAGTTTTTTCTGCAATAGGAACTATTAGAAATACTCGTGAAATTTCAAAAATAAAGATTGGATTCATGCAATCAAACGGGAGGACTGGTCTGACATACTGATGAAATATGATCGTGTGTGTTGTAGACATTTTCAATCTTTTAGCAGTAGACAAAATTTCATGATGAAAATTATGTTAGATTAATATTTACCTGAAAAATCATATTCCTTCGTCTCTCGCTGCATTTTTTGTGCATTGTACAACAGCACAATGAGAAGGAGAATTAATGAATAGCGCAAAAAACACGATTCGTATGCAAAAATATTGTGAAAAACTATTTCAATCCTTTGAGATTCCTCTGATGTAAACAAACAAAAAAAGAGTGAGGTTGTGTTTCAATGTTTCACAGAAGAGTGAGGTTATGTTTCAATATTTTACCTTCAGGGTCGGTCATTGTGCACGCGACCTATAAGTCAAATCTATATTTCTAGAGAACGGTTAGGTTAGGGAAAATGAAGGGACTTGTGACGCGTAAACGAAGGGTGGTGGCTATACTCGTACCTATATATGCCTTGCGTATCTGCGAAAGACAGACCAGATGGGGGTTGAGCCACCCTTGTACTCATACATTCTCGAGAACCGTTCATCTAAAAATGAAATATCTTGCGCCTAGATGAAATCGGGTAATGAAGCTGATGAAACGCAGTCACTTGTCAGTGTGTTGTGAACAGTGAGTAAAGAATTTATACTGTACTTAATCAGAGATGTTCAATGAAATTTCTACGATTTCTAATGGGTTCTGTTTTGGTCAGTTTCGTGTAACAATGAGTTCAAACGTTTTTTTCAAACGTTATAGAAAAGGTGCGAGCTTAACGTTATTTCAAGCAATTTGTTACACTTACGTACATTGAATCAAAAATTTCACAACGTTATTTTCAACTCAAGTGTGAACTGATTTTCAACTTGTGGTTGATATTCCCCATTGAAAACGTATTTTATGAAACTATATCGTAGTACTCTAACTATGAAACGTTATTCACAAGTGAGTTGTGGAAACTACTTCCTAACTTATGCTTACCTGGTGAAACTTAAGTAATATGATTGTTATTTTCATTACTATCTTTGTAAACCCGCTTCCATCTCGCTGACACTCACTCTGTGACTTTGATACAAATAAGAGAAGCCGAGCATATTCTGGTGGAGTTGCAATAGTGACGGATGGGAAGCCAGAGAAAGCAAACCGAAGAGTTCAGGAAGTGGTTGAGAGACGCACGTATATTGTACTTACTTGAGAACAATGTACAACGACATGATATCTTCTAAATAATACGTAGGTATAATAGTTCAACTTTTCTTTTATCAACATAATGGAAGATACGTTTAATTTTGATATTACTTCTTGAATGAGTAAACGTTTACTTATGCAGGGTGTTTCTAAAATCAGTATCAAGTTTCCAGTTCAGATTAAAATAAAACTCGTTTTTTCCATAAATATGTTCCGCAAACGCTTCTTTACTAATCTATACGGAGCGTTGAGATTCCAAGATTGTTTCTTTTTCCTTTATAGATCTATTAGTTTTCGAGATATTCAGATTCAATTCTGTACATAAGCTACGTTTTAGGGTTCGCATTATACAGTATGACGAATGATTGTGAGAATCTATAGGGAGATATTTTTTCAGTTAAGCCCTTTTCCGCTTCATAAACTCTTCTGTGATGCGCTACTGGTAGATATTAAAATACGAAATTTATTTGTTTTGTGTGTTAACTTTCTTGTCTGACAAATGCTAACTAGTGGATTAGAAATAATTGAAAATCAGAAAAAGCTACTATAATATACGTTTTTCAAATTATAACCGTCATCATGATGCTCACTCTGACAGCACTTGCTGCCAACACAACAGCACAAACTACCCTAACTTTCTCAATGTTCAGCTGTTCAGCTAGCTTTGAGAGAGAAAAAAATGTATTCCCCATCTGTCCTTGTCTTTAGTATTCCAACGTAGAATAATGGAAATTTTATGTTGGTAACATTGATAATGGGAAAAACTGGAGAAGAAGATCATATCAACCTCAACATAAAAAAAGGTTAGAACGATATTCTTCTCCATTTCTTCTTATTTCCAGTGTTGACAACATAAAATTTTCTTTATTTCATGTTGGAACACTGAAGACAAGGAGAGATGGGGAAGATATTTTTTCTCTCCCAACGCTAGCTGAACTGCTCTATTCAAATCTGCTCAATTACCGTTAAATTTTGCATGTATCTTATCTGATGTCTATAACGACCGGCCTACTGCGATCGTTCCCGTGCCTCGATACATTCCAGTCGATATCTCGGCACAGCAGCCGTACAGTCTTCGATCCTGAACCACCCCCCAAACAATACGTACCTACCCCCGGTGTCGGAAGGGTCTCCAACAGCATCCCCAATGGTCCCCATCGTCGCCGGCTCAGATTCGCTTATCTCGCGATTCTCAGAGGGGCATACAGCCCCAGGAATCTCTTCTCCTGTACGTATGTGTGTGCCCAGGGTTGTATATCAACATTATAGACTCGCGACAGAGGGCTGCGTCTTTGTGCAGGGTCGGGCTTTCCTGAATTTTTGAAATTCTAAGGAATCCTACCGACTGCGCCATATTACGTTCAAGATTAGATTTGAATGAATGACAAATCTATACGTACCTACCCCCGGGGTCGGAAGGGTCCTCAACAGCATCCCCAATGGTCCCCATCGTAGCCGGCTCAGATTCGCTTATCTCGCGATTCTCAATGTAGCCCCCGGAATCTCTTCTCCTGTATGTGTGTGTGTGCTCAGGGTTGTATATCAAAATTATCGACTCCCGACAGAGGGCTGCGTCTTTGTGCAGGGTCGGGCTTTACTGAATTTTTGAAATTCTAACGAATCCTACCGACTGCGCCATATTATGTTGTTTTTCAGTCAAAGTGTTATTAATTTCTTATGTTAACTAAGTTAGTCGAATTACAATAATTAAACGATTGTTCTCTTCAATTTATGTTGTTAAAAATTTTAGATTGGGAGAAGATATCACTTTTCCATTTTTTTAAATGATGCGCGTCCGAATTCATCCACCAAGACTGAAAAAGTCGGAAACGCTTCTTTCAAGACTATGGTGAATTTTGTGTTCTTATAACTTTTTTAAAAAATGAAAATTGGGTCCGAAGTTGATGTGGAGTAGCTATAATAAATGTCGGTTTCACTTGGTTTTCACATGATTGTGCCCTGCCACTTTTCAAATAAATAAATTGAATAATTTCAAGAATAAGAATGAAAGTTTTATATCACAAATCAATATAGCAATACGAGTGCTACGTTGAGTGAAAATTTGAGAAGAAAAAATCGGTTTTTCAAAAAGTTATGGCGAAAAATCTGTAAATGGTGTCCGAAGTCACCTCATCTGACGGTACAGGCTTGTTTTTCTGTGACAGGAAAAAAGGTTGACATTTCATCTCTGTTGACTGGCAATAAAATGTCACTTTTCATAAATATTTTTTTTCTCACGGAAAAAAGTGAGTATTTTTTATTTCAAACGGCCCCCCCTCTATATCTCAGCTATCAATCGTGCGATTTATCAAATTTGTATTGGTATGAATAATCGCGTTATTGCCAACGAAGTCTTAAGAAAGGTATGAGAAGCTATACACGCGTTTTATTGAATGGTAAAACAATAAAGAAATGAAAATACCGAATAAAGAAGAAGTATTTTTGGCTCATTTCCTTGAAGTGTCTGAAACCTAGAGTCCAAACACCTCATGGCCCTGCTGGCTTCCGTAATGAACCTATACATAATGCGCCAAACTGTAAGTTCACAATAGGTATTACTAATAATCAGTAAATAGAGAATATATTTCTCTTGTTAGTTTTTCCTATATGAAAGAATAATTAATTGAACAAATCAATCAATTTCCTACGCTTGTAGAAAAAAATATTGTTCCAAACTCATGCGGAAAGTGTCTGTCCCGCACTCGACTGCTTGCCCGAACTCCGCTTCGCGTCGTTCGTGTCAACGGTAGTCGCGTGCGGGAAAGAATCACTTTCCGCACTTGTTAGGAAAATTACTATAGTGTAATTCTTAGAGTGATAGACAGAGCGTTACCAATACCAAATACCAATACATCGGGAATCGAAAAGTTGATCTGGTTCTACTGGACTTTTTCCAGATTCAAAACTAAAACTATTCACATTCAGGACTGATGATTTGTTTTTTCGACCTTCGCTTATGATAATGTTATAAAAATTTTTTGCTTCTGATATGTATCACTGAGGTTAGTATACCAAATTTTTTGACTCCTTAATCATGTTCTTCATATCTTTCAGGTACTTTAATACATCAATTTTGTGTCTGATGATGGCCTGTGGCCGAAACTAGTTACACTACTATTATTAAATATTTTTTCGTGGTCGACAGACTTTGAGACTTTTATTGTTTTTTCTTACCAAAATATTGGGTACTGTGAATCTCTCCAGAAGCACCTTGATCCCAGAATCAGTACTATCAAAAATAGTGCCGAAATCGAAGTGGCGAATGAGCGTATAGCAACCGCAATTCTAACGGCCTATCAGGACAACTGCCCACTAAAGGAGAAGAAAGACCACAGAGGTACACCCTGGTGGAGCAAGAGCCTGGACAAAAAAAGGCAAGAAGTTCGGCGTCTCTTCAATCGAGCTAAAGATGCAGGGTGCTGGGACACTTACCGCACATCTCTAACGGCTTATAACAAAGAAATAAGGAAAGCCAAAAGAGACTCTTGGGGGAGATTCTGTCAGAGTATATCAGATGTACCTGCCAGCATGAGAATTCACAAGGCTCTCGCCAGAGATCCGACCCAAGAGATCGGCTCGATAAAACGACCGGATGGCTCTTTTACGGACTCTGGTAGGCAAACGTTAGAGGTTCTTCTACAGACTCACTTTCCCGGCAGCCTGCTCCTGGAGGACCGTCAGCAGATTCCACTTCCAATGGGATCGATAATACGACCAAAAAAGGAGGACTGGAAGAATGCCTCAATGGTGGTCACCCCAGAGTCAGTGGAATGGGCGGTGAATTGTTTCTCCCCATTCAAGTCTCCGGGAGAGGACGGAGTTTTTCCTGCCCTCTTACAAAAGGGCAGAGAAGTTTTACTACCTCTCCTGGTTAAATCATATAGAGCGAGTTTGGCGTGGAGCTACATTCCGTTAGGCTGGTCAACAGCGAGGGTTGTGTATATACACAAATCGGGTACGGCGAATCATTCCCTACCCAAATCCTTCCGACCGATCAGCCATACCTCGTTCCTATTAAAAACTCTAGAAAGAATTCTAGACAGGCATATTAGAGAGGGGAATCTAAG
Source organism: Phaedon cochleariae (assembly GCA_918026855.4). Taxonomy (NCBI): domain Eukaryota; kingdom Metazoa; phylum Arthropoda; class Insecta; order Coleoptera; family Chrysomelidae; genus Phaedon; species Phaedon cochleariae. The sequence continues at coordinate 38,648,990 of OU896717.1, read as the reverse complement.
GGAGCATCCCCTAAATCCCCATCAATATGCCTACCAAACAGGCAAATCAACGGATTTAGCACTGAACAATCTTGTAGGAAAGATCAGCCATTCCTTAGATCATAAGGAAATTGCGCTGGCAGCCTTCCTAGACATAGAAGGAGCGTTCAATAACGCCCTACCACAATCACTCTACATGGCAATGCAAGGTAGAGGAATCAGCAGGCAAATATGCAACTGGATCAAAACCATGATTGGAAATCGGTACGTCATATCATCACTGCATGGAGGGTCGATCAGGTTTAGAGCGGCAAAAGGTTGTCCACAGGGCGGGGTACATTCCCCCCTTATGTGGTCATTTTTGGTTGACTCTCTGCTGAGCGATCGCTCCATGCAGGGGGTGGATTTCCAATGCTATGCAGATGATCTCGTCCTAATAGTAAGAGGGAAATTTGAAGCGACGATCTCAAACGGCCTACAAGAAGCCCTCAATACTGTGTACAGGTGGTGCGAGAGGGAGCAGATGTCTGTGAACCCCCGGAAAACTGTAATTATCCCTTTTACCAAAAGGCAAAAGCTAGATAAGCTTCGTCAGCCTGTCCTATATGGAGAGAGCATTCCGTTTGCGACGGAGGTGAAATATCTAGGGGTCACCCTAGATAAAAGACTCACCTGGAACGCCCATATGGCAAAAACTATTAACAAAGCCAGATTTTCCCTCTGGAACCACAGAAGGGTATGCGGCAAATCATGGGGAATGAACCCCAAACAGATTTACTGGATTTACCAAACAATGGTAAAACCAATGGTCACGTATGGCTCGGTAGTCTGGTGGACCAAAGGTCTGCAGGGAACAGCCAGGGCAAAGCTTGCTGGTCTCCAGCGGCTGGCGTGCCTGGCCATTACAGGGGCGATGTCCTCTACTCCAACGGCAGCGATGGAAAACCTCCTGAACCTCACTCCCCTCCACATTGTCTTGGAGAGGGAAGCCAGGATGGTTTCCTACAGATTCCTGTCATTGGAAAATCAAATCAGAGGGGGGCGACTGCTGGACCACTCCGGGATACTGTGTGAAACAAAAATCACCAAACTCTAGGAATGGTTTCCGACATGTTGGCCACTCAGACACACGTGAAAAAGTCTTTCAAAGTCCTCTTCCCGAAGAGAGACGAATGGGCAAGCGGATCAGTCCGATTCCCAGAGACCGAACACGTAATGTACACAGATGGTTCGAAAACCCCTCGTGGAGTGGGAGCCGGTGTGTTCAGCAGAAAACCGAAGACGGAAATTTCCGTCAATCTCGGCAAATATGCTACAATCTTTCAGGCGGAGGTATTCGCAATTGAATTGTGTGCTAGAGAGTTGTCGAATAAACCTCTAGTAAACAAAAATATCAGTATTGTATCAGACAGTCAGGCTGCTCTTAAAGCACTGAGCTCCAGCAAGATAAATTCCAAGCTTGTATGGAGCTGCATTGCATCCCTAGAAAGCCTGGGTGCTAACAACAGAGTCACTTTGCTGTGGGTGCCAGGACACCAGGGGGTGGAGGGTAACGAGAAAGCCGACATCCTCGCCAAACAGGGAACCGAATCTGTGTTCATAGGACCAGAACCATATTTTGGGGTCACCGCAAGTGCGGCGAAAACAACTATCTCGGGCTGGGCGGAGGGAAAAACACTCACGTACTGGTCCGAATTACCAGGATTAACCCATTCGAAGGCGTTCCTGCCTAAACCATCGGAAAAAATAACCAGGCAGATCCTAGAATGGAGCAGGGGTAACCTGCGAATTCTGACTGGACTGCTTACGGGACACTGTCGTCTAAGATACCACCTGGGAAGGATGGGTCTGAACCAACAAACGGACTGTCGGTTCTGTTGTGTGGAAGACGAAACGGCTGAACACATATTATGCTCATGCTCTAGCTTAGAAAGACTAAGGTTCGACACATTTGGCTTTACCAACCTAGAACCTATCGATTTCAGACAAATCTCACCCAATTCAACCATGAACTTTGTAAAAAGATGTGGATTGTACGGTGAACTGTAACCTCTAGGGGTGAGCCACAATAGACCCATCTGGGGTCGCAGTGGAGGGGAGGTGTTCGCCCCACTCACATGGAACCTAACCTAACCTAACCTACCAAAATATTGTGAAAAACTATTTCAATCCTTTCATTCCTCTGTAAAGAAATAAAAAAGTGAGGTTGATGTGTTTCAATAATTCACAGAAGAGTGAGGTTGTGTTTCAATATTTTACCTCCAGGGTCGGTCATCGTGCACGCGACCTATGAAGCTTTTTAGATAAAGGTGTTTTTTAAAATCGGTCGACGGGTTCCAAATCAGGAGGGTGTTGCGGGTTGAAATCGCACACCCTGTATTTGAATGCATGCATCAAAACAGCAAAACAAAACGATTCTGATAGCATCTCCACGGTCTGCAGAGACCTTCCCTCTCTTCCCTCCGAACTGAAACGCAGGCGAATGCAACAATATAAATCAAATCGGCATTAAATCGGTATCGGCATCGGCGATCGGCCGTTAACACAGATGGTATCGCTTTCGCGAGCAAGAAGGGCATTACGAAAAGGGCACATGTGCCATCAGGGTATAGGAACAGGAATGGTCGATGCCTTATCAGGATAGCAGGACCTGTGAGTCATTTTTATATACTTTGAAGTCGATCAAGATTGAAGTTAAACAATGCCTCGTAAACAGAAATGTACCTATGTAAAAAATATGGGAAAAATAGTTATTTATTATACGAGGGAAAAAAGTGGTAGATTTTAGCTCGAGGTTGTGTTGTCTCCCGAAACCGTGAGCTAAAATCTAATATTTTTCCCGTGTATAATACACGATTTTTTCTGTGACAGGAGAAAGGACTTATTAGTACTGAAAGCTTATTTCAATTATATTAAAATCAGAAAATAATCGACGTGAAAGGATACCGCACACTTTAATAGGGAAAGTGGCCCCCTGTCGAATTGGCTGAATTTTTGATATGTTATAGTCCAAGTCATTCCAAACAAAAAGTTCAATGGGCACAACTTTTTCTATAGGCTAGTTTTGGCGCTAGAGGTACTGGAAAACTTTCATTTGTTCTTCATTGTTCTACAACACGGAACGGTATTCTGGGTAATAATCACTATTCTGCATAATCAAGATCAAAAAAGTCAATAATATGAGATTCTATCGGAAGTATTTTTCTTCGGTGTTGTTACATTTGGTCAATTATACAGTGTGTTCTAGCTAAGTTTGAACATTCAGAAAATCCCGTACCTACTGGAAAATATTGTTCGACCATCATGTATTTCATGTCATAAAATAGAATGAGAAATAATTCAATATATAAAAATATTATAGTCCATATTTCTTCTGGAAATTGTTTATTCATTCTCGGAATTGGAGGGTGCCTACTGGATAATATGAAAATATATGAGTATATCAGAATAGCATGTGCGATAATCAATAAGTATCATGAACCAATCACCATGGAAGGAGCCAATGCTGAGCTAGCTCAGATAATGTAAAACCGTGCCAATGGAATAAATGAACTCCAATTGAGAATAGAAGAAGATGGTCTGCTACGAAGACATGGTAGATGGTTTCCAATGGAGAAAAATCAATTACCTAATTTTCCAGTTCTTGGTTTGGAGTACTTACGAGAACTCACATTCGGAATTTTTCAAATCAAACTAGCTCCATCTTATGTGCAAGATGATAGACAGGATTTGGGAAACATTTCATTCGAATTCGACGAACGTATTGATAATCCGCAGGTCTATTGAGAATGAGAGTAAAATCTCGTCATCGGAATACTATCAAATACCAACTGTGGATCAAATACAATGTCAGTTTGGAAGATGTGCCATTTCAGGGGTACTACTGTACGTGCAAATCAGGATGTCGTACATTGGGTACATGTTTCCATGTAGCTAGCGTACTTTGGTACCTTGGATATGCCCGTCATGCTGCCAATGTTAAGTATCCTTCGACGCAAATATTTCATACCATATCTGATGCTGCAGAGAGACATAATAATGAAGAACCTATGATTGTATAGATTGACATACTTCATTGCATATTCTCCTTATTATATTTTTCAGTAGGTACGGAATTTTTCGAATGTTCGAACTTTCGCTTTCTTTTAATGTAGGATAGGATTCATAAACATTTTCTCATTGTAGATCCCTAAGACGATTTGTAACCATTTTCGAATTATTGAACTTTGGAAATTGTAAGTAGCTAGAACACACTGTATAATTGACCAAATGTAACAACACCGAAGAAAAATACTTCCGATAGTTCCTCATATTAATGACTGTTTTGATCTTGATTATGCAGAATAGTGATAATTACCCAGAATACCGTTCCGTGTTGTAGAACAATGAAGAACAAATGAAAGTTTTCCAGTACCTCTAGCGCCAAAACTAGCCTATAGAAAAAGTTGTGCCCATTGAACTTTTTGTTTGGAATGACTTGGACTATAACATATCAAAAATTCAGCCAATTCGACAGGGGGCCACTTTCCCTATTAAAGTGTGCGGTATCCTTTGCAGTTTTTAACAGAAATTACATCGGCGTTGCAGGCATATTTTTGAGGGCATCTTTATTATTCTTTTGATTTAATCAGATATCTATCAGTCTAATTCTGTGATTTGATTTTGAAAATTTGCGAAGTTGCTGGTTGTTTTAGTAATTTACGTAACCGCGAAGTGGGATGGAAGATAAAAAGGAATTGCAGTTCTTTCTCGGAGACGGTATTATTGACTCATTTTTCGGAACTATAGCATAACAGAAGCTATCAACAGCTATGCAGGGTCGCTGATATGTATGGAAAAGGTGAATAACTCGGTAGCCTGTTGTTGAAATTTTTTGAATTCATGTACTGTGTAATTTCAAATAAACATGGCGGATTTGGAAATGTCATAGCCAATGTTGCTCCCGTTCTCAACAGGTAAATGCAAAATATCTCTCTTTGAAAGTTGTGCTGCTTATAGTATGACACTGATTTGTCCCACTACAAATATATTGAAATAATATACGAATATTTTCATTTTATAGAAACGACGAGAGAAAATCCCAAAAAATCAAGTAAAATGAATGTACCACCTCCTCGATTGAACTACAGAAAGTATTTATACTTTTTTATGTTGAACTCACCGTTTCTGAATGAATAATTATTACGTTCGCAAAAATGCTGTTTAGATGTGCCTGTTTTTCTGAAACCCTTCAAAGGCATCTTATGGAAATCCACATATGTGGGTTTGAAACCATGAAGAACAATATTATGAGGTCAGTTTCCCTGTGAAAAAATGCCTAATATGATTTAATAAAAAACTGACACCTATTCATTTCAATAAAAATGCACGGTACTGTCTGAAATTATGTTTGCCTCTGAAGAACTGGTCATATTGATATCTGTATCGCATCCCTATATAGCTGGAAGTTTTTGATCACATCATGGCAATTCCACTGAATCGAAAATGACAGTAACGCTGTGTCCGTCACTTCGACAATTACAAACTCATTTGAGGTTTGATTGGCATGACAACAATAATCGTTTCCCATCAGATCAATCCAAATCTATAAGGGGATTTTTATTATAATCAATTTTAATTTTTCAAGATTTCCTACTTTTCACAATAAAAATAGTGCAATTTGATGGATGATTCTGAACATACATACTTAATACTTCAACAAACAAACCCAAACTCTCATATTCCATCACCTACCACTTATATTTTGCCATATTATATCTTTGTTTTTCCCGCACTAGTGTGGGAAAAGTTCCCAAACTAAATTGAGTGCAGGTATAGGGTGAATCACGCACTCTTGTAGAAAAACTAATTTGTGGTTTGATTGACATGACATCAATTGTTTCCCACATCAGATCAATTATAGGCTCTAGGGGGATTTATATAACAATCGATGATTATTTTTCAATATTTCTTTATTTTCACAATAAATAGTGCAATTTGATGGATGATATTGTACAAACTTACTATATACTGCAACAAAATGAACCTTAAATTTTCATATTGTGTCACCCACCACTCATATTTTGCGAGAATATTATATATTTCCCGCACTAGTGTGGGAAAACTTTTCCCGCACTACTGCGGGAAAAGACACTTCCCAAACTAAATTGTGTGCGAGTTTAGGGTGAATCACGCACGCTTGTAGAAAAAATGTTTCAACTGAAACCTTTCCAATCAATATTTTTTATCACTTATTCGCCACCATTTTTCGAACGGATCCTTCAAATCCCGGCAGCTCTGCATAGATGCAGGCGAGTGATATGAAATGTGGTGTAGCTCTTCCACGGTCTGAATAAAACATGATATCTGGTCTGACACCTGCTTGTCAAACTGTTTCGCTAACAAGTCACGATCCCACTTTGCACACCACGCGGTCTCGAGGGGAAACAAATGAATTCATGAGATTTCCGAGAGAAAATTATGGGCGAGGGTAATTGGAGCCAAGGTGGAATTTCTAAAAATAAAAACTTCCTTCTTTCTTTTTCTTAGATAAATAGCAAACTGAGTCAAGTGTATGTGCACTCAACTTTCCCACTCCAGTATTGTTGAATGCTAAAATATGTTGGTAATGGTGTCTACCATGTATGTTTAATAGTAGATTTAATGTTAGTTTGATTTTGTAACTTCGTAATCTTATTATGTAAAAAAAAGAACTATCAAAATTGTATTGCCATTAAGGGGAAATGTTGAATGCTAAAATATGTTGGTAATGATGTCTACAATTTTGTTATGTATGTTGGTATCATTGTATAGACATGGAAAGAATGATATGTCTGATATGTCATATGTTCTGTGAAGTAACAACGGAATAAAATGGCGTAAAATGTAAAAAGCTTGTTTATTGTTAATCATTGAAATATTCATAAAAACATAAAAAGAAAACTAGTAAAGTATTTAAAAGCAGTGAAATATTAGGAATCAAAACAAAATATTGACAAGTCTGAACAGTTTTCCCACTTGAGAGTCTTTATTCAGGGTATAATTTCTGGTGTCAATTCGCATACAGTCATTGTTTTTCTCTCATTGCAACCTCCAGTGGTATCTCATGCTGCCATATGATTTAGTATCGATTTTTTGTAGGAAAGTTGTAATTCCAATCAAGCAATCTAATAAAAATATGAAATTCAGAAAAATGAGTGGCGTAAGTAAATTGATATATTCACCATAAATATCTCAAAATTAAGCTACTGTGACGCCACTGGTGATATAATTTTGAATTTAAACAAATCACAAGTAGCTGCATATTATATATATGCTATGCTTATACTATCAGCATCTATCAACAAAGCCACCAAGTTTCATTGAAGTAGATAAAAAGAGACATTGAATAATAAATAAAATACCGATTTTTCATGGAAATATTCCTATCCTCTATCTCGAAAGCGAAGCAAGTTAGCACGCCTTTCTGAATGAATTATATTTCCTAATATTTCACAAGCAATCACTCCTTGAAGTTTGTCGCACATATTGACGAACACCCTGTATAATTATATTATAGATCTATGGTTTTAGTAGAGATGTATAGAAACTTACTCCCATCATTGTTTTAGTCATTCATTTTGTTTCGTTTTTTTTTTTCGGCTGGGTAATTAATGAGTTGTTTCATACTATACTTACACATTGTACACTGCAATTTCTGAATCTTTCATGGCATTTGTACTATAATTTATAGAAAAAAAAAAAATATTATTAGAAAGTACATGGAAAGTACAATGTACAATGAATGAACGAAACATCTTGCGCCATCTAGCCATTGTGACAAAAAACTGTGCAGTTTTCTATGCATTATCGAATGTGGGAGATTTTGTTTGATTAACTGACTGTAGATGTCACTAATGACGTAATGGTAATCAAGAACTGTAAAACGGATATGAGGAGTGTTGCAGATATCTTCTTTCTCGTCAGTTACGCTATATGCTAAACAGGTGTCATTATGGTAGCTCAATAATCAAGGTTGGTAGAATCGATGATTTATTTGGCAAATGAATCATCGATTCCACTAACCTTGCTCAATAATCTATCAAATTAGGAATTAGCGCCAAGGATATTCATCGGAAGCTTTAGTACGTTCTGAATGGTTATTTCCACAGAAAACACAGAAGTCAAGGTTGGTAGAACTGATGATATTTTGAGAAGTGCCTAAATCTTTCGAACCATTTCCATCACGTGATATGTTGAGATTTGTGAAGATTATTTTTCGCAATGAAATTGTGGAGGCTGAGTATGGTCAGGAACTTTTATCTTGGTCCACTAATAGCATGGCGTCATCACACTCTGATCATTTGTATAATTGTTATAATTATGATAATTGTATAGTGATTTATGCTTTCAAGGATGTTTTTTCTTTCTCCCGAAACCCTTAGGGTGAGCGAATGCGCATGTCTACTATTCTTTGGTAAAACGTGATTCCGTGTTCACTGACTCACTGTAGCCGATCTGACAATGAGGTTTGGGAACGGTTCGAAAACTTTAGGCTCTCGTATATTTTGTACTACAAGATAATCATCAGTTCTACCAACTCTAAGTTTGGAATTATTACAGTGACGCCATTTGTTGGCCATCTAGATAAACACCAAAAACACAACCTACTATTCTTTGTAAACACTTTGGCGAATGCACAGATTTCTACCTCATGCTTTTCTTTGAAAACAAATCTAGGCTTAAAAGTCATCGAGTTGTCTCGATGTCGATGCAGAGATCAGTCAGACAGTCACAGTGGGTGGCTGATCTCTGCTCGATGGTAACAGGTAACGTTTGACCACAGCAGAGATTATACACTCCCCCAATTATCTCTGACCACAGCAATGAACTCAATATATCATTGGACCACAATGGTGATACCAGAATGGTCATTGGCTGACTGGACTCCACAATGATGGAAGTGAGATATATATCTACAGGGTGTTAACAAACAAGTGTCACAACGGAAAACTGTAGATTCCTAATGAAAAAGAAAACATTTTTTTCCTTTTCGAAAATCTTTCTCTGGGCTTTCGTTTTCAAGATACAGGGCGTCAAAAAAATAAAAAAAAAAACAGTTTGTTGCTACTATCTCAGGAACCGCGTTTGAGCTACGGAATTAAGCCTTCAAAGACACACTTCATCATTGATAATGACTACTTTTAAGGCTCTTAATCAATTCCCTTGGACATGTCAGTGGCGGAGAATTCAATGCCTCTTATGGGGTTCAACCCCCTAAACATTTATGCCACTGGGGAAATTGTAATTTTCAAAGTAGATTCTGAAGCGCCAATATTTCTCACACAAAAACGTCCTTCTGTCTCAATGCTCTAAAGAGAAAAGTTTTCGCGAAAAATGGCTCTTTATGAAGAAAATAAATATTTCTTTTTTTATGAGGAATCTATACAGTTTTCCTTTGTGACACTTATTTGTTAACACCCTGTATATCTTACTTCCATCATTCATCAGAAACGTGGTAACTTTGTGGGCAGGTTTGAAACGTGACTGATATTCCCAAACAGCTGATTGGTCAAACCAGCCCAGGAATGGGAAGATTGGTGCGATAAGTGTTCACACTTATTTTTACTCCTCAGTTTTCGTCGGTGGATATTGGAACACCAAGTATTTTAATGGCAAATATTGACAAGATTGTAATCACGATTGTCATTCAAACTTGCCCATCATAGGCGCCGGAACTTCAAAATACCAAGAGGGGCAGAATAGATATTAAGAATATATATAATATATATATTAGGGGCCAGGTAGCCGTGCGGACAGAGTGTCCATATTCTAATCCGCATTCGCTTGCCGGTCGTGGGTTCGAGTCCCGTCGACTGCAGAAATTTTTCTGATGGCCCAAGAAAGTGTTTGGGATCACACGTTAAAAGGTAAGGCCCCCGTCATTCCTTGCTCGCACAAGACTCTCGAAGACTTCTGAGGGTTGCTCGTAAGGGGGCAACCGAATGACGGATAGAACAATTTTAGAACAATTTTTAAATATAGATCATATAAAATGAAATAAATAATAATGAAAACAAACAAGAATTATTACAAACAATGTTCATGTAGGTGTACATATAACAGAAAAATCGAATATCACAAAACCTAGAACAAAATAAAACAGTGAAGAAATTAACAAAACATTAAATAAAAATAAAATATATATGTAACGGTTGTGAGAAAAATATTCATAAGAGAAAGGCTATCGACCGGAGAAGTCTTTGAGCCCATGATTCAAATGTCTTTCATGTTTTACTGAAAACTCGCAATCTTTGGGCATTTCTACAAATAAAAGAGTTTGCTATTTTACCAATGACTATATCTTGAGTCATTTCTCGGTGACAGTGTAACACAATCGTGTTATTCAAAATTAATTACCTGTAGTCCTGTACTCTGAATTTTAGTATAAATACACGAATATGTAAGCGTAAGCTGGTATATATGCTCGTATTGCTCGTACACAAATTACACAACTACTGCAACACCGCACTTGAATCACATCATTGCGCGATATATCGCCTGTAATATTTGTCAGAAGACTAAGCAAGATTAGCAAGAAGCAAGTAATGCAGAAGGCATGTTCGCGTTCAGAATATAAACAGTCCGAAACTATCAGGAGCATGCGCAATTTCACAGAACAGTACACATTTTCCAAGTTCCGTGGAACTGCGCATGCTTCTGATGGTTTCAGACTGTTTATTTTTCGAACGCGAACAAACCTAGAGACTGCTGTATAAATTTGTCCCGGGATTTCACAGAGCTAGAATGCAATGATGCCAGATTTTTTCTACAATCTAGGGATTTGAAAGATTTATTCAATTGAAATAATATTCTTTGTAGAATTTCAGAGTAGTGTAATATTGAATTCTCAAGAGGGGCGTTGCCCCCCTTAATATTTCTCAAGGGGGGCGAGTGCCCCCCTTGCCCCCGTGGAACCGGCGCCTATGTAGCCCATTATCATTTTCTGTGAATTGAAATAAAAACAATATGCCTGTTTCTTTTATGAAAGCTAAAGCAAATCTAATAGCCAATGGAAATGGTGATTTCCCAGTTATCATAATCACATCCCAACAAACACGTTACATCACATGGCAGTTTCGCGAAGTCCCAAATTGCAAATGGAAATATGTTTTCAGTTTGATTACGCATATTTGTTCTGAACGTGGTTACATTGAGACTTTGCTTTGTTAACAAAAAATATAAGATGCAGTGATAATTACTTCAAGATAATAATAAACAACCACAATGTCATTACCACGAAATGTGTTGAATTTCTAGTTGAAAAAATCGTCATGGAGAAACATCGCGAAGAAGTCTATTCGAGAAAGTCACCATATTAAAAGGAATGGAATGGAGGAGTCTCAGAGAATCCTCGCATGAATGTGCGAAATGTGATTGAAAATGAGACATTTATTGTCTCAAAAACTGACACAGTGACTATACGGATATATGTTTTATTTGGGCTATTTTTCCAAATCTCAATTTGAACAACACAATTAATGAAATGCGTACTTGATGTCGCGGATATTTCGCTGCAAATAAGAGCGGGAGGAGATGTTTTTCGTACACCGCACGCGGATTTTAGTTGCAAAATTACTTCCATAGTACTTTCTACAATTACTGCCCTGTGTTTGCTGGGTATTACCCATATTCTGTATAGATACTTCTAGCACAGTTCTGTGTGCTTCTAGTCATCTCCGGATACCTGTAAACCAGGTCTACTTAGTGACATCAGGAGCTACCTACTAAATACTGAACCATTTGAACTTGAACTGAAATATTGAATTAGCGGAACCAGCAGAACCATTGGAACAATAAGGTGAGCAAATGAGCCAGATATTCACCCTCATGCCACTGCAAGCAGTTCTGCTGGCTTGGTTTTATTGACAAAGCTATTCTCCACAGATGATGCACTAAATTTAAAATCAGTAGAATCTACCACTTCAGATAGTGATGATGAAATGAGTGAATGAGTGAATGTCAATAATTCATTATTTTGTTCAGTAAACAGCTAATATTTTCAAAAGGAATTCTCAGATATATTTATGAACACAAAAAAATGGATATATATAATAATATAAAGAAATACAATGAGAAGTGGCATTCTCTATGTGATGAAAATATTAATTCTTTCTCGGTTTATTCAACAGAAAACGACTACTTTCCTGGCTATATATGCCATGGAGGGATATTGAATTACATCTATTGAACACACATGATAAGAATTTGAAAAACAAAATCTTCTGAAGTAGAGAATTTGCATTCTCCTTCATATAAAGATATGCATATAATATCATTCTGAATATTCAACAGAAAACAAAATTACTTTCCTGGCTATTTGCCACGTCGAACATTGAATTATATCTATTGAATATCCAAATAGAGAGCATGGAAAATCAAAATCCTCTGAAATTGAGAATACATTATCTCTCAAATCGAATATAGAATAATATGATGTATTATGATATAAAAATATAACTTTTACATATATGTACAACAACAAAGTCGATCTTTTGGCACTGATATCGTTCAGTGTTAAATGGTTTACACTCGCACAGTGTTCCTCAAAATGGACAAAAATAAAAAATTATTTGGAATGCCCTGTATTTTATCGCATGTTTAATTTCTAGAATGAAGAGATTTTGTATTTCGTGTAAATTTTTTTATTATAAATCGCAAAGCGCTTTCGGCTAAAAAGCCATCATCAGTGCTATACCTGCAAGTAAGTAACATTTATGAAATTTCAAAAACAAATCTAAAAAGGTAGATTACTTACTCGTCAAGTATTTACAAAAAGGTCCAAAAATTAGTGATCACAAACATCATTATGGTACAAACGGGATTATGAACAGACATACATTTAACAAAAATGTTCCCTAAAGGGTTATTGTAAAATTTTTTTAAAAAACATGTTGAGATTGTTTTGTTCAAGTCCACAAATAGCACGAGGGACCTTAACCTTATTTATTCTGGAAAATGTTTGATAATTTTTAACCTTAGTGAAATGTTGACAATGACTGAGTGTCAATGTCTATGACTTAGTTAACATGTGTATGAAGTAGACAAGTGACATAATGAAAGAAGCGCTTGGGAAAGAATTGACAAGGTGAGCAGAAAAGCTGTCTGAAAATTTTGAAACATTCTGAAAGGTAAAATAAGATGAAGTGGACTTCAATCCAGGCCAAAGAGTAAACCTTTTTTTTTTAGTAAAATTGAGAGAAAAGAGTTTCCAATCAAGACTTAAGAGTCCTAGTGTCCAAACTGGAAGTCCAAGGAGAATTCCTGTAGACGAATGCCTCATCAGAAGCAAACATACCACCAGAATACCTCCAGACCCAGAACGAAGGCCGAACTCAAGTCTCAAAAGTAAGCCGGATCCTGAATGCAATTTTGTTGTGTTGGGTGAAAATTAAAGAGCAGGACTTCCATTTCGGACTCAAAAGTCCTAGTGTTCGAGCCGAAGATCTAAGGATGCCCAACCCAAGTTGTGAATCCACAAGAGAATGACAACATCAGTTGAGCCTCCCGACCTCAAGCGTAGACCGGACTCAAGTCCGAAAAGTAAGCCAGATTCAGACTTGTTGAAGCCGAAATCCGGAACAGTGTCTTGTATGAGTTATAATGGATATCATCATGGAGAATTGCTTATTATTTCAAACGTCTATGTAAAGGAATGTAACATCTATTTAATTGTACTTGTGTGTTCAAACAAAGGTCATTGTTTCGAAGTTCTTTTTCGATTTCTAAATCTTCCAAAAAATCTAGTCTATTGTAATTTTTTGAATTAACCTCTTTCAAAATTTTTGAATTACGATTTGGACTGAAATTATGTTTACTGAATTTGATGTGATGGCCAAAAGCTGAAAATTCTGTTTTATTCAAATGTTCTCCTATACGAACTTTCAAAGGTCTACAAGTTCTGCCTATGTATGAAGCTTGGCAGAACTTGTAGACCTTTGAAAGTTCGTATAGGAGAACATTTGAATAAAACAGAATTTTCAGCTTTTGGCCATCACATCAAATTCAGTAAACATAATTTCAGTCCAAATCGTAATTCAAAAATTTTGAAAGAGGTTAATTCAAAAAATTACAATAGACTAGATTTTTTGGAAGATTTAGAAATCGAAAAAGAACTTCGAAACAATGACCTTTGTTTGAACACACAAGTACAATTAAATAGATGTTACATTCCTTTACATAGACGTTTGAAATAATAAGCAATTCTCCATGATGATATCCATTATAACTCATACAAGACACTGTTCCGGATTTCGGCTTCAACAAGTCTGAATCTGGCTTACTTTTCGGACTTGAGTCCGGTCTACGCTTGAGGTCGGGAGGCTCAACTGATGTTGTCATTCTCTTGTGGATTCACAACTTGGGTTGGGCATCCTTAGATCTTCGGCTCGAACACTAGGACTTTTGAGTCCGAAATGGAAGTCCTGCTCTTTAATTTTCACCCAACACAACAAAATTGCATTCAGGATCCGGCTTACTTTTGAGACTTGAGTTCGGCCTTCGTTCTGGGTCTGGAGGTATTCTGGTGGTATGTTTGCTTCTGATGAGGCATTCGTCTACAGGAATTCTCCTTGGACTTCCAGTTTGGACACTAGGACTCTTAAGTCTTGATTGGAAACTCTTTTCTCTCAATTTTACTAAAAAAAAAAGGTTTACTCTTTGGCCTGGATTGAAGTCCACTTCATCTTATTTTACCTTTCAGAATGTTTCAAAATTTTCAGACAGCTTTTCTGCTCACCTTGTCAATTCTTTCCCAAGCGCTTCTTTCATTATGTCACTTGTCTACTTCATACACATGTTAACTAAGTCATAGACATTGACACTCAGTCATTGTCAACATTTCACTAAGGTTAAAAATTATCAAACATTTTCCAGAATAAATAAGGTTAAGGTCCCTCGTGCTATTTGTGGACTTGAACAAAACAATCTCAACATGTTTTTTAAAAAAATTTTACAATAACCCTTTAGGGAACATTTTTGTTAAATGTATGTCTGTTCATAATCCCGTTTGTACCATAATGATGTTTGTGATCACTAATTTTTGGACCTTTTTGTAAATACTTGACGAGTAAGTAATCTACCTTTTTAGATTTGTTTTTGAAATTTCATAAATGTTACTTACTTGCAGGTATAGCACTGATGATGGCTTTTTAGCCGAAAGCGCTTTGCGATTTATAATAAAAAAATTTACACGAAATACAAAATCTCTTCATTCTATTGATCAGTTACGTGTATGCAGCTAGTAAAAATCTTCACCTTAGTGTTTAATTTCTCCCTGAAGAGCTGATTTCATCAATGTGTCACACTTGGGGTCTAGCAGGAATGAATGATATAGGGTGTTCAAAATCGAGATTTTTCAACTTTGGGATATTTTTGTGTCGAAACTATTCATTATTGGTCAAAACGGTTTTTATGTCCCTATCTCAACTTTTGATTTACTATCTACTGTCATTTAATTGAAACAAATACAGGGTAGTTCAAGATTCACAATTCTGATCACTCTATATCGGCCCCAAGTGTGATGCAACAAAATAATGGGTGTTCCATTTGAAATAACAAAGATGCTACTAAATTCAAATAGAAGTCGCAATACCGCATTGTTGAAAATTTTTTAGACTAATGAAGAGGCTCGTCTTGGCTGGTAGATTTTCCCCAATTTATTGACAAGTATCGAAAACTTCGCTTTTCGGATCTGCAACTCAACATCTCATATCAGAAAGTCCATGAGAATTGAAACTGATGTTGATTCTGAAACATACCTGAATAATATTTTCAACAACCGTCACAGGATTGCTACATATTCTCTCTCCTTCCGAATAGTGGTTTTCCCAGTAAACATCTTCCACATTTCCAATTTTGTGGGTTATTATAAGGAACATGAATGCCAAACAATGTGCTGCTCGAATCTAAAACTAAGCATCAATTTGCAGAGAGGATTTAGTAACGCCGAGTTAATACTCTCCTCTCGTAGGGGTACCTGTCGTGTTTCCATAGAGACATTAATAAGTTGAATGTCTGTCTATCTGTTTGCTTGAGAATGAATCTGGAAAGGAAATCAATATATCGCCTTCCGTACGAATGATCAGAATTCTGAAAAGTATACTCTGTCTGGTCAGTTCTCTTTGCGGATTTTCTGTTCGGTCCCTCTCGACTGGATGGTTTTCTTCAATTTATTGACAAGTTTCAAACACTTCGCTTTTCGGATCTGCAACTGAACATCACATATCAGAAAGTCCATGAGAATTGAAATTGATGTTGAATCTGAAACATACCTGAATAATATTTCCAACAACCGTAAAACTGGATTGCTACATATTCGCTCTCCTTCCGAACAGTGGTTTTTCCAGTAAACATCTTCCACATTTCCAATGTTGTTGGTTATAATAAAAAACATGAATGCCAAACAATGTGCTACTCGGATCTAATACTAAGCATCAATTTGCAGAGAGGGTTTATAAACGCCGAGTCGATTCTCTCCCCTCGTAAGAGTACCTGTCGTGTTTTCATAGAGACATAAAATTGAATATCTGTCTATCTGTTTGCTTGAGATTGAATCTGGAAAGGAATTCAATATATCGCCTCCCGTACGAATGTGAGGATCAGAATTCTGAAAAGTAAACTCTGTCTGGTCAGTTCTCTTTGGGGATTTTCTGTTTGGTCCGTCTCGACTGGATGGTTTTCTCCAAATTATTGACAAGTATCTAACACTTTGCTTTTCGGATCTGCAACTAAACATCACATATCAGAGAGTCCATGAGAATTGAAACTGATGTTGATTCTGAAACATACCTGAATAATATTTTCAACAACCATAACTGGATTGCTACATATCCTCTCTCCTTCCGAATAGTGGTTTTTTTTTCCAGTAAACATCTTCCACATTTTCAATTTGGTGGTATAATAAGGAACATGAATGCCAAACAATGTGCTGCTCGGATCTAAAACATTTGAAATTCGAATCGTGACACGTACATAAAATATTAATCTAAGATATATGAATATTGTTTTGAACATTCGTAACTGAAACGCGATATATTTTTATGATAGTTCATCAACTCTCTCAATGCAGACGAGGTAGGCAGATAAACAACGATTTTCTCTGCAATGAAAAACACTGTATATACCTAACCCACCATGCGCCGACCTCCTTTGCAGAGAGGGTTTATAAACGCCGAGTTGATACTCTCCCCTCGTAAGGGTACCTGTCGTGTTCCCATAGAGACATAAAGTTGAATATCTGTCTATCTGTTTGCTTGAGAATGAATTGAGAAAGGAAATCAATATATCGCCTTCCGTACGAATATGAGGATCAGAATACTGAAAAGTATACTCTCTCTGGTCAGTTCTCTTTGCGGATTTTCTGTTCGGTCCGTCTTGACTGGATGGCTTTCTCCAATTCATCGACAAGTATCAAATACTTTCCTTTCCGGATCTGCAACTAAACATCACATATCAGAAAGTCCATGAGAATTAAAACGGATGTTGAATCTGAAATATACCTGAATAATATTTCCAACAGCCGTAACTGGATTGGTTTTCCCAGTAAACATCTCTCACATTTCCAATTTTGTGGGTTATAATATGGAACATGAATGCCAAACAATGTGCTGCTCGGATCTAAAACTAAGCATCAATTTGCAGACAGGGTTTATAAACACCGAGTTGATACTCTAATCTCGAAGGGGTACCTGTTGTGTTTCCATAGACATAAAGTTGAATATCTGTCTATCTGTTTGCTTGAGAATGAATCTGGAAAGGAAATCAATCCGTACGAATATGAGGATCAGAATTCTGAAAAGTATACTCTGTCTGGTCAGTTATTTTTGCGGATATTCTGTTCAGTCCGTCTTGACTGGATGGTTTTCTCCAATTCATTGACAATAAGTATCGAACACTTTGCTTTTCGGATCTGCAACTAAACATCACATATCAGAAAGTCCATGAGAATTGAAACTGATGTTGATTCTGAAACATACCTGAATAATATTTTCAACAACCATAACTGGATTGCTACATATCCTCTCTCCTTCCGAATAGTGGTTTTTCCAGTGAACATCTTCCACATTTTCAATTTGATGGTATAATAAGGAACATGAATGCCAAATAATGTGCTGCTCGGATCTAAAACATTTGAAATTCGAATCGTGACACGTACATAAAATATTAATCTAAGAAATATGAATATTGTCTTGAACATTCGTAACCGAAACGCGATATATTTTCATGATAATTCATCAACTCTCTCAATGCACACGAGGTAGGCAGATAAACAACGATTTTCTCTGCAATGAAAAACACTGTATATACCTAACCCACCATGCGCCGACCTCCTTTGCAGAGAGGGTTTATAAACGCCGAGTTGATACTCTCCCCTCGTAAGGGTACCTGTCGTGTTCCCATAGAGACATAAAGTTGAATATCTGTCTATCTGTTTGCTTGAGAATGAATTGAGAAAGGAAATCAATATATCGCCTTCAGTACGAATATGAGGATCAGAATACTGAAAAGTATACTCTCTCTGGTCAGTTCTCTTTGCGGATTTTCTGTTCGGTCCGTCTTGACTGGATGGCTTTCTCCAATTCATCGACAAGTATCAAATACTTTCCTTTTCGGATCTGCAACTAAACATCACATATCAGAAAGTCCATGAGAATTAAAACGGATGTTGAATCTGAAATATACCTGAATAATATTTCCAACAGCCGTAACTGGATTGGTTTTCCCAGTAAACATCTCTTACATTTCCAATTTTGTGGGTTATAATATGGAACATGAATGCCAAACAATGTGCTGCTCGGATCTAAAACTAAGCATCAATCTGCAGACAGGGTTTATAAACACCGAGTTGATACTCTAATCTCGAAGGGGTACCTGTTGTGTTTCCATAGACATAAAGTTGAATATCTGTCTATCTGTTTGCTTGAGAATGAATCTGGAAAGGAAATCAATCCGTACGAATATGAGGATCAGAATTCTGAAAAGTATACTCTGTCTGGTCAGTTCTTTTTGCGGATATTCTGTTCAGTCCGTCTTGACTGGATGGTTTTCTCCAATTCATTGACAATAAGTATCGAACACTTTGCTTTTCGGATCTGCAACAAACATCACATATCAGAAATTCCAAGAGAATTAAAATTGATATTGAATCTGAAACATACCTGAATAATATTTCCAACAACCGTAACTCTGGATGGCTACATATTCGCTCTCCTTCCGAACAGTGGTTTTTCCAGTAAACATCTTCCACATTTTCAAATTTGTGGCTTATAATAAGGAACATGAATGTCAAACAATGTGCTGCTCGGATCTAAAACATTTGGAATTCGAATCGTGACACGTACATAGAATATTAATCTTAAAAGTCTGAATATTGTTTTGAACATTCGTAACTGAAACGCGATATATTTTTATGATTATTAATCAACTCTCTCAATGCAGACGAGGTAGGCAAATACACAACGATTTTCTCTGCAATGAAAAACACTGTATATACCTAACCCACCATGCGCCGACCTCCTTTGTAGAGAGGGTTTATAAACGCCGAGTTGATACTCTCCCCTCGTAAGGGTACCTGTCGTGTTTCCATAGAGACATAAAGTTGAATATCTGTCTATCTGTTTGCTTGAGAATGAATCAGGAAAGGAAATCAATATATCGCCTTCCGTACGAATATGTGGATCAGAATTCTGAAAAGTATACTCTCCATGGTCAGTTCTCTTTGCGGATTTTCTGTTCGGTCCATTTTGACTGGAAGGTTTTCTCCAATTCATTGACAAGTTTCAAATACTTTGCTTTTCGGATCTGCAACTAAACATCACATATCAGAAAGTGCATGAGAATTTAAACGGATGTTGAATCTGAAATATACCTGAATAATATTTCCAACAACCCTAACTGGATTGCTACATATTCGCTCTCCTTCCGAAAGGTGGTTTTCCCAGTAAACATCTTCCACAATTCCAATTTTGTGGGTTATTATAAGGAACATAAATGCCAAACAATGTGCTGCTCGGATCTAAAACTAAGCATCAATTCGCAGACAGGGTTAATAAACGCCGAGTTGATACTCTCCTCTCTCAGTTCTTTTTGCGGATTTTCTGTTCGGTCCGTGTTGACTAGATGGTTTTCTCCAATTTATTGACAAGTATCAAACACTTTGCTTTTCGGATCTGCAACTGAACATCACATATCAGAAAGTCCATGAGAATTGAAACTGATGTTGATTCTGAAACATACCTGAATAATATTTCCAACAACCGTAACTGGATTGCTACATATTCTCTCTCCTTCCGAATAGTGGTTTTTCCAGTGAACATCTTCCACATTTTCAATTTTGTGGGTTATAATAAGGAACATGAATGCCAAACAATGTGCTGCTCGGATCTGAAACATTTAAAATTCGAATCGTAACACGTACATAAAATATTAATCTAAGAAATATGAATATTGTTTTGAACATTCGTAACTGAAACGCGATATATTTTTATGATAATTCATCAACTCTCTCAATGCAGACGAGGTAGGCAGATAAACAACGATTTTCTCTGCAATGAAAAACACTGTATATACCTAACCCACCATGCGCCGACCTCCTTTGCAGAGAGGGTTTATAAACGCCGAGTTGATACTCTCCCCTCGTAAGGGTACCTGTCGTGTTTCCATAGAGACATAAAGTTGAATATCTGTCTATCTGTTTGCTTGAGAATGAATCAGGAAAGGAAATCAATATATCGCCTTCCGTACGAATATGTGGATCAGAATTCTGAAAAGTATACTCTCCATGGTCAGTTCTCTTTGCGGATTTTCTGTTCGGTCCATTTTGACTGGAAGGTTTTCTCCAATTCATTGACAAGTTTCAAATACTTTGCTCTTCGGATCTGCAACTAAACATCACATATCAGAAAGTGCATGAGAATTTAAACGGATGTTGAATCTGAAATATACCTGAATAATATTTCCAACAACCCTAACTGGATTGCTACATATTTAAACATCTTCCACAATTCCAATTTTGTGGGTTCTAATAAGGAACATAAATGCCAAACAATGTGCTGCTCGGATCTAACACTAAGCATCAATTTGCAGACAGGGTTTATAAACGCCGAGTTGATACTCTCCTCTCTCAGTTCTTTTTGCGGATTTTCTGTTCGGTCCGTCTTGACTGGATGGTTTTCTCCAATTTATTGATAAGTATCAAATACTTTGCTTTTCGGATCTGCAACTAAACATCACATATCAGAAAGTCCATGAGAATTGAAACTGATGTTGATTCTGAAACATACCTGAATAATATTTCCAACAACCGTAACTGGATTGCTACATATTCTCTCTCATTCCGAATAGTGGTTTTTCCAGTGAACATCTTTCACATTTTCAATTTTGTGGGTTATAATAAGGAACATGAATGCCAAACAATGTGCTGCTCGGATCTGAAACATTTAAAATTCGAATCGTAACACGTACATAAAATATTAATCTAAGAAATATGAATATTGTTTTGAACATTCGTAACTGGAACGCGATATATTTTTATGATAATTCATCAACTCTCTCAATGCAGACGAGGTAGGCAGATAAACAACGATTTTCTCTGCAATGAAAAACACTGTATATACCTAACCCACCATGCGCCGACCTCCTTTGCAGAGAGGGTTTATAAACGCCGAGTTGATACTCTCCCCTCGTAAGGGTACCTGTCGTGTTTCCATAGAGACATAAAGTTGAATATCTGTCTATCTGTTTGCTTGAGAATGAATCAGGAAAGGAAATCAATATGTCGCCTTCCGTACGAATATGTGGATCTGAATTCTGAAAAGTATACTCTCCATGGTCAGTTCTCTTTGCGGATTTTCTGTTCGGTCCATTTTGACTGGAAGGTTTTCTCCAATTCATTGACAAGTTTCAAATACTTTGCTTTTCGGATCTGCAACTAAACATCAAATATCAGAAAGTGCATGAGAATTTAAACGGATGTTGAATCTGAAATATACCTGAATAATATTTCCAACAACCCTAACTGAATTGCTACATATTCGCTCTCATTCCGAAAGGTGGTTTTCCTAGTAAACATCTTCCACAATTGCAATTTTGTGGGTTATAATAAGGAACATGAATGCCAAACAATGTGCTGCTCGGATCTGAAACTAAGCATCAATTTGCAGACAGGGTTTATAAACGCCGAGTTGATGCTCTCCTCTCTCAGTTCTTTTTGCGGATTTTCTGTTCAGTCCGTCTTGACTGGATGGTTTTCCCCAATTCATTGACAAGTATCGAACTTTTTGCTCCTCGGATCTACAACTAAACATCACATATCAGAAAGTCCATGAGAATTAAAATTGATGTTGAATCTGAAACATACCTGAATAATATTTCCAACAACCGTAACTCTGGATTGCTACATATTCGCTCTCCTTCCGAGCAGTGGTTTTTCCAGTTAACATCTTTCACATTTCCAATTTTGTGGGTTATAATAAGGATTATGAATGCCAAACAATGTGCTCCTCGGATCTAAAACTAATGCAGACGAGGTAGGCAGATAAACAACGATTTTCTCTGCAATGAGAAACACTGTATTTACCTAACCCACCATATGCGCCGACCTCTTTTGCAGAGAGGGTTCTTAAACGTCGAGTTGATACTCTCCCCTCGTAAGGGTACCTGTCGTGTTTCCATAGAGACATGGAGACTGGAAAAGAAATCAATATATTTCGTACAAATATATAATATGTTCTCTGAACATTACAGGATATCCCTTTTCATGGGAACTAGAACATAAAAAAAAATCTTGCACCCATAAAAAAATATACCCTACTCCAAGTACCTTAAAGTTGCCATAAGTTCAGCATACACTTTGTGGACGTTTCAATACGTACCGGGTGCAGCAATGATAGCGTGTTTAATAGTTACATTTTCAAGTTTGAATTGAAATTACACTTTAGCCTTTTCTCTTCTCAACATCCCTTTTTTGGATTCACTCCCTTTTCTTTCCTATTACTCGAGAAACGCCATTTCAAAGTGTTACATGAATATTTGGAAAATTAACATCCAAATTTAGCAATGGTGCGCTAATTTTTTGGGGAAGTGTATATATTTAGTTTGCTGATGTTTCCTTATGCCGATCCAGACTAAATTCTTGTTGCATTACCGAAGTTTTCGCAATACTTTCATAATATAACAATTATAATATTTCGTATTTTTCCACTGCTGAATAACCCATTTTTATTCAAAGACCGACAGAGATGTCAAAAAATGCCTGTTTTGTTCCCATGGCATTTTTGTTGTGTCCATAGCCATCTAAATGTTATTGGCAACTTTAATTCAATCCCAAATGAGTGAGA